>SJXQ01008979.1:0-117771 GCA_006408695.1 Aepyceros melampus
GGGAGGCCTGGCGTGCTGCAATTCATGGGGTCGCAAAGAGTCGGACACGACTGCGCGACTGAACTGAACTGAACTGTCCCTTTTAGATTTTGGAACCACTGAAGATAGAATCAAAACTGCCAAGAAGGTCCAGAATGCCTCTTTTCCTGTCTCCTTCTTCAAACACTATTCCTATTCCCAAACTGTTAAAGAATACTTATTTTTCCTATTTAGTCACATAGCATTCATGATTTTTAGTCATTTTTTCCAGTTACAGAATCAGGATGAGATTAGTACATGAAAGTGACCATTATGATAGTTCAGACTTACAAACGCTAGTTATTGACATTTACAGACTGAAGCAAGCCACCTGAACTAAATTTGAGGTGCTCAGGTAGGTGTACTGTAATACTTCATTCCTGGTTACAAAGAGCTCATATGACCTTTATGTAGGGAATTTGTTTTCTGTTTAATTTATTTTTCTGTTCTGAAACAGATTCATCTGTTATAGGAAAGGAACCAATTATTGGGAAAACACAGTAACACCTAATGACTATACCCTCTGGTATTTAGTCTCAAAACATTTTGTATTTCTTACTACATAGAATTAAAAAATATTTTAACATTCCACTATATACATTTAGATTTATAAACATAAGATTAAATATAATTTTAAATGTTTCAGAACATAGACTACTCAGTCCTATTTCTCAAGAAGGCTAACGGAAAGGCGCTGCATTGCCTGGTTTAGGTTTTGATAATAAACTATGGTAAGGAAGTACAGAAGTGAAGGCGTAGTTTCCTGGTTATTTAGGATTGTTTGGAAGCAAAACGAGCCACAGGCAAATTTCCTGATATAATGTGTCTTTGAAGCCACTGCCTGCAGGACCCATGATGCCTTCTCTCAAGCCTCTTTCTCTCCACTCTGGGTGTCCTTCCTGATAGGTCCTCATCCTCATCCTTATGCCTTTATGACCAGAGCTGAGGGCCACTATGCTGCTTCTACATAATGACCCACATGTACTTTTTTCTCTGGCTCCTGTGTTCCTCACAGCTTCCCATAAGAGTTATAACTTTCTTAATTCTAAAGTGCACTTTAAGGAAACCTTAGTTAAGTGTTTCCTCAATTCTAAGACATACTCCTTGCCCCTCTACCCTCATCTCAATGTTTCTGAAATTTGAGTTAATTTTACAGCCTTTCTTTTGCTTTTATTTTTTTTTTTCCTCCTAAAAAAGTGCTTACTACATCTTCGGTCAATCCCAAATCAAAAATGTCTTAGAACTGGAGAGATGTCATATGAATGTACCTTACTGGAAAGAAGCTTTTTCATGAATCAGAAAATGTTGCTCCATGTGGATATTTGAGCTATCATACAGTTAATTCAAAGGGCTTCCCATGTGGCGCTAGTGGTAAAGAACCCGCCTGCCAATGCAGGAGACATAAGAGACATAGGTTCAATCACTGAGCACATATACATGCACAGTTAATTCAAACAGAGGGCTCTGGGGTAGGAAAATATGAACAGGTTAGACAAAACAGAATTGTAAGTTGGTTTGTGGACTAATAAGTGTTGACCAGATAATTATCCCCTCACCTAAAAAAGTTTGAGGATTGGATGTAAAGGAAATATGAAACTAAATTCCTTCATGATATAAAAGATAGGGAACCTCTGTTGATGTTTGACAGAAAACAACAAAATTCTGTAAAGCAATTTTCCTTCAATTAAAAAAAAATTAAGAAAAAAGATAGGGGATCTTAAACTGTCTTTCTACACAAGTTGTCCTAAAGCCTAATATTTGTATTAGACAAAAAAATTAAGGTTATAAGCAGAACTTTCTACAGAATAACTTTGATATGGATGATCAGTTATCTCAAACCATCCCTAAGGTCTTCCCCCAAAAGACTGTAACTTGATCTTACTTGTTCTTGCTAAAGAGATGATGGCTGCTTTGGTCACTGGCCTGTGGAGAGGGGCAGAGTGTCAGCATAATCAGGAACACCGTGGTTCCTGCTTTGGGTAAAATGTTTTGAGGTGTCCTAGTTCTGTTTGTGATGTTTAGCATATCACATAATTGTTTTTCTAAAATAAACAGGGAAAGACAATTATAAGTTGAAGCAGTATTCCAGGTGTCATCATCCAAACAGTCTCAGTTGTCAAAATTAAGAATAAAAGGGAAATTTTGACAATATGCTTGTCCCTAACATTTCTTGCACCCAGGACAAGAGTACAAGTAGAAGGCTCCAAACAACAGGTCTAACTCATTAAAAATTATAAATCAAGCTAAAAATAAATAAATTAAATACATATGTTCTAGCCACCTTCCTTGACAAAAAAAAATTTTTAATGTATAAAGCAATGTTTTTTTATATGACTGAAAGTCAGCTAAATATGATTATCAGCTAAAAAATGATTGCGCTTAATATTATATATTTGCATTTTATGGATGGACTGGTGATGTTTGGATGAGGAATAAGATAAATATGTAATTATAAATTACCATATACTTATTCTGTGTATTTTATTTTTTTCCAGGAAAGTCATTTATTGTAATGTTATATGAAATTTGGGTTCTGTTGACATTAACAGCAAAACAGGTAATTTTTCTTGTATCAATGTATTTAGTTTTTTTCTGTTTAACTTTTTACCATGGGAAAAAACAAATGTTTACAAGTGTAAATATAAAGAATCCCATGTACCTATCATTCAGCTTCAACAAGTGTTAACTCTTGGTCAGTCTTGGTTTATCTATACTCCTCAACTCTATCCAATTATGTTGAAGCAAATCCTAGACATATCATTTTATTCATGAATGTATCAATATGAATCCTTAGAAAAGAGGACATCTTAAAAATTAACCTTAATAGTATTTTCATGTGAAGAACAGTCACTTAATATTAGATGTTTTTAAAATTTGGCTCAATAAAATTGGAAAAATTTTATTCTGCTGAGGCAATAGCAGCTGAAATTGTCAATAAAATTTCTAAATCAAAATCTATATTTGGAAATAAACCATGAATTTTACACATTGTGTTCAAACATATTAATGGGGTTACAATGATAATCATTATCACAGAAGGTACTAGAATTTTTTATTTTATCCTATAAGTTCTATCACATGATTTTTTTTTCTACCAGTCTTTAAGCAGTATCTTTATCTATAAAGTGTTAAATTCTTCTTTCAAATTTTTTAATGTTGGGATATCATTAAAAAAAGAAAAATATGTGGTTCAGTTTGTTCATGTCTATCTTCACAGGAGACTATACTTCATTTAGAATGTTTTGAAAGTAGTATATGTGCGTATACATATGCATGTATTAGTGTAAACATATATTTATATACTAATATGTATGAGTATTATATAGATATATATACTTGAATGTGAATGTCTTCATAATCATGTAAATGTTTTTATTTCTTTGTTCCCATTTTCTTTTGTCTTATTGGAATGTCACTTTTGTTGTATGTGTCACATTTAGAATCGATGTAGGAAAATAACTTTCTCTAAAAATTTTTAAAGTATTTTAAATTATTTAAAAAGTGAAGTAGGCAAACTTAGATCTCTTGGTATCTTTTGTAAATTTTTGCTAACATCATTAATAGCAAGCAACAGTCAGTATCAAATAACTGTGGTTAGCACAAAATAAATTTTTTTACCACAGACCGTAATTCCTTATTTATCAGAGAATCTTCTATTGTTTCACTCAACTCTCCTAGTATACTCCTTTCCTGTCTAAATTAACTCTAACTGCTCTGAGAGTATTTAAATGACATCTCCATTTTTAACCCAGAGCAGCTGTGAGGTCAGATTCAATGTGTTTAATCAAGATGATCCACTTTGGATCAGATCCAGAAAATATTGTATATAATCTCTGAATCACTCCAAGGAATGTTGTTGCTGCTGTCAGAGATGGGGCCATATTTTCTAGGAACAGGTTAATGGATATTTAATAAATTTGTATGCAGGGCCCTCTGAAGTACAGGGATCAGGGCGAGGGCTCCTCTTGCTTTAGTCTAATGTTGACATTGCAGACTAATAATAAATGTATGTATTAATAATACCTTATAATATGCATGTGTTACATTTTTTGAAGTGCTTTCACATTAATATTTCTTTTGATCTGTACAATAACCTGTAGACTAGATAGAGCAATTAGCGATGAGAAACAGAGGTCTAGAGAGGTTAAGTGATTTATCTAAAATTACACATCTAATTGGGCTTTCCTGGTGGCTCAGCAGTAAAAAAAAAAATCTACCTGCAATGCAGGAGAAGCAGGTTTGATCCCTGGATTGGGAAGATCCCCAGAGAAGGAAATGGCAACCCACTCCAGTATTCTTGCCTGGGAAATCTCATGGACAGAGGATCCTGGAGGGCTACAGTCCATGGAGTCACAAAACAGTCAGACACGACTTAGTGACTAAACAACAGCAGCACATCTAATTAGTGGTAGAGCTAAGGAGCAGCACCTAGGTCTCCCTAGGTGACAGGTCTTCCTGTCGTACTGTGTTTTACCATGCTGCCTCCGTAATGTTTCTAAAACAAAGAGAACTGGCAGGTTACATCACAACATTTTTCACTCCCTAAAACCCTTTGGATTTTAGAAGAGAAAACAAATATGGGATGATGAATGAAAAAAAAACTGTATGCTCTTTCATGTCTGATAAGTTCCATGTGGGATCAATATATATTTATTGACCAGTGCTTCAAAAACTAGAGATTTATCTCCTTCCAGGCAAAGGTTCACTTGAGTAATACAGACTAAGGCTTTGGAAGGGTGAGGATCATATTCCTTAACTTACTCAGTTAAGGCACTAAGGACAGCTCTGATAATGTAAGCTTTGGGAGCATTTTCTAAGAGCCAGGGATTTCTGGAATCCTACTTCTTAATGCAATAAACACTATCCAGAAGTTCAACATGTTAGTATAAAAATGAATGTAAACCTATTAATCATGAAAGCCAGAGTTCCTGCTGATTTTCCTGTACAATTTGTTCAGGACTGCCTTGGTGCTTCTGCTCTCTCTTCATATTGACCCAAGGCTTCAAGTGCTTACTGAAATTCTTTTTTTCTCTTTCCACTTTTTAGCACTTTTGAATTTAGGATGCATCTTACAGTCAATAATATCTTTGATAAATAGAACATGGCGAACTGTCATGAAGGTTACCTCTGGTGAGTTCTTATTGCTTGCATTCTCTACAATAAGAATGCATTATTTTTTATAATGAAGACAAATTTAAAAATTTAAACCCCACATCCTATGTGGTTTATACATCCTATCTCTGTTACTTAAAGAATACCAAGGATATAATAATAGTAATGAACATTTCTAAAGTTTTATATTCCTAATGGGTTTTGTAAATCCTTACGTATGAGCAGTAGGCTGTGGAGGAGTGTATCCACGATGGAAACACTCCTTGGAGCACGCTGGTACTCATCATATTGTACTGTAATTGTCTGTTTCTTGGTCTTTCTTTTTTCCCATTTGCATGAGAGGTCCGTGGGGGCAGGAATTGTGTCCTTTCATTTCGTGTCTCCAGCACCTAACACAGAGCCAAGTCTAACAAACTCATGAAATAAATGATTGAATGAAAGATCTGTAAGTATTCAATATTTTTTTGAGTGTTATTTCCATCTACACAGTTTAACCTGGAGAGGGTAATTGTTCTCTCCTAGGGTGTGGCTTGTTCGTTTTTCCTTCATAGCTGGTGAATGACAAGGCACAAGCAATGTTATTTTTTTTAATTGTCTCTATATTCTCCCCTCAAGTATATACAGCATTAGCTTTCTGTTGTCAGATTTGTTAATCTACTTAATTCTTGTACAAGCAGGTAAAGAAAATTACCTTTCAACTTGCTACAAAAATATCTTCCTGAGACAGGTAGTGAGTAGGAGAAGTTTAAAATATTTTTCTTATTTTTTAAATCAGAAGAAAAAAATTGCCAATCAAAATTTTTCTTCTGGTCTCTAAATTATGGTATTATGTTTATAGAGAGGAATTCTATTTGGGAGCATATTATGAGTTCCTAAAGCTCATTGTTGAAGGATTGAGCATATTTTACAAATAAAATTTGGTACATGAATAAAAATAAAAATATTTGGCAACTCATGGAATGGGAGAAAACACGTGCAAATCATATCCTTGACAAGGGATTTTATCCAGAATACAAAAGAATACGTACAACTCAAAATCAATAAAAACCCCAAACAACCCAATTGAAAAAAGGGTAAAGGACTTGAATAGACATTTTTCCAAAGAGGGTATACAGATGGCCAATAGGCACATGAAAAGATGCTCAATATCGCTAAACACAGGAAAATACAAATCAAAACCACAATGAGATACCACTTCACAATCATTAGAATGGTTCTTACATACGTAAAATATCAAGTTTTGGTAAAGATGTAAGAGAAATTAGAACTTTTTTGCACTGTTGGTAAAAATGTAAAATGGTGCAGCCTCTATGGAAAAAAGTATGGAAATTGCTAAAAAAATTAAGAATGGAATTACCATATAAGCCAAGAATTGTACTACTTGGTGTGTATCCAGAAGAATTGAAGAGGGGAACTTGAACAGATATCTGTACACCAGTGTTCATAGCAAAATTATTTATAATAGCCAAAAGGGGGAGACAACCCAAATGTCTACTAACAGATGAGTGGATAAACAAAATATGGTTTATATATATGATGAAATATTATTTAGTCTTAAAAGAGAAGGAGATTCTGTTACATGCTACAACATGGATGAACCTTGAAAATGTCATGCTAAGTGAAATAAGTCAAACACAAAAGGACAAATTTTTGTGATTCGCTTGTATGACTATTTAGCCAAATCTGTAGAAACGGAAGATAGACTGGTGGTTGCCAGAAGCTGATAAGGGGGAGGAACAGAGTTATTGTTTAAATGGGCAGAGTTCGAATTTGGGGAATATGAAAAAATTCTGGAGAAGGATCAAGCTGACGGTTGCACAACACTATGAACGTTCTTAATGCCAAACACCTAAATTGGTTGAAATAGTAAATTATTAAATACTTTTATATATATTATATACTTACATATATAACCACAGACATAAAAGCTTGACATTTACTTAGCATTTTGAAAAAGCACTTTCACCTGCAGTATTTTATTTGTTCCTCACAACAATCCTGAGAGATAGGCAGGGAAGTTATTATCTCATTTTACAGGTAAGGAACAAAACCTTAGTTGGTTTAAGTAAATAGCTAAGGGACACAAAACTAACAGATATCAGGACCTGGAACTCCAGTCCCTTGCTCTTTCTTCTATACTAAACTGCCTTTCGCAGAACTGTTCTTGAACCCTAACAATTGACACTGACATTGAATTCACTGGCAAAGGCCCAACTTTCACTTGGAATGAACATGTAAAGCCTGATTCCAAAGAACAGTATTGAAAGGGCTTTCTGGAGAATGTAGGCAAAACAACAGACGCAGAAATCATTAACAACATGTACTTTTTCCCCATCACAACAATAATATTGTGAAAGGGAAGACAGAATTATGAGAACTGAAGCAAGAGTCAGGAATGCTCAATAGCCACTAGTTAATTTATCATCATAGCTCTCGTTCCTTTCTAAACAATTCTTAAAGGCAATGTCTTGTTGGACTGGGATTTTTATTTTGTCAAATATTCCTTAAAGTTCATTTGTAAACTGTAAGATGATTTTTTTTAAGTTTAATTAAAAAAAAAATTTTAAACATTTTGTTTGGTTTGGAGTAAGCCGACGGTGGCTCAGATGGTAAAGAATCCTCCTGCAATGTGGTAGACCTGGGTTTGATACTGGGGTTGAGAAGATCCCCTGGAGGAGGGCTTGACAACCCCCTCCAGTATTCTTGCCTGGGAAATCCCATGGACAGAGGAACCTGGTAGGCTAAAGTCCATGGGGTCTCAAAGAGTCAGACATGACTGAACGACTAAGCACAGCACAGCACATAGCCAATTAACAATGTTGTGATAATTTCAGGTGGACGGCAAAGAAACTCAACTATACATATGCATGTATCCATTCTCCTCCAAACTCCCCTCCCATCCAAGCTGCCATATAACACTGAGCAGAGTTCCCTGCACAATACAGTAGATCCTTGTTGGTTATCCACTTTAAATATAGCAGTGTATACTGTCAGTTGATTCTTGAGAGTGTTTTTATTGTGGTTAAATGGAGTTTATAGTTGCCACTAATAGAATTTTATCTGTATCTGATAGCCTTTTTGAAAAATAGTTTTGATTAAAAATATAGACATGAAGAATAACAGACTTTTATTGTACAACTGTGTGTTTGCATTGTTAATTCAGCCCTGTTCAATCTTTCCAGTAAATTAATTACAGCTAAGAATCAGAAGGGACCATAAAGCAAAAACTGCAGAGGAGTCACAGCCAGCTGTTCTTAATAATGGAATGCTGATTTTTATTTTTAAGTATTCAACAAACAGTGCTAAAACATATCCTCAAAAATCTTGATCATATATTGTTGGTGGACTATGAAGTTTTATTTTGTGTACTGAAGAAGAAAAACATCTCATAGTTGTATTAATATATTCTAGGGTTTTCGGGTTATTCTTATGGCAGGCTGAGAGCTGAAATTTTGTGGTGGCAAAAAAGTTTGGAAATTTAAAATATAATAATGATTCTATTGGGAAAAAAATTCAAAATTCTGTGATTTTCTTGGAATACAGGGATGATTCTCCACTACCATGTGACTATACCACTCCTTTTCAATATTTTCTGTATTGTCTACCATGAGCATGTCTTATATCTATGGTACAATAAAATAAAACTTATTTTAAAATAATGAAAAATAGACACTTTTACAGGCCAGGTCATTGGGCAATTGTTTTTTTGATTAAAATTAACTGAAAGGAACCAAAAGGTAAGCTATTTGTTCCCTAGCTTTCAAAGAGATAAATATACTATTAGAAGAGAAGAGTTAAAACACAGTAGAACTAAGGGCCTCTTAACCCAAATGACCAGGAGCAGAATAAGTAAACCCAACCTGTCCTGCAAGTAGGGAGGTGGTTTAGTGGAAAAGGACTAGTATTAGTAGTTCATCTTACCACACAGCCTATATTCTGCTTGGTGATTCTGGTATATTGATAAAGTGAAAGCAAAAGTCACTCAATCATGTCCAACTCTTTGGGACCCCATGGACTATGCAGTCCGTGGAATTCTTCAGATATACAGTCCATGGAATTCTCCAGGTGATAGTCCATGGATGCAGAAGGCAATGGCACCCCACTCCAGTACTCTTGCCTGGAATATCCCATGGACAGAGGAACCTGGTGGGCTGTAGTCCATGGGGTCGCCAAGAGTCGGACACAACTGAGTGACTTCACTTTCATTTTGCACTTTCATGCACTGGAGAAGGAAATGGCAACCCACTCCAGTGTTCTTGCCTGGAGCATCCCAGGGACGGGAGAGCCTGGTGGGCTGCCATCTATGGGGTCGCACAGAGTCGAACACGACTGTAAGCGACTTAGCAGCATAGCCCATGGAATTCTTCAGGCCAGAATACTGGAGTAGGTAGCTGTTCCCTTCTCCAGAGGATCATCCCAACCCAGAGATCAAACCCAGGTCTCCCTCATTGGAGGCAGATTCTTTACCAGCTGAGCCACAGTGGAAGCCTAAGATATATTGACACATCATGTTTATCTCTGGTTTCATAAGCTTGCGTATAATTAAAGAAGCTACTATATCCCAGAAATATGGTTCATTCACTGAAATGTCTTTTGCATTAATGATTTAAGATCTCAATTCATGGACTACAAATGAATCATGCCTGCAGCCACAATGAGTTTCCACACACATTTTGTAAAATTAAAATGCCATTACATCTTATCACCCATGTGTGCATTTTTACAGTACCTATCACCAAAGATGTCTTGCTTGGTACCTTTGGGACCCCTCAAGTTCATCGCCAAACTCATTTCAGTTAAGGCTTAATTTAGCCTCTTACTTCTCTTGGTTTGGTTATTGCTAAAGCCTAGGATTGTAGGTCTTCAGTTCAGTTCAGTTCAGTCGCTCAGTCGTGTCTGACTCTTTGCAACCCCACGAATCACAGCATGCCAGGCCTCCCTGTCCATCACCAACTCTCAGAGTTCACTCAGACTCATGTCCATCAACGGTGATGCCATCCAGCCATCTCATCTTCTGTCGTCCCCTTCTCCTCCTGCCCCCAATCCCTCCCAGCATCAGGGTCTTTACCAATGAGTCAGTTCTGTGTGAGTCGCCAAAGTACTGGAGTTTCAGCTTCAGCATCAGTCCTGACAATGAACACCCAGAACCGATCTCCTTTAGGATGGACTGGTTGGATCTCCTTGCAGTCCAAGGGACTCTCAAGAGTCTTCTCCAACACCACAGTTCAAAATCATCAATTCTTCTGTGCTCAGCTTTCTTTATAGTCCAGCTCTCACATCCATACATGACCACTGGAAAAACCATAGCCTTGACTAGATGATTCTTAGTCGGCAAAGTAATGTCTCTGCTTTTGAATATGCTATCGAGGTTAGTCATAACTTTTCTTCCAATGAGTAAGCATCTTTTAATTTCACGGCTGCAATCACCATCTGCAGTGATTTAGGAGCCCAAAAAAATGAACTCTGACACTGTTTCCTCTGTTTCCCCATCTATTTGCCATGAAGTGATGGGACCGGATGCCATGATCTTAGTTTTCTGAATGCTGAGCTTTAAGCCAACTTTTTCACTCTCCTCTTTCACTTTCATCAAGAGGCTTTTTAGCTACTCGTCACTTTCTGCCATAAGGGTGGTGTCATCTGCATATCTGAGGTTATTGATATTTCTCCCAGCAATCTTGATTCCAGCTTGTGCTTCTTCCAGCCCAGCATTTCTCATGATGCACTCTGCATATAAGTTATATAAGCAGGGTGACAACATACAGCCTTGACGTACTCCTTTTCCTATTTGGAACCAGTCTGTTCCTTGTCCAGTTCTAACTGTTGCTTCCTGACCTCCATGTAGGTTTCTCAATAGGCAGGTCAGGTGGTCTGGTATTCCCATCTCTTTCAGAATTTTCCAGTGTTTATTGTGATCCACACAGTCAAAGGCTTTGGTATAGTCCATAAAGCAGAAATAGATGTTTTTCTGGAAGCTTCTTGCTTTTTCGATGATCCAGCGGATGTTGAATTTAGCTAACCACCTTCCAAAGGCCCCACCTCCTAGGAGCATTAAGTTAGGGGCTAAGATTTTAACATAGGAATTTTGAAGGTACAGAAACATTCATGACTATAGCACAGCCTGAGACCACTATTTCATGTTTCAGAAGGGCGCTTAGCCCACATGCATACAAAAGATGTCATCTTAGAAGGACAGGCCTTCTTGGGAAAGCACATTTAGTAAATCTATAAATGTTTCTTAGAATATGGATTTGGCAACAGAAAAATACTTCAAAATTAGTAATATCAAATGTTGCACTTTTTGGAGCTCAGAGTGGGCTGCTCCAAAATATGCCACAATAGTATATTGATTATTTTGAATTAAATTACTTTAAAAATGACTAATGCAAGAGGGACACTCTGACCCTCCTTTCTGTCTCCCTGAAAGCAGGAAATTGATCTCCCATAAGAAAGGTGCTCTCCTAGCATCTTGTGGAGCAAGGGTACCCTTATCTCCAGAGAGAGGAATTCAGACCAAGAGGCCTGTATAAACAAATTAAATTACTTCTTTAATTTATGACCCCAAGCCCGAACTCTGTTTAAATTCTTCACTCCTTGGGCACCCAAAACCTAAGTTTCTTTGTTAATGTCTCACAAATTTATTGTTCATTTGTCTAAGGTGTATAAAAGCTGACTGCTTTGACCATGTTAATATATATAAATATATAGTAAGTATATACATTATATATACATGCATGTATTTATTCGTTTTTGACTGTATGGGTCTTGGTTGCTGTGTACAGGCTTTTGCTAGCTGTGGTGAGCTGGGGCTACTCTCTAGATGTGGTGTGAGGGCTTCTCTTGTTGTGGAGCACAGGGGCTTAGAGCATGTGGGCTTAGTTGCCCCAAGGCATGTGGAATCTTTCTGGACCGGGGATTGAACCCATGTACCCTGCATTGGCAGGCAGATTCGTAACCACTGGACCGCCTGAGAAGTCTTATTGCACTGAGGCCTCCATTTGTATAAATGAAAATTTGTTTTTTCCTCCTGTTATCTGTCTTAAATGAATTTTATTATTAGTCCAGCCACAAAAACTCAAGAAGGGTAGAGAAGGAAATTTCCCCCTCCCAACATACTTATATAGTTTATATATATATATATATGTGTGTGTGTGTGTGTGTGTGTGTGTGTGTATAATTATCCAGATACTTATGAGCAGAAGAGGCAGTATAATACAGTGGTTGAGCCAAAGGGTGTGGAGTCAGACAGACCTGACCATTTATTAATTTTCAGCCTTTTGACACCTTAGTATTTCCTCTGTAAAATGGGAGACTATATTCCTACTCATAAGGTTCCTCTCAGTAGGGATGTAATGTAGCTAATGTATTATCTGGCACATAAAATGTACATACCCTCCTCGACTTACAATGGAATCACATCCCAATAAACTGATCATGACTGAAAGTTGAAAATGCTCTTACATCTACTCTCCAGGACACCAAGGCTTAACCCAGCTTACCTTAAACATGCTCAGAGCACTTACATTACTCAACAGTTGTGTAAAGTCATCCAACACAAAGTCTATTCTATAATAAGTTGTTGACTATCTCATGTGACTAATACTGTACTGAAAGTGCAAAACAGAAAGACAGTGAAAAACCTTTCTGACTGGGTCTGGAATGGTTGTAAGTGTATTGGTTGTCCATCCTCGTGAGCTGGTGGCTGGCTGGAAGCCCTAGCCATTGTCCAGCATCAAGACAGAGGATTGGACCTCATACCTTTAGTCCAGGAAAAAGGTCATAATTCAAAATTTACAGCATGGTTTCTGCTGAACTCGGGTTGTTTTCACTCCATTGTAAAGTCAAAAATGTCTCAAAGTCAAACCATCATCAAGCTGGGGACTGTACTTAAATTGTAGCTCATTGTTAACTTCTAAATTTTCAGAAAGTTTGCTCAAAAGAACACAAACTCAGCCTCTCATCTGGACTGGGATTTCATGGGAACTTGGAGGGTTGATGAAGAAACTCCATTTACATCTCTTCAAGGCAGATGGCTGTCTTCTCTGCCTGCTGATGGTTGAGCAGCTAGAATGAATGCTATCTCTAGGGTGAAGTGTTTGAAAGAGATTAAGTGTGGACACGTTGTTTTTACCCCCCTTGTTTGTTAAACACTTTGGTGACTAAGAGTCTTTCTGGATACATCTCCCAAGTTGACATACTAGCTCATATTTTCCCAGCTTTTACATAATACTCTAATTTTTTTAATGACCAGTCCATAAAAACAAATTCAAGTTGACAGGTTGAAAAATCAAGGCCCAGGATAATTAACTAACTTGCGTAACATAGTAATAGCTAACTTTTCCCGGGACCTCATCTTCTCAATGTGCGTGTGTGTGGGCATTCAGTTGTGTCTGACTCCTTGCAACTTCATGGACTGTAGCCCACCAGTCTCCTCTGTACATGGGATTTTCTAGGCAGGAATACTGGAGTGCCATTTCCTTCTCCAAGGGATCTTCCTGACCCAGGGATTGAATCTAAGTCTCTTGTGTCTCTTGTATTGGCAGGTAGATTCTGTATGACTAGTGCCACCTGGGAAGCCAACATCTGAATGCTTTCTATTTATCTTTCTATTTATTCTATTTATCTATTTAACTCTGTTACTAGCTGAGCAATCCAGGAGGTTGGTGTGATTTCATGTCCATGTTAGAGATGAGGAGACTGAGGCTCAGAAAAGTTAAAAAATTTGTCCAGGGTCATTTAACTGGTAGGTGGAGATTCAGAACCTGTCCTGGGTAGCCTAGCACCAGGATCACTGTAGTATCAGCCGAAGACTCTCTAAATTGGACACTATTGGATTTAAAGAGCAGCCCATCACCACAGGCTGAGGTTAGGGTCTGATGGGGGAGGTGGGCACTCCTTCTCTAACTCATGAGAGCAGCTGGGGCTCTTCTCCTACCCTCAAGCCAGGAAGGCAATCAGACACAGTCTCCACCCTCTCCTCCCACGCCAAGATCCCACTGTTCCTCTTTGTTTCTTCTCTGTTGTTTCACAAAGATCTATTTGTTTAATCTTTCCATCTCTTCTTTGTTTCAGTCTAATTGAGAGACAGGGATGAGGGCAGAGGAGGAATTGAAACCAAACCCTTCCCAGGGTGAGGGATGAACATGCCAGGATATCTATCTGACTTGTCAACTAGATATTTCCTCAGAATGCCTCTTAATATCACACTGTTTTTTCTTCTCATGTCCTTTAAGCTCATTGATTGTATGGCTATTAATTGCTTGTATATCTGGGGGAGAAGGTCTGTCCATTCTGAATTCATTTTTAAAATGAATATAAAAGCTGTGACTGTGGCCTCGCTGTACCCACCAAAGCCAGGTTGACTGAGGACGGGGCTTAGAGAGGCACTTTCAGATGACAAAGAGCTGGGGAGATATTCCAGTAGTTGTTCCTTTGAGCAGAAAAACTATTCTTAAGGCTAGAATTCAAATGTTCCAGCTCTTTGAAAACATTATTTTTATCCTTCTACTTGCTTTAAACAATAACAGCATTCACTTTGGATGAGATTTGTTTTGATGGAGCCATGGGTTTTCTTCCTGATTTCTAACAGGTATACTAGCTATGCGTCCCCCGCCCCCAACCCAGTTTTACTGTGTCTCAATAACTCTACAGTATGACGCATGCTGTCATAGTTGCAGGATGATGAACAAGATCCCAAGGCCCAGGGAACACCATGTACAAAAGAGCAAGTGCCCCAGGGAACTCTGCTCCATGTGATGTGGCAGCCTGGACGGAAGGGGAGTCTGGGGGAGAAAGGACATCTGTATGTGTATGGCTGAGTCCTTTCGCCCTTCATCTGAAAGTATCACAACATTGTTAACTGGCTATCCTCCAATTAAAAAAAAAAAAAAAAAGAGCAAGTGCCCGGAGGAAAAGAATGAGTTCAGAGCCTGTGTGGGCAGGCAGGCAGGGGCCTAGAATATAAGGTGCTTGGTGTGTGTGGTCTGGGGGTGACAGAGGAAGGAGGGGCCAAGAGACTGGAAGGAGGCTGAAGGGCACAGCCAGCTGCATTAACATCCTTCTCAGTGCCATGGGAACTGAGGAAGGGCTCTGTGTCCTACCAAGGCATAGTTATAATTGCAGTTTTGTTTTGGAGCATCTCCCCACTTGGCATGCCGGGGAGGAGGGGCTGGAGGTGGAGCATACAGAGATGGTCAGAGAGGACCCCGAGCAGTTATCCAGGTAAGGGGTGATTAGGCCCTAAGGCGAACTAACTGATGGTGATCGTGGAGCTCTGAGGGCAGATTTCCCAAAGGCTCACGAAGTACACTCAGCAGGAGGAAGTGATAAACTGGGTGTGACAGGCGGGGAGAGAAAGAGGTCTAGGGTCATTTGTATGGTTCAGTTTTGGGATTTAGGATTCACTCTGTTATTGCCAGTTTTGACCTGATTAGCAAATCAAAATAATAACATGGACAAATAAGCCTAAAATAAGAAGTCCAAGGCAATGGCTACAGGTAATGCTCCATAATAGAGAGGGGTTGGGTTTTGAGGATCAAGAACCAAGGAAAACAGGGACTTCCCTTGTGGCACAGTGGATAAGAATCCGCTTGCCAGCACAGAGCATACAGGTTTGGTCCTTGGTCTAGGAAGACCCCACAAGCCGCAGAGCAGCTAAGCCTGTGTGCCGCAACTCCTGAGCCTGTGCTCTAGAGCCTGGGAGCTGCAGCTACTGAGCCCATGTGCCCTAGAGCCTGCATCCCACAAGAGAAGCCGCTGCAATGAGAAGGCCAGGCACAACAGCGAAGAGTAGTGCCCACTCACAGCAGCTAGAGAAAGCTCATGCGAAAAACCAAAAAAGCAACAAAGACACAGCATAGCTAAAAGTTTTTTTTTTTTTTAAAAAGAAGAATCAAGGAGAACAACTAGGGCACCAGGAACAGGAACTCCACCTTCTAAGACCGGGACTTCTACCAATTCTGCTGAACACTAACTTGCCCTGGACTGTTTTCAAGTGGTTGCACACTCATCACTATAACTTCACATACTAAGGCTGCTGCCCAAACGTGCTCTCAGGCAAGAGCTTCTGAAAAATGAGACAGTAGACCCATGGAGAAGGAAGCTAGCGTCATTCAGGCTGGCTTATTTAACCTCTCTCTCTCTCTCTCTCTCTCTCTCACACACACACACACACAGAAACACACACACACACATATGGTTGTGTCATTTGAAGTTAACTGGAAGAATACAAAGTGTGTTTAACACTTTGGACCAGATGCTAATAGGCCTTTTCATGCCCCTAAATGTTTATTTTTTCTCTCTATGACGTGTATGTGTCAGTTCTAACATGTTCTCCATCTATTCCACACAGAATGGGAAGTTTGAGACTCTTTTTAAAGGGAAAGAACTCAGGATAATTTTTGTTCTGGGGTCAGTCCTATATGCTTCCTGGTCCAGTTTAATGGTTGACAGTAAACGTCCCACTCAGATTTCTCCAGAGACCGCTCCATTCTTACTTCAAAGCATAAGATGCTTCAATTACATACATCAAATAAAGACATGATATATTCCCCCTATACAGCCCTTTACAAGCACTAACCAGAATTGCTACCAACAGATTAAGAGTGTAAACATAATGTTAAATAAACTGATGCCAGTTGCATGATGTATCTTAAATGCAAAAGGAAAATATCCTCCAGACCAAAATGACTAGTGCCTCTAGGGCCAAGATATAAATAACCTGTGCTTACTACTCAGCTGATGAAAGAGATGGCAAAAGTAATGGGTTTTAAACAGTTTCATAGGTAGTATGACTGAAAATAGTTCACGAATATTTGGGGCTTGTTCATGAAATGCTAACAGGTTATTTCAATATAGGAGATGTTACATCACAGTTTAGTGGCTGGCAGAGTCTGATCAATGGTGAGGTGAAGGAGAAGCATACGATTTGCATAGGCTTGAATTTAGATAGGAGAGAATTTTCCTCACTTGTAAATTGTCTGTAGTTGTGACATCTTACCGTATTTGCATGAAATGGGCCCCAAAAGCAAAAAGTGATATATTGTGTAAAATATGAGACTCCCTCAAATTCCCATTTGGTTACACCCTGGTTGTTGCTACATCTGAAGATGAAGCTGTCTTCATCACTTCTTTTATTCCAAATCGTCCTCTGAAGACAAGCTACATGTGCACCACCAGCAATAATCCATATTTGCAATTCAGGCTGCTGCAGTTGCTGTGTTAAACGGTCAACACTTTAAAAAAATCTAACTGTACTAGAGTTAAGTCCTATATTCTGTGTAGGATGGCAAGGAAGAAGTAAAAATTTTAATGTTGCAAATTCTTTGAAGTCAATATTTGTGTGGGGTAAGGTGCTTGGCAGTTATTAAAATATTTCTATCACATAAGACATTTTAGCTCCCATAAAAATTCCTTTTTCCTCTTAGTTGATTATTGTTCTCCATTCTGATTCTAGGTAGTTGCTGTATTTACTGAAATATGTAGAATCAATATTTTGATGATTTTAGACTGTATTCATAATACAGTGGATATTTTTAAATAGCCCAGGAAGTTATTGGAATCTCTGAATTTTCAGCCTAACTTAATATTTCCTGAAAGTTCTGCCAAAAATTGCAGAGAAGACATGACAATTTTTAATGAGAGAAGAAAAAAGACCCTTTCCTCTTTCTGTTCAAGATGAGGGCATATAATCAGTCACATTTTATTTTGAACTTTCCTTCACTAGAAACTGACAGCCCAGAATACTCATGGCCACAGCGGAAGGGGCTTGAGGTCCAAGAACCTGCCTCTCCAGTGGGTGAGAAGGGGAGAATTAAAGAGATTTGCAATGGCAAACTGATGGTTTCTCTACACACATCTCTTGGGATTGAACCCCTATTCATTGCATTGGTTTCACACATAGAGAACAATGTAAAGTGTCTGTAAAAAATGACTTCCTTCCTAGCCTGCCAAAGAGGTTTTTATTACCACTCCTGGGTGGAGGACGTTGGTGGAAGCTTCAGTAAATCCAGTCAGTCAGAAACCAGTCCTTCTAGTCTCTGGTCTTGGCTGCACTGAAAGCATCCTCTTTCTTTCTTTCTTTCTTTAACTTTAAAACTTATTTTGTATTGGGGTAGGGCTGATTCTTGAGGGCAGAAGGAGAAGAGGGTGTCAGAGGATGAGATGGTGGATGGAATCATTGAAGTGATGGACATGAACTTGGGCAAACTTCGGAAGATGGTGAGGGACAGGGAGGCCTGGCGTGCTGCAGTCCATGGAGGGGTCACAAATACACACAACTGGGTGACTGAACGATAACAGATAGCTGATTAATAATGTTGTGGTAGTTTCAACTGAACAGCCTCAAGTGAACAGCAAAGGGACTCAGTCATGTATATACAAGTATCCATTTTCCTTGCAAACTCCTCTCTCACCAAGGCTGGCTCATAACACTGAGCAGAGTTCCATGTGGCTATACACTAGGTCTTTGTTGGTTATCCATTTTAAATATAGCAGTGTGTACATAATATTTCCAAAGTCTGTGGTACATATATACAATGGAATATTCAGTTCAGTTCAGTCACTCAGTGTGACTCTTTGTGACCCCATGAACTGCAGCACGCCAGGCCTCCCTGTCACCACCCACCTCCCTCCCACCACCAACTCCCGGAGTCCACCCAAACCCATGTCCATTGTGTCGGTGATGCCATCCAACCATCTCATTCTCCGTTGTCCCCTTCTCCTCCTGCCCTCAGTCTTTCAGAGCATCAGGGTCTTTTCAAATAAGTTAGCTCTTTGCATCAGGTGGCCAAAGTATTGAAGTTTCAGCTTCAACATCAGTCCTACCAATGAACACCCAGGACTGATCTCCTTTAGGAGGGACTGGTTGGATCTCCTTGCAATCCAAGGGACTCAAGAGTCTTCTCCAACACCACAGTTCAAAAGCATCAATTCTTCTGTGTTCAGCTTTCTTTATATTACTCAGCCATTAAAAAGAATAAAACAATGCCATTTGCAGCAACATAGATGGACCTAGACAGTGTTATACTGAATGAAGCAAGTCAGACAGAGAAGAAATATCATTTGACATTCCTTATATGTGGAATCTAAAAGGAAATGATACAAAAGAACTTACGAAACAGAAAGAGATTCACAGACTTACAAAACAAATTTACAGTTGCCGGGGGGAAGGGATAATTAGAGACCTTGGAAAGCATCCTCTTTCTGGGCTCTGTATAGATAGCTCTGTTCATCCCATTGATTTGGCATAAAGCATATGCTAAGTGGTGTTATGTCAGACAGAAAAAGACAAATACTGTAAGATACTATTTATACGTGGAATCTAAGAAAATACAACAAACTTAAGTGAAGTGAGAGTCGCTCAGTTGTGTCCAGCTCTTTGCAACGCCATGGACTATACAGTGTGTGGAATTCTCCAGGCCAGAATACTGGAGTGGGTAGCCTTTACCTTCTCCAGGGGATCCTTCCAACCTAGGGATCAAAACCAGGTCTCTCACATTGCAGGCAGCCTCCCTACCAGCTGAGCCGCCAGGGAAGCTGACAACAAACTAGTGAATATAACAAAAAAGAAGCAGGCTCACAGATACAGAGAACAAGCCAGTGGTTACCAGTGGTGGGGAGGGGCCGAATACGGTTAGAGGATTAAGAGGCACAAACTACTAGGTATAAAATAAGCTACAAGGATATACTGTACAACATGGGGTATATACCCAATATTTTATAATAATTATAAATGAAGTATAACCTTTAAAAATTGTGAATCCTCTATTGTACCCTTGTAACTTACAAAATATTATTTATCAACTGTACTTCAATAAAGATTTTTTTTAAATATTTGTAAGTTCTTGTTCTGGCTTCATAGCTGAGTTGTAAGTTTAGAGCCCAGTGCTCAAGAGTGATGGCTCTAGTCCCATGGCCTGGGTTTAAAACTGGGCTTTGCCACTAACTGTAACCACCTTCCTTATTCAACCTCTCTGAGCCTCAGTTTAGCCATCTGTAAAACGGCACTTCCTTATAGGATTGTGAAAATTAAATGAAATAGCATGTACAGTGCTTAGGATGGGAGTGGGCGTTGCAGGAGCCTTTGACGCCCACAGCAAAGAGGGGCTATTATTACTAAATGTGCTTTTTTGATAAGCAACATGTTTCCATTCAATCAAGAGACCAAGTATCTATACTATCAGATTTTACTAGATAGCTGACCATCTTCTTTTGGTGACTCAAGTTGACAGCATTTAGGAGAAGATAGCAGTGTTGGTTTGAAGCTGTTTCCCCTCTCATCTTTAAAGGAAGCAGAGGAAAAGAAGTGTGGTCTGGTTCTGAAGAAAACCAGGTCAAGCTTTGCTTCCTGTTCAGATGGTCTGTGTATAAGTGCATATCATGATTCCCAGAATTCCACTGTGACAGCTCCCTTAGTTAATGGGCAAGGAGGATTTTCTCAGGCTAGGTTTACACAGATCTGCCTCAGAAGAGAAAGCCAAATAATTCCTATTTTTGGCCTGGTGCTTAGAAAAGAAGGGACAAACTGCTTGTTTTTAAAAACTTTCTGGGACATTAAACAACAGGTTTCTTTTTCCTTTTTTTTTTTTTTTTAAAGAAGGAGAGATCATATAAATAGGAAATGACCTAGTAGGCTCTCCAATTTCACTCTTTTAGGAGAAAAAGAATCTTTTTTATCTCATGGGCTTATTTTTAGACATTACTCTCGCAATAAAAAACATCAAAACTGGGTAATTTGTAATGCTTTCATTTAAATCGGAGGCTGATTTCCTTAAGGAGGATTATAGCAACTTCAGAGGCTTTTCCGTCCAGGCAAGATATGCTTCTATCCATCCTGGAAAAGTGTCCACAAACATTAGCAGGTATCTGAGATTCCCTGCGACTCCAGGCATTTGAGTAAAGTGTGCCTGCCAGTCCTTGGTGGGTTGGGTTTCTCTGTGTTGAGTCCCATCTGGGAGGTTTGATAGGAGACTCTGGGTTATTTTTAGCACAAATCATGCACTTCTGAGTGCCTTCCTGGATAGTCTTCTGTAGGTTAGACCCCATTATATACTCTTGAATCCACTGTAAGGTGGAACCTCTCCTATAATGCATTTTAGTATGAATGTGCTGTACCACACTGCCAAGAATGCTGTGAGAATCCAAACCAAACAATTCCTTGCGCCCTACATTTTCAGCCAGTCAAGGTGTGATCAAGAGTGAAACCCCACTCTTTGGATCTCTCTTTGTCTTTTCTACAAAGGAAATCTCAGCTCAAAAGTGGGATAGGACACTCAGCAAATACAAGAAACTATGCTTCAGGGTGAGGTCTCCTAGGTGTCTTTATGGAGTTTACTCACCTTCTGGGGATCCAAAGCCAGAAAAATGGTGCTTCATTTTGCATCTTCTTTCTTCTGTCCTTCCCTTGGAACACTTTAATAGCAACATCTCTGGTTGATAATCGTTCATTTCGAATGTGCCATCTAATCTTTGCAACTTTCTCCTGACATCTGAGCTGCTCTGAAGTTATCATTCCAGTATTTTCAGGGACCTTGGGATCTGCAGCAGTGTAACATCTGTAGGCCTAATAAATCTTTTTCAAAAATTCGGAGGGGCCTTCATTTGGTTTCCGTTCAATTTCTTGAATCTTGTTCAAACTCTTTCAAAGCCTGGTAAGACACAGTAGCACTCTAATGAGGACACCCCTCCCTCACTGGGGCCCCAGTTTGGTTCAGGAGTAGGTACTGTCAAGCGGGCTTCAGGTGCACCATTTGGGTGTGTTAGGCGGAGCTGCTACACTGACTCCCTGGCCTTATCAATGACCATTCTCTTTTCATCTCCTATAAGTATTACATTGAGAAGGCTGTGTATGTCTGTCCATGAAGGGTGGTGGGTAGCAAAAACATAAATAAGCACAGACTTAGAGAACGAACTTATGATTGCCAGGGGGAAAATATAGGGGGAAGGGATAATTAGGGAGTTTGGGATTGATGTATATACACTGCTATATTTTAAAATGGATAACCAACAAGGACCTACTACCTAGCACAGGAAACTCTGCTCAGTGTTATGTGGCTGCTTGGATGGGAGGGGAGCTTGGGGGAGAATGGACACATGTATATCTATGCCTGAGTCCCTTTGCTGTCCATCTGAAACTATTGAAAGGTTGTTGCTGAATCACGATGCCGGGATTCTTGGCCTCCAGAGGAGAAAAATTCAATCTGGGGCTAGAGATGAGGCTTGATCGCTCAGAGCTTTTGTGTAATAAAGTTTTATAAAGTATAAAGGAGATAGAGAAAGCTTCTGACATAGGCATCAGAATTGGGTAGAAAGAGTACCTGCTTGTTAGTGTTAGCAATGGGTTTATATACTCTCCAGTGAATCCAAAGAATGTCTGGAGGTTGTAAAGACCTCACCAGACCTACTCCCATAATTTACATTTTAAAATAACAGAATTAGCCAGAAGGTTTAATCCAGAGACTGTCCTCAGGCAGAATACATTGTTGTTATATAATCCTAAGGAATGTAGAGAAGAAAAAAAGTGTGTCCTTTCTTCCTCCTTGAGAATTCCAGACCCCTCTCTCCTTGGAGACCCCTAGACTTCTTATCAATCTGCCTAGGAAATGACTCTCTTCATTATCACGACATTGTTAATTGGTGATACCCCAATACAAAATATAAAGTTTTAAAAGAACAATTAAAAAAAGAGAAGAGAGCAATTCTGTCATTTGGAGAGGCTCCTTCCCAAAAGAAGGATTGTCCAGTCAAACAATTGGTGGAGAAAGGACTCTGCATAGACACCCAGCCAGCTGGTTGAGTGTATTTAGGTCCCCTATGGCAGGGCTCACCAACCTCTGGGATCTGATGCCCAATGATCTGAGGTGGAGAGGTTGTAATAATGATAGAAATAAAGTGGGCAATAAGTGTAATGTGCTTGAATCATCCCCAAACCATTGCCCCCTTCCTGGTCCATGGAAAAACTGCCTCCCATGAAACCAATCCCTGGTGCCAAAAAGACTGGGGACGGCTGCCTTCGGGGTTACAACATAAGGGAAATTGCCTTGCCCTGGGAATGGTTCCTAGCCAAAACTGTGTGCTCTGCTGGGTGTTAGACAGGGATTCCAGACCAGGCCCCTGTGCTCCAGGAGCTAAGAAAGGATTTGCCAGCTGATCCCAATAAGGAGAGAGAGCCAGTCCAAGCACTTCCCAAGCCCCAGTGTTGGGAACTGGGGCTGGATGGCATAACCTTTGGAGCAGCTGGGATGGCCAACTCAGCAGGAGGTTGCAGCAATATAGCCCACCACCTTTTTGGGGCTTCCTTTTTGGGGCACTAGTGGTAAAGAATCCATCTGCCAATGCAGGAGACGTAAGAGCTGCAGGTTCAACTCTGGTTTGGGAAGAACTCTTGGAGGAGGGCATGGCAATCCATTCTAGTATTCTTGCATGGAGAATCCCATAGACCAAGGAGCCTGGCAGGTTACAGTCCACGCTGCTGCAAAGAGTGGGACATGGCCGAGGCAACTTAGCCTGCATGCACTCCTTTTTCTTCCTTCCTGTGTGAAGATTTTCCCTTGGGTTCCTTTTACTACGAGGTGACGACTGTCTGACCTCTTCCTACACTAATGCAATAGCTCAAATGCTTGCACATTAGAGGATTGATTTCATCATTCTTCACAGAATAGCTATAGAGCCATCCAAAGGCTACCAGAAAGCCACAAAGAGCAATCAATCATCTCTAACTATTAAATGAAAGCCCTTTTGCTTTGGCATCAACCAACGAGGCTGAATTCTTGGATGGGCCTTTTGGTGATTTTAGGAACCAGGTGGAACCTTCGTCTTCTCCTTGAAAATGTCCCACACTCAGACAAGAACAGACAGGTTTTTTGGCTGCTGTTCCTTTCCTCCACTTGACATCAGTCTGCAAATGGAGAAATGGTACCAAAACAAAATGATATTAAAAAAAAAAAAAAAACCCAAAGAACAAAATAGAATATCCTGAATAAACTCTCAAGTTTGGTCTGAGGGCTTTATATATCGCAAGAACCATCAACTCAACCCCTCTTGCAACATGATTCTTTGGAGAGCTGTTGGAACTGAGCCAACAACACAGGAGACCACCAGTGACATAATTAACACAGCAAGGGAGATGCTACATGGCACACAAGGTTTCAAAATAATCCTGCCCGAACCTTCTTGCAGAGATCCTAACAGGTACCGAGGCCAAGCATTGCTAAATACAAGACAAACAAAACACAAACAGTACCCGCAAACGCTGGCATCCAAATAAACCAGTCCACAAACTGGGTAAAAGCCCAGCGATATTTTCTCTCTCCAACAGGGTACCCCACTCTAATATAAAACAAATCAGCTTATTCCAGAGGGGAAAAGCCCCCAAAGGAAGGAAATTAAAGTTCTGTCTATACATACCAGAGCACTTATGGAGCCCCTCAGCTCCCAGAGGTCAATTCCTTGCTCCAGTTGCCAAGCGCTGGGGCAGCCAGGGTTGCTTTGGGGAATTCTGAAGGGAAGATACTTAGGACAAGTGGTACCAGCAGCTGCTATGGCCTTACTTGAGAATTCCTCATTGCCAGGCCAGCTGGTCACAAGCAGAAAGATTCCTGGCTGGTTTCACCAAAATGTGTTACTAAGTGCAAGCTCATCCTACTCACCGCAGGACAGGTCAGTCAATCAGGATACGAGGTGTTGGGCAAGGAACAGCAATTTTAATCGGAAAGCCAGCAGATAGAGAAAATGGCAAACTCATGTTCTAAAGGAGCATCTTGCCCAGGTTAGAATTCAGGCCTCTTTACACTAAAAGAGGAAGGATTAAGTCCTGGTTCGGCCACACTCTGGAGGGGATCTGTTAGTTTCTTCCTCTGCACAGTCCTTCACAGGTGGGCCTGTTCAGGATCTTCCTGTGAAGTAAACAGAGGTAATTTGGCTTAAAGATCATTACCTGGGAGGCAGGGTACCCAGAGATGGGCGATTATGTATGATTTAAGCTTATAGGCAATGTCCTTTTAGTAATTAACTTGTAATAGTAGACAAAATTTCTTCCCTATCACACAAATTTATCTCCCTGGAAGAATCCACTTGCAATGCAGGAGACCTGGGTTCGATCCATGGGTCAGGAAGATCCCCTGGAGAAGAGAATGGCAACCCACTCCAGTATTCTTGCCTGGAGAATCCCATGGACAGAGGAGCATGGCAGGCTGTAGTTCAGGGGGTCACAAAGAGTTGGACATGACTGAGCGACTAACACACACACACAGGAAGGATATATAGCATTCCATTAAAGGGCAGCCTCTGGAATCAGACCCAGTTAGCTATTTTTCCCCCCACTAAAAAAAAAAACAACTGAGGTATAGTTGATTTACAGGCCCATTTAGGTTTAACTCCTGCCTTAGCTACTTTACTTGCAGTACTAACTGGAACAAGCCAACTAAACTTTCCAAACCATCTTCACTCCTGAAATGAGTCTTTTTCTTTTTTTTGATGAGTGTGATACTGTGATGCATAGTAAAAAATATACGTTTGATTTCTGTACAGTTTCTGGCACAGAACTCCTAAAACACTAGGAATTTCCTGGCATGAGAGAACAAGCACAAGGTTTTCTGTAACGTGAATGAGGTGACTTTTGAATTGTACCTGAGGATGGGGGCTGGTTGCCAGGAGAAGCAACCACAGGACTGGAGAGTTGGAACTTTCAGTCCCAGTCCCTGACCTCTGGGGAGGGGCAGTGGGGCTGGAAGTCAAATCAATTCCTAGTGGCCAATGATTTAATCAATCATGCTGAGTAATGAAGCCTCTTGTTGTTTAGTTGCTAAGTCATGTCCAACTCTTTTGTGACCTCATGGACTATAGCCCGCCAGGTTTCTCTGTCCATGGGATTCTCCAGGCAAGAATACTGGAGCAGGTTGCCATTTCTTACTCCAGGGGATCTTCCCAACGCAGGGATAGAACCCGGGTCTGCTTGACAGGTGGATTCTTTACCACTGAGCCAACAGGAAAGCAGCTAATGAGTCTTCAGTAAAAACCTAAAAGAAGGATGGAGTTAAGAAAGCTTCCAGGTCAGTGGACACATTGGGATTCAGGGAGAGTAGTCTACCCAGAGGCCTTGGGAGCTCTGTGCCCTTAGTCTGTACCCCGCCCCAAGCATCTGTACCATAGGGTTCTTCCTGAGTCACATCCTCTTATAACAAACTGAACTCAGAGTAAAATATTTCTCTAAGTTCTGTAAGCTGCTTTAGCAAATCAATAGGACCAAAGAGCAGGTTGTAGGACCTTGGATCTATAGCCCAAGTCTGAAGCATAGGTGACAACTTGGGCTTGACATGGGCGTTTTAAGTGAGTGGCAGTCTTGTAGACGGAGCCCTTAACCCATTGGGTCTGACACTATCTTCAAGGAGATAGTGTCAGAACTGAGTTGAATTACAGGACATTCAGTTGGTGTCCAGAAATTGCTTGGTGTGGGAATAAAACCCCACACATCAGAATTTGGTGTCAGAATTGTAGTGAGTATTAAAGAAGAAAATAAAATATAAGGACTTCCCTGGTGGTCCAGTGGCTAAGACTCCCTAATGCCAGTGCAGGGAACCTGGGTTCGATCCTGGTTGGGGAACAAGATCCCAAATGATGAAACTAAAGGCCCCGCATGCCTCAGTGAAGATCAAAGATCCCAAGTGCCATAGCTAAGACCTGGCACAACCAAATGAATAGATAAATATTTTTTAAAAAGAAAATATATGTAAAGCACATAGTGTAGTTCCTGGTACATAGAAGATACTCAGCATATTTGCAAGATGCTACATATTTGTTGTGTGCCTGGGATTTCCTGGTCCTCGGGAAAGGCCCAGGACAAGACAGGCAGGATCTCTGTTCTCATGGAGCTTATAGGCTGGTGGAGCTGGTGCAGTTAACTAATGGCTTAGGGAGAAGATCTTCCTCCTTTTGCAACTCCATAGACTGTAGCCTGCCAAGCTCCTCTGTCCATAGAATTTTCCAGGCAAGGATGCCATTTCCTTCTCCTGGGGATATTTCCTATCCAGGGATCGAACCCACATCTTTTGTGTTTCTTGCATTGGCAGGCAGGTTTTTTTTTACCACTTAGCACCACCTGGGAAGCCCTGTATCTATCTTATTCAGCACAAAACAAAATAAAATGAAATACTGGCAATTAACTGGAAAGCTGACCAAAGAAGAGGGCCAACCTTCTCTCTTTGCACACTTTACAGCCAGACACATGTAAGTTAATGTTTGTCTCTCGCTTCCAGCTCTGCATTTAATCAGTCCCCAAAGGCCAGCCTGTTCTGTCTTTAAATTCAGTTTCTTCCTCAGCAGAGTTTTATAGTTTATAGCATCATCATTTTGGCCTGACCAAAACACCTCTAATCTGTTTTTACCTAAGTTCTCTTATTAAAAAAATATATTTATTGAACACCTGCTCTATGCCAGGTGCTAAGAAAAAATAAATTTAAAGAAGAGGTGCTGTGGTAAAGGTCTACATAGGAAAACATAGAGTTGGGGGTAGGAACACCTGGCTTTGGGGATGTTAAGGTCAAAAGAAATATTTGGGTTGGAAGAAATAATTGGGAGTGGAGGAGACTACCTAGGAAGAGGAGGTAGAGGGAAAAGGGATGAACATTAAGAATGAACTGGGTGGTGGGGAAAGGAAGGGATGAAAGTTTAAGGGTTAGCAGCCAAGGAGACTAAGGAGATGGGGGAGCAGCCAACAGTGGAAGAAACAGAACGCAGGGGCTCAGGGGAACCAACGGAACAGATTGTTTCTAGACGGGGAGAGGGCTCAGAAGTGCCTGATGCAACTGAGAAGTCAAGGGAAAACAGAAAGGTGTTGGGAAACTTTAGGTCACTGGTGGCCATGGTGACTGTATAATCATTCCTTAGCCTCCCTGAGGCATTGGCTCCAGGACCAGCCCTCCCTCCACTCCCCACCCCCAGGATACCAAAGTCCACAGATGCTCAAGTCTCTTATATAAAGTGGTACTGTGCTCGTATATAACCTAGGCACACCCTATCATATACTTTAAATCATCCTTAGATTATTAGATTAATTTATTAATCTATTCAGTTAGACTATACAGTCCATGGAATTCTCCAGGCCAGAATACTTGAGTGGGTCCCTATCCCTCCTCCAGCGGATCTTCTTGACCCAGGAATCGAACCAGGGTCTCCTGCATTGCAGGTGGATTTTTTACCAACTGAGCTATCAGGGAAGCCTGTAGATTATTTAGAATACCTAATGCAGTGTAAGATTTCCTGGTGGCTCAGACAGTAAAGCATCTGCCTGCGATGGGAGACCCGGGTTTGATCCCTGGGTTGGGAAGATCTCTTGGAGAAGGAAATGTCAACCCACTCCAGTACTCTTGTCTAGAAAATTCCATGGATGGAGAGCCTGGTGGGCTACAGCCCATGGGGTCACAAAGATTGAGCGACTTCACGAATGCAGTGTAAATACTATGGGAATAGTTGGCAGGTGAGAGGCAAATTCAAGTCTTACTTTTGGGAACTTTCTGGGTTTTTTTCAAATATAAAGATATTTTTAAAGTATTTATTTATTTGGCTGTGTTGGGTCTTAATTGTGGCACAGGAGCTCCTCCTTGCATTATGTGTGATCTTTCCTTGCGGTGCAAAGGACCCTCTAGTTGCGGCGCACGGAGTTAGTTTCTCCATCACATGTGGGATCTTTGTTCCCCAGTTAGGGATTGAACCTGTGTCTCCTGCATTACAAGGTGGATTTTTAACCAGTGGACCACAAGGGAAGTCCCTCAAATATTTTTGATCCGTGGTTGGTTGAATCTTGTGGATATAGAGAATCAAATTCTAGTTTCAAGGGAGTGATGTGAGCAAAAGCCAGATCCTAATGAGTGGGAGATGAAGAAGTGGAGAAAGCTAGTGTGGGCGACTCTTCCTTTGGAAGAAGGGAGAGAAGTGAGAATATAAACACCTCAATACCATGTGCTAAGCGATAGCCAGTGGTTCATGGAAGAGGCAGGATGTATATCATTTGCCCTGTGGGTTCTGGAGTTAGACTGGTTAGCTACGTAAGCTGATTCTGCCACCTGCTCTCTGTGTAACACTGAGCAAATTCAGTGCCTCAATTCCTCCATCAGTCAAACGGCAAGAGTACGATGTCTCGCTCGTTGAGTTGTAAAGATTAAAATGCCTGGTGTAGAGTAAGGGCTCAATATGTATCAGCTTTTATTAATCTATTCCAGGTGCTAAGGAAGCAAAGGTAAGAGTTATTCAATTCTGTTAGGTGAGCAGAGTCAGAGAAAACTTTGTAGAACAGTTTTCAAAGCTGCATCATAAAGGGTAAGATTTTTTTTTCAGGTAGAGAAAAAATAAAAAGGTATATATGAGAATTAAAGACAAACTGAAGACAAACTAGATAAACAAAGGCACTGTGAAATACACGGTGAGTTTGGTCAACAGCTGCACCAGGAATTTAAAAAGCTCCATTTGTAAGATTTATTTTCTTCTAGTTTTATTGATACATAATTGACACGCAGCACTGTATAAGTTTAGGGTGGATAGCATAACGATTTGACTTACCTATATCATGAAATGATGACCACAGTTTAGTGAACATCCATCATCTTGTAAAGATACAAAATAAAAGATAGAGAAGAAAATCTATTTCGAAGATTTAAACTTATTTTTTCTCTTAAAAACCTTTATATTGGAGATAATTGTAGACTCATGCAATTATAAGAAAGAATACAGCGAGATTATTCATCACCCTGCTTCTTCCCTCAAGGGTAACATCTTGTAAGACTACAGTGTCACAACCAGAAAATTCACATTGGCACAACGCACCCACCTTATTCAGATTTCACTAGTTTTGCACGCACTTGTATGTGTGCATTCATTTTATGCCGCTTTATCACATGTATATATTCATGTAACATCCACCACAGTCAAGATACAGATTTGTTCTGTCGCTACAAAACTGTCCTTATGGCAGGGGTCCCTAACCTCTGGGGTCTAATGCCCAATGGTCTGAGGTGGAGCTAATGTAATGATAATAGAAATAAAGTGCACCATAAATGTACTGTGCTTGAACCTTCCCCAAACCACCCACTCACCCCCACCCCTGGAAAAATTGTCTTCCACAAAACTGGCCCCTGGTTCCAAAAAGTGAGGGACCGAAGCCTTATGCTCCCTTTACTTAGATTGTTTTTGTGTTTGCTGCTTAGCAGAGAAAAAGGAGGATGATAGAAGAAAATATTTGTTTCTCTTTTCCTTGGGTGAAAGAAAAGTTTACCTTGGGAAAAATCCTAAAACAACCAGGCATCTGCCTTCTTCCCTTTCGGAGGCCTTGAAATACCTTGTGTATTTGTACTTCCCCCAGAAAAGTCTCCTCTGCTAAGTGATAGAACTGTTGTTGATTAAACCAATTCATATTTACATAGGAACGGCTCAAAAATCATTACTCAGCTAGAAGAAACTGTAGTTTTAAGAAGAGGATTCTTGCTAGCCCCAAACCATTTCTCCTGTGGGTTTTTTTTTTTTTTTTTTTGTAGTCTAACAAGGTAACCTGAAACAATTCAGATAGTGTGGGGCAAAACAATCTGGGAACAAAGATTACTAAAAAGGTCAGCTTTGTCTTGAAATTTGACCTTATGATACAATCTCCTAAGTAGGTTTTTTTCAACTGACTTTTTTAAAAAAGATTTTCTTGATGGGGACCATTTTCAAAGTGTTTATTGAATTCGTTCTAATATTAGTTCTGATTTAGGGTTTGGTTTTTTGGCCTTGAGGCACGTGGGCTCCTTGCTCTCCAACCAGGGATCTAACCCACACCCCCTGCAGTGAAAGTTGAACTCTTAACCACTGGACCACCAGGGAAGTACCCTCAACTGATTTTTATAACTTCTTTTTTGTCTACTTCTGTATCTTTAGGTTTCTAGAAACTCCATATGATTTTCCACAGCGTTTCCTGTCATGGTCACATGGAAGAGATGGACAAACGAAGAGAGGTATGTGTAGCAGTAGCTGTAAAAATTAGGCGTTTCTAAAGGACTTTCCTGGTGTCTCAGCGGTAAAGAGACTTCCTGCCAATACAGGAGACTGGAGTTCCATCCTTGGTCCTAGAAGACCCCCTGGAGAAGAAAAGAGTTGCGAAAGAGTTGCACAAGAGTCGGACATGACTTAGTGACTAAGGAACAACAATAACAAAAGTCATGAATACCTGTAAAAGTGGTGGTTGTTTAGTCACTAAGCTGTGTCCAAATCTTTTGCAGCCCCATGGACTGTAGCCCGCCAGGCTCCTCTGTCCGTGGGACTTTCCAGGCAAGAATACTGGAGTGGGTTGCCACTTCCTTCTCCAGGAGGCCTTGTTGACCAAGGGATCGAACCCCCAGTAACCACACACTATTTTTAACTCCCCCTTGCTTAAAATATCAATTCTATGCTTCATCACTGGTACTTCTTGAAAAATATTGTACATATATCCAACTACAGACAAAAAGCTGTTATCTGTAATGAGGGAAAACTAAGCAGTAAAGTTATTATTTGTGTTTCAGTTTATCTTTCTATTCTAAAGCAAATTGCTTGGTTCATGAGTGCCCATCAGTCTTGCTGATGGCCCTGGTGTATCTGGACCGTGTGGTGCTGGTCTTCTGGAGAATTGCTTTAAATGAATTGTGCTATTTGCCCGTGTTGGCAGACCAGTGAGAGAGAGTCCTGCAAAATGCACCATCACATTTACTATAAGGACGCTGTTGAAAATAGGCTTCATTTCATTACATGGAGTTCTGTTTATGAGGATCTTTAAGCGCCTGTCTTTATCATCTGACTATTAAGAACACTTGTGCTTCTCTTGATCAGCTGGTTTGGTTTGATAATATAGGCCCCATCACTGGGTTTGGTCTCTGCAAAGAATGCTAGAAGGTGTAGAATAAAACTGTGGTTCAAGCTAAACGAATCCTGTCCACTTCCTGTAGTGGCCTAATTCTTGGCTCCATTGACATTCCTGTTCTCTATTCGCTGTTCTCTTTCTCATGTGCTCTAAATGTATGTTCTTTTAATACATGGGACATATCTTTCAAAGTTACTGAGAAAAAAAATTTTCTGAGGTAGAATAGCAGTTTAAAAGTGTGAGAGCTGAAGTCAAAATGTCTCATTTCAAATCCTCGTTTCAACATTTATTGACTATAACTTTGGGCAAGTTGTTCAATGACATAAAACCTCCGTTTCCTCATCTGTGAAATGGAGAGAAGAGTATTTACTTTGTACAATTTTGCCAATTAAAGGAGAAAAATCATGAAAAATCTTGAGCACAATGCCTGGCACATAGGGAGCATTCAACAAATTCACATCGTTCCCAACAATATGTGAAACACCTGGGGACTCCTCTGGTGGTCCAGTGGCTAAGATTTCATGCTCCCAATGCATGAAGCATTGGGTTCGATCCCTGGTCAGGGAACTAGAGCTCACATGCCAGAACTGAATTCAAATGCTGCAGCTGGAAGATCTTCAAGCTGCAACTAAGACCCAGTGCAGCCAAATGGGGAAAAATAACCGTCTGATTGTGACTCTTAGGAAATTAAAATGATTCTGTCTCCTCTATGTTTATTTGAGATTCACGTGCCTTGATATTCATAACAAGAAGCCAATTTCAGGAAATAGGTTTTCAAGTGTTAACAGCTCAACTCAAGACAAAAGACTGTACTTGATAATTAACACCAGCCTTAGATGGCTATGCAGAAATATAGTGCATTTTCTATCTGTGTCTCTTACTACTGATATGAGCTAGCGTTCTGTCTTTAAGCCGACGTAGCTATATACACAATTGTTCTAGAAATGTTAGTGAGCTGCAGACGATTATCCTTTCTTGCAATTTAAATGAAATATGGCACAGATCATTTGAGAAAGGAAGTTTCTAGACAGCGAGAAATAGTTTGTAGCAGCATGGAAAACCAGAAACAAAGCTAGATCTAATTCTGCAAAGAGCACAGCCACGCGCTGACTGCACCATTTCATTTTTAAGGACATAGATTTAATTTCATGTGACAATCTGGCATCTAAGTTTTCCTCTGGTCTTCTTTTTTCCAAATAGCCTTGTAAATATGAAAATGAGATCGACTAGCAAAAGATTAAATTTGTGAGACTCTACTTGCAGGGCACTGTGGTTATTACGAAGGCAGTAAACGTACAAAATAGATTTAAGGAAAATGCCAACGACAGTTGTATGGTCTAAATACATCTAACCCATAACTAATGAGAATTCTATGTGCACAATAAAATGTCACTCTGTATATTCAGCTTATTGTTTTCTAGACCATTTCCATCTATCATATTTATCAAAAAAATGTAATCATTGTTCAGGGCATCATAGTAATTTATGCAATATTTTCCTCTCTTTACCAAGGTAAGAAGAGGAATGTGCCTTAGTAAGAGGATTTTGCTTTGTTTTTTGTAATACTGTCTAATGAATCTTTTGCAACAGTCCTTCATTTAATATGGTTAAAGTTAGCACATTTATTTTAAGGGAATAGATTTAAAAAATAATTCTCAGTGACTTATACCTACATAATTAAAAATTCTCTGATTGTTTATAAGAAAATAATATATTACAAGTTACTGTGCAAAAATTGTAATAGGAAGGTTTATCTCATTCACAGTCCTATTGAATTCATTTATTGCATTACATAACTCAATTTAGGCCTTATAGCACTTTTTAAAAACAGAACATGTACATTTATTTTAATCGTATATGATCATTGATTCTTCTTTTAAATGTCATTTGATGATACAGAATTTATAAGTTAGAGACTGGAGGTCCAACGACATTTTTTCCTTCACTTTTTCAGTCTTCTTGTTGAATAATTAAAAAAAAAAAAAGTTGCCCAGGGAGTCTTTGACTATCTGTTCCAAATTGCCAGCCTAGCATCAGCCTATATAGATGGACTGGTCTCTGTGACATATGGAAGTCAGGGCTGTTAACGTTCCCATCATGGCCAGCTCAGGGGTCACTTAATCACCTGGGGCAGGTTTGCTATCCCCTTTCCCTGTATTTCTCATCTGTTCCTAGAAGGGGAGTAATTCTCATTCTATCAGGATGGTGCCCATCAAACTTAGAAAACCATGGTCAGGGATGATACACAGGGCAGTCACTGATGTATGTGTAAAGTGTCTTTCTTTCATCCGTTTATTTCCATGAGTCAGAATTCCTACTGTGACTTTTGGATGGTAAGGTCACAGCACAGGAAGAAATTGAATAAAGTTTTATTGTCAGCAGAGGAGTTGAAAACAGAAATGAAATTTCCCAAATCTTGATCATCTGTTTTAAATGTTAAGTATTTTGACTTTCCTGGACTTAGCAAGACTGATTTTTTTCTTTGCAGTTTGTCTAAATTGCACTGAGATGTACCTATGAGAAAGAAACAGATTTCTATGGAGTATCCATTATTGCCTAATATTTTGGAAAAAATTTAAAGTGGTAGTTACTCAGTCCTGTCCAACTCTTTGTGACCCCATGGACTGTAGCCCACCAGGCTCCTCTGTCCATGGAATTCTTAGGCAAGAATACTGGAGTGGGTAGCCATTCTCTTCTCCAGGGGATCTTTCCAACCCAGGGATCGAATCCAGGTCTACTGCATTGCAGGCAAATTCTTTACTGTCTGAGCCACCAGGGAAGTCCATTGCCTAATAGTTTCAGTTCGGTTCCATTCAGTCGCTCAGTCATGTCCGACTCTTTGCGACCCCATGGAATGCAGCATGCCAGTCCTCCCTGTCCATCTCCAACTCCTGGAGCTTGCTCAAACTCAAAATTGAGTCAGTGATGCCATCCAACCATCTCATCCTCTGTCATCCCCTTCTTCTCTGGCCTTCAATCTTTCCCTGTATCAGGATCTTTTCCAGTGAGTCAGTTCTTCACATCAGGTGGCCAAAGTATTGGAGCTTCAGGTTCAGCATCAGTCCCTCCAATGAATATTCAGGACTGATTTCCTTTTGGATTGACTGGTTTGATCTCCCAATACTTTACATATGCTAATTCAATTTAGTCCTTATAACAATCTTTTGGGGCAAACACTTTTGTCCCCATGGTAAAGATTAAAAACAAAAACAGGGGACTTCCCTGGTGGTCCAGTGGCTAAGTTACTAGCCCAGTGGCTAAACTGGACTCCACACTCCCAATGTAGAGGGCTCAGGCTTGATCCCTGGTTGGGGAACTTGATCCCACATGCTACAACCAAGAGTTTGCATATCAAAATTTTAATATTTAGCATGCCGAAAGGAAGATCGAAGATCTCACATGCCACAACCAAGACCCAGCCAAATAAATAAATAAAAACAGATTCAAAGAGATCTAGGATAAATTTCAGCCTTCTGGGTTAAATTTGTGATCCCCAGCCCAAAGTAGTGAGGAAACCATTGTTAAGTGTTGTGGAATATTTTTAAATTTCACTATAAAGTTTTTATACTTGCTGGTGGTTTTATGGTCAAAAAAATAAATAGAAAAGAGCACCGTGCAATGAAAATAAGTGAGAAGGGTTTTTTTGCCCTGGAGCATTCAGCCTGCTCATTTCTCTGGAGCACAGCTACTCAAAGATTTGGAGGCAAATACAGCTTGTCTTCCTTATCTTTTATCGAGGTAAGGTTGATTTATTACATTATGTAAGTTTCATGTGTCCCACATTATTTCTCCACTTCTGTATACACTGCAGCACGCTCACCACCCGAAGTTTTCCTTTCTACCCGTCACCGTGTAGTTAATCCTTTTTACCTATTTCTCACTCCCCCTTTTCCCCTTTCCTTCTGGTCACCACTACTCCTCTGTCCTCTGTATCTATGTTTGTTTGGGTTTGCTCACTATGTACTAGTTTTTTATATTCCCCATGAGAGCGAAATCATATGGTATTTGTCTTCCTTTGTCTGACTTATTTCACTTAGCATATTACCTTTAAAGTCTATCCATGTTGTTGCAAATGGCAACATTTCATCTGCAAATACTGTTTTCATATTAAAATAATTGCATATGTTACAGAGTTAATTGCAAAATTCATTAATGCTAGTATTTCAAAATAAAACAAAAAACTTTGAAGAAATTTATGAGAACTGTAAGGATGTTCCAAACTTCCCAGGGGCAAGGGTTTGACTCTCTGTTGTGGGAGCACTTGATGAAAAGTTGGGAGAAAACCTGAGATGCTGTCTTTAATTATTGCAATTGTTTGGGTTTTGCCAAGTCACTTTGTGGTAGGCTTTCAAAATGGATGTAAATTTACTTCTTAGAACAAGTCTACTCTGGAAAATGAATTACTCTCCCTGGGAGGATGGCAGATCCAACATATGAAAAAAAAAACCAAAAACCAAAAAACAACAACTTTGATATTTAGGGGGAAAAAGGAAACTTTTAGCAATGGCTTGATGTAATCAAGTTTCTATAAATCAAAGCCAATTAGCAGGGTGGTGGATGTTAGCAATGAGAATAAGAAATGTCTTGGCTCTTCATGCTTACCAGCAGGGACACCAGAACCCTGAAACTCCCCCGGCCTTTTGCTCTGGTGCCCCCGAGAGCTCACAACATATTTTGGTGGTCACTTAAAATTCCTGGAAGGAGACAGATGAGGCACTCCTCAGCACTCTTGTGTTTGTTTGTTTGTTTTAATCTCACCCTCTCCTCCCCTCCTCCCATGTCCATAAGTCTATTCTCTATGTCTGTTTCTCCATTGTTGCCCTGTAAATAAATTCTTCAGTACTATTTTTCTAGATTCTGTATATATGCATTAGAATATATTAATCTTTCTCTTTCTGACTCACTTCACTCTGTATAATAGGTTCTAGGTTCATTCACCCCATTAGAACTGACTCAAATGCATTCCTTTTTATGGCTGAGTGTGTATATTACAAATATTCCATTATGTATATATACCACAACTTCTTTATCCATTTATCTGTCGATGGACATCTAGGTTGCTTGCATGTTCTAGCTATTGTAAATAGTGCTGTCATGAACAATGGGATACATGTGTCTCTTTCAATTTTGGACTCCTCAGGGTATATGCCTAGGAGTGGGATTGCTGGGTCATATAGTGGTTTTATTTCTAGTTTTTTAAGTGATCTCCATACAGTCTTCCATAGTGACTGTATCAATTTACATTCCCACCAACAGTGCAAGAGTCTTCCCTTGCAACATACCAGCAGAAACACCAGAACCCTGAAACTCCCCGGGCCTTTTGCTCTGGTGCCTATGAGAGCTCACAACATATTTTAGTGGTCATTTAAAATGTCCTGGAAGGAGGACAGATGAGGCACTCCTCAGCACCCTTGTGTTCTTAATCTACCTCTCTTCATCATTTGGCTGGTCCTGGAGTTTGCCTTTGTACCTTCCCAGTCTCCCGACCTTGACTTTGATGTGAATTCTCAGTGGGAGACAGTGTCCTCCAGGCTCGCACACCCATAGTTCCCAGCCCTGTCTATAGCTTTGCTCTCAAGGCACGTCACTATAATTGCTCATTGAACTTCTATCTTCTCTGCCAGATGGTAAGCTGTATGAAGGCAGGGTCTGTTGCTGCCTTTCTCTCCCCAACAAAAGAGGTGCTTAAAATGTCTGATGACCGAATAAAGGAATGGCTGCCACCATGCTTTCTCAGAAGTCAGGAGGTCTATCTTCCCACCAGAGTTACAGTTCTTCACAATCTCCTAGAAAAAAACATTAGCACCTTCCCACATCAAGGAAGCTTGGTCAAGTTCCTATTCATCTAGGTTGGAGGACATTGGAGAAACAGCAAACTATTCCATCGGCAAAAAATTAACCAGTGCTGTCAGTCAGAGTCCAGACACTTGCGCCCTTAGCTTTGAGCAGAAGGGAGTTCATCTATGCCCAACAATATAAAATTAGAGTTGGCTGCTGTCCACACTCTTTTATTTGATGGTGTTATTCCAAGGGCTGACCCATCAGTCTCTGCATGTGGCAATAAAAAGCATGGTTCTGAAGCCAGATCGCTGAAGTTGAAAATCAGCTTCTTATGGGACTTCCCTGGTGGTCTAATGGTTAAGACCCCACCTTGGATTGCAAAGGATGTGCTTCCAATCCCTCATCAGGAAACTAAGATCCCACATGCCTCAGAGGAACTAAGCCCATGGGCCACAACTAGAGAGTCTGTGCACCATCCTGCGTGATGCAAGGAAGATCCCACGTGCCACAACTAAGACCCAACACAGCCAAATAAGTAGACAAACATACATTTTATAAAAGAAAGAAAGAAAGTCAGCTCCACCACTTCTGCAGGTGTGACTTTGGGCAAATTACTTCCCTTGATTAACCTTAGTTTCCTTATCTGTGAAGTGGAGCTAAGACTGGCCTATCTCACACGGTCCTCATAAAGATTTAAGCAGATAAACCTTGAAAAGTATGTAACAAAATGCCTAGTACATAGCATGTACTATAAATCTGAAGATAATAATTCCAGTACTGCTATTTTACTATAACTAGCAGGAGGCCCTCATGTGTTGGAACTCCCTAAAAGTGTGGCTGGTCTAGGCGAGACCCCTACATTATTTGCACACACATATACATACACATGTACACACACATGTGTACACACCAGTACACAATTGAGGAGCTAGAGTGCTTATTCTGGAAAATGGCTTAGCTAAACTAAGGAAGCAAAGACATGCTTGTACTATGAGTCTATGACCTAACCAGGAAAATAAAAAGCAGAAATATTAACCTATTCCAAGAAAAAGCAATCTCCTTGGCTGCTGGCCCATGGAACTGCAGCAACCTCTGCCACCGTGGACATTACTCTCTGCTCTGGTGTTCCTTCTTAGCTGTTGTATAACACTGGACCTGGGAACACAGTTTTAACTGAATCAAATACACATCAGGGGCCCCAAGAAGTGAAAACGCAGTTAGTATCTTCCAGGGTGACATGGGCTTCTGGGTACTCATCTCTGGAGGCCAAAATACCCAAAGCTCAATGAAGAAAGATCTGTTCCATCTGGACAGGGGCTGAAAGAATTCCTCTGGGAGCATCTGGGCTATTTTTAGTGGGCACAGCAGGCTGGCCAACACCGCAGGGAGACCAGGAAATGGCCCTTCATCCACTGCCCAGCCTCCCGGTGAGATAGGTCTCCTGTTTGCAAGTTCATGAATATCAATGAGCCCAAACCACATGCGGAGTCAGAACATATTGCAACAGCCAAAGTGCAAGTTGGCTCTTAAAACTTGGCCAAAGGAGCGTATGATTCAAATGCTGGGGCTAAGGCTGGCGCTGTGCCTGAACCCAAAGGAGGGATGGAAGAAAGCTTGGCTCCAGCCCTTTGTGGATCAAGAGGAAAGGCTGGAGCAGGAGTGCAGAAGCTTCCATTACTGCCCTTGTCAACTCGGCCAACCAGGCATCTGGAAGTCAAAGTGGAGTGTATGCTTCATCAAACAGAATCCCCGAGAAAAGAGCCCAAAGCCCTCAGAAAGATGCAAGCTGACTTGGCATTAATAAGAACATTATGAGGACTGCCCTGGTGGTCTAGTGGTTAAGGCTCCACCCTCCAATGCAGGGGATCCGGGTTTGATCCCTGATCGGGGAACTAAGATCCCACATGCCTCGGGGCAGCTAAACCTGTGCGCCACAACTACTGAGCCCCTGCATCACTGCTAGAGAGAAGCCTGCATGACGGAATGAAGGCCCACAAGCCACGACTGAGGCTCGATGCAGCCAAATAAATAAGCTTGAAAAAGCCCGTTAAATCCACTAATTTTTTTTTTTTAAAGAACATCGTGAACATGGGAAAGCAATAATATTCTTTCATTCAGTACATAATTTCTGGGCAATCACTGTAGGTCACGCTCTGTGCTAGGCACTGGGAATAAGAAGGAAGAGGAAACAGTTCCTGATCTAAATGGGTGTGTAGTGGCAGAGGGGTATGTGTGTGTGTGTGTGTGTGTGTGTGTGTGTATTTGTGGTGGAGAGGCAGTGACAGAACAAGAACAAATCCCAGTTTCAGTGTGGTATGTCATTTCATGTCTCAGAAGTTTGTCCCTTTACATTGCCAGGGAATGGCCTATACTTGGTTCTAGTCACCTGTTGACAACAAGTAGTGTCTTTCCAGTTTTCAGACTATTGTGGAGAAAGCAGTTATGAACATTTCTGTCTTTATGTGGATGTCCATTTTCATTTCTCTTGGGTGAATATGTAGAAGCAGATTCTAGGTCATATGGTAAATGTAATTTAACTTCATGAGAAATTGACATAGGGTTCTCCAAAGTGGCTGTATCATTTTGCATTCTTATCAGCTGTGTATGAGCTGTGTATGGCCTTAGTTGCCTCATATGCTTGTCCACATTCGATATTGCCCATCTAAAACAACTGTGGTTGTTATGAGGATGTAGAGTGATAACCTTTTGTGGTTTTATTTGCATTTCCATTATGATTGATGATGGATGTTTTCCCCCATGTGTTTATCTGCCATTAAGGTAATGACACCCCACTCCAGTACTCTTGCCTGGAAAATCCCATGGATGGAGGAGCCTGATGGGCTGCAGTCCATGGGGTCTCGACGAGTCAGACATGACTGAGTGACTTCACTTTCACTTTTCACTTTCATGCACTGGAGAAGGAAATGGCAACCCACTCCAGTGTTCTTGCCTGGAGAATCCCAGGGACAGCAGAGCCTGATGGGCTGCTGTCTATGGGGTTGCACAGAGTCGACACGACTGAAGTGACTTGTTTTCCCCCATGTGTTTATCTGCCATTAAGGTAATGACACCCCACTCCAGTACTCTTGCCTGGAAAATCCCATGGATGGAGGAGCCTGATGGGCTGCAGTCCATGGGGTCTCGACGAGTCAGACATGACTGAGTGACTTCACTTTCACTTTTCACTTTCATGCACTGGAGAAGGAAATGGCAACCCACTCCAGTGTTCTTGCCTGGAGAATCCCAGGGACAGCAGAGCCTGATGGGCTGCTGTCTATGGGGTTGCACAGAGTCAGACACGACTGAAGTGACTTAGCAGCAGCAGCAGTATATCTTTGGTGAAGTGTCTGTTCAAATGTTTTGCCCATTTATAAAATCAGGTTGTCTTTGTCCTATTACTGTTTTGTGAATTCTTTACAAATTCTGATCCACTTAATTCTAATTGCTTTTTGGTAAATTCCTTAGAATTTTCTACAATGTATGTAACCACATAGCCAGTGGATAATACTTACATAGTGCGTCTGTGGCATGGATTTCTCTTTTTACTCTCTTTTGTAAAAATTTTTAGATAATTTAAAAATTGTGCTTTGTTTTTAATCTGCTCATATCTTTATATTACAGTGAGTTTCTTCTAGACAGGATATAGTTGGGTCTCTACTTTTCTTATCCAATCTGACAATCTCTCTCTTTTAATGGAGTGCTTTTTTAAAAAAATTGCATTATATCTGATATATAACATTATATTAGTTTCGGAGAAGGCAATGGCACCCCACTCTAGTACTCTTGCCTGGAAAATCCCATGGATGAAGGACACTGGTAGGCTGCAGTCCATGGGGTCACTAAGTCGGACATGACTGAGTGACTTCACCTTCACCTTTCGCTTTCATGCATTGGAGAAGGAAATGGCAACCCACTCCAGTGTTCTTGCCTGGAGAATCCCAGGGACAGGGGAGCCTGGTGGGCTGCCGTCTATGGGGTCACANGTTGTGTTTCTGTACAGAGCTCCAGCACACAGTTTGTTAAATTTATTCTTTTTTGATATATATTATATATATATCATAGCTCGTAGCTCAGTTGGTAAAGAATCTGCCTGCAATGCAGGAGACCCCACCGGTTTGATGCCTAGGTTGGGAAGATCTGCTGGAGAAGGGATAGGCCACCTAGTCCATGATTCTTGGGCTTCCGTTTTGGCTCGGCTGGTAAAGAATTCGCCTGCAATGAGGGAGTCCTGGGTTTGATCCCTGAGTTGGAAAGACCCCCTGGAGAAGCGAAAGGCTACCCACTCTAGTATTCTAGCCTGTAGAATTCCATGGACTATATAGTCCACGGGGTCGCAAAGAGTTGGACACAAATAAACGGCTTTCACTTTCTTTCACTTTCACTTTCTATATGATATCACTTAAAACTGTAAAATTCATTGTTGGGACTTCCTTGATAGCACAGTAGATAGGAATCTGCCTGCCAATGCAGAGGATGTGTGTTCGATCCCTGGTCTGGGAAGATACCACATGCCATGGATTAGCTAAGTCTGTGAGCCACGACTACTGAGCCTGTTTGCCACAACTACTAAAGCCCATGCACCCAGAGCCTGTGCTCTGCAACAAGAGACGCCACCCCAGTGAGACGTCCACACACCCACCACAGTGAAGAGCAGTCCCCACCAGCCGCAAGCTGAGAAAGCCCACCCAAAAGCAACAAGTTTGGGACTTCCTTGATAGCACAGTAGATAGGAATCTGCCTGCCAATGCAGAGGACGTGTGTTCGATCCCTGGTCTGGGAAGATTCCACATGCCATGGATTAGCTAAGTCTGTGAGCCACGACTACTGAGCCTGTTTGCCACAACTACTAAAGCCCATGCACCCAGAGCCTGTGCTCTGCAACAAGAGACGCCACCCCAGTGAGACGCCCACACACCCACCACAGTCAAGAGCAGTCCCCACCAGCTGCAAGCTGAGAAAGCCCACCCAAAAGCAACAAGACCCAGCTCAGCCAAAAATCAAAATTAACTTAAAATTTCATTGTTGTTGCAGATGTCTAACAATGCAATTATTTATTTATTGAAATACAGTTGATTTATAATGCTGTGTTAATTTTTGCTGTACACCAGAGTGATTCAGCTATATATATATACATATATTTTTTATATTATTTTCCATATGGTTTACCACAGGATATTGAATACAGTTCCCTGTGCTATACAGTAAGACCTTGTTGTTTATCCATTCTAAATGTAATAATTTGCATCTGCTAATCCTAAACTCCCGATTCATCCCCACCTACTCCCCTCCTCCTCGGCAACCAGAAGTCTGTTCTCTATGTCTGTGCATCTGTTTATGTTTCAAAGAAAAGTTCATTTGTGTCATATTTTAGATTCTATAGATAAGTTATATCATGTGATATTTGCTTTTCAATTTCTGACTTACTTCCCTTTAATATGATAAAGTTCATCCATGTTGCTGCAAATTTCATACTTTTTATGGCTGTATAATATTCCAAAAATGCAACTGTTATTTCTAAAATATTGATCTTTTATCTATCAAGATTGCTAAAATAATTCATTCATCTCAAATTTTATCTGTTGATTCCTTTGGATTTTCTTTGTATACCATTAGATCATCTTCAAATGAAAGCAGTTTTATTTGTCTTTCTATTTTAACTTGGTTGCTTGACTAAGGCCAAAGTTGTAAATGTCAATAACAACCTTTCAAGAAATACCACAGATCCTCGTCTTGCATCCCATTTTACTATTATTCTTCTCTACTATTTCAGTTCCAACTTGTTTTGTAGAGCACGCATTTTTAAATTTTGATAAGATCCAACTTATTAATTGTGCTTTTGTGTCAAGTCTAAGATCTCTTTGCCTGGCCTTGACTCCAGAGATTTTTCTCCTGTATTTTTTTCTGAAATTTTTTATAGGTCTATATTTTATATTTGAGTCTGTGATCCATTTGAGTCAATTTTTGTATAAGGCATGAGGTGTGGGTGGTGCTGTGGATATTCAATTGCTACAGCCAGATTTGTAGAAAAAGTTATCCTTCCTTCATTTTCTTTTAAAAATGTTTTACCTTTCCTTCTGGAAGTACTCTCGTGCCTATGTCAAACATAAGCTGAGCATATTTATGTCTGTCTTTTTCTGGGTTCTTGAGTCTGTTCTACTGATTTGTGTGTCTGTCCATCCACCAATACCTTGATTACTGCACTTATAGTAAGACTTAATATTGGATAGAGTGATTCTTCCTACTTTATTTTTATTTGTCAAGATTATTTTAGTCTCGGGCATGTGTTTTTCCATTTAAGTTTTAGAATAATAATCACTTCTTGGCCTTTGTCTAAGATCAAGTGTAAATTTTAGAATAAGCTTGCTTATGCCAAAAAAATCTTTGCTGAGAATTTGATAGGAATTGCATTAAACCTATCAATCAGTGAAGGAGAACTGACATCTTTATAATGGTGAGTCTTTCAGTCCATGAACACAGTATGTGTTGACATTTATTTAGGTCTTCTTTGATTTTTTTTTTCTGTCAGTATTTTGTAATTTTCAGCATACAGACCCTGTACATGTTTTATTAAGTCTATACTTGAAGAAGTGAAGTGAAGTCGCTCAGTCGTGTCTGACTCTTTGCGACCCCATGGATGGTAACCTACCAGGCCCTGTGATCCATGGGATTTTCCAGGCAAGAAAAGTCTATACTTAAGTATTTAATTTTCTTTGGAGTGATTAGAAATAGTATTGCATTTTAGATTTCAGTTTCCACTTGTTCATTGTTAGTTTATAGAAATACAATTAACTTTTATGCACGATCTTATTTCCTGAGGAGCTTCCAGATGGCGCGAGTGGTAAAGAATCCACCTTCCAACGCAGGAAACACAAGAGACGCGGGTTCAATCCCTGGGTTGGAAAGATCCCCTGAAGTAGGAAATGGCAACTCACCCCAGGATTCTTGCCTGAAAAATTCCATGGATAGAGGAGCCTGGTGGGCTACAGCCCATGGGGTTGCAAAGAGTTGGACATGACTGAGTGACTGAACACACACTTACTTCCTGAGACACTGCTGAACTCACTTAGCTCTTTTATATTTTTTGTGTGGGTTCGATCAGTTTTCTATATAAACAATCATGCCATCTGCAAAGCGGGACAGTTTATATCCTTCTTTCCAATTGTTACGCCATTATTTCTTTTTCTTTTCTCATTGCAACAGCTAGAACTTCCAGTACTTTGTTAAATAACAGTGATGAGAGTGGGCGTATTAAGGGAAGGAATCCAGTCGTTCATCATTAAGTGTGATCTTGTGCTTAGACATTCAGTCGTGCCTGACTCTTTGCAGTCCGTGGATGGTAACCTGCCGGGCTCCTCTGTCCACAGGGGTTCTCCAGGCAAGAACACTGAAGTGGGTTGCCAGGCCCTCCTCCAGGGGATCTTCCCACCCCAGGGATTGAAACCAGGTTTCCCGAATTGCAGGAAGATTGTTTACCGTCTGAGCCATGAGGGAAGTGATCTTAGTCGTGTGTGATGAAGGTGCTCTTTATCAAATTAAAGTACTTCCCCTTTGTTCTAATATGATGAGGGTTTTGGGGGTTTTATTTTTATAAAAAATGGGTGTTGTGTTTGTCAAATGCTTTTCCCGCATAACTGATATGATCAAGTGATTTTTCGTCTTTAGTCTTTTGGTATAATTAATGACATTGCATACTTGGAATAAATCCCACTTGTTAATTGTCCAACAAACCAATTGTTGTAATTGGTTTGCTAACAAGTAGTTGAGGAATTTAGCGTCCGAGTTTATGGACAATATTGGTCTGCAGTTTTCTTTTTGTATACTTGTTTTATCTGGTTTTATATGATAGTACTGGCCTCATAAAATGAAAAGAATTTCTTCTATTTTGAGGGGTTGATAATGTGTAAAACTGATGTTGTTCTTGTTTTAAATACTTGGGAGGATTCTTCAGTGAGACTCTCAGGGCCTGGAGATTTCTTGTTTAGGAGATTTTTAATTACAGATTTAAAGTTCAATTTTGTTAATGGTCATAGGATTATAAGATTGCATTTCATCATGGTTGAGTTTTGGTAATTTTGGTTTTCATTCATTTGGGAAATGAGACTTTTCCTCCATTTTAATATAAGCATTTAGTGTTAGAAATTTCCCCTTAGCATTGCTTTATATGTATATTTTAATATGTAGTATTTTCACTTCATATAGTTCTGTGTATTTTTAAAATTTTCCTTTAGACTTTTTCTTTGACCCATATCTTCTAAGTTGTTGCATATATGAGCATAAAGTTGGTCATAGTATTTTCCTAATAGCCTTTGAATTGCTTCAGGATCTTCTGTGAGTTCTGTTTTATTTCTGATTTTGGTGATTTGTTTATTCTCTCTTTTTATCTGTCAATCTTGCTGAAGGTTTATCAGTTTTACTGATGTTTGTTGAATTATCAGATTTTTATTTATTAATTTCTCTACTGCTTTTCTGTTTTAAATTTTGTTGATTTCCGNAACTGAACTGAACTGAACTTTATTTGAATATATTTCAAGTGCCCTGAGCATGCTCAGTAGCTTCACTGTGTTCATCTCTTTGCAGTCTTATGGACTGTATAGGATTCTCTAGGCAAGAATGCTGAGGTGGGTTGCCTTGCCCTCCTCCCAGGGATCTTTTGGACCCCGGGATCTAACTTGGGTCTCCTGCATTGGCAGGTGGATTCTTTACCACTGAGCCACTGGGGAGGCCTCAAGTGGCCGTGAAATTTCTAATTAAGGTAACAGATAGCTTTTAAGGTCCATTATTCCAGCCAAAATGCAGGAATTTAAGTTAATTTATATTTTTTACATTTAGGCTTATGAGTCAGTTACAAATGAACAATCGTTTATTTCTTCTTATGACATTTATGGTCAGAGTTGATAAGGCCAGCTAAAGGAAGGCTGACATATTTCTTCCATGCCAATAACATTGCTGTTCTTGTTGATTCCAACAGTGAAGGTTGGTGCTTTAAGATACAATCATGTCCTTGAGCTTTTCTCTCCAGAGCTAAGAAGGGGCAGGTGTGGCTCACAGGCCATTCCGTTATTTCTATTTTATTAAAAGGTCTTTTATTCCCTCAAAGAATAAATCTTAATTACTAATATTTGCAGAAATATTTAAGGAAAATTAACAAACTTCATGAAGCACTATTTCAAGAAATACAGAAAAATCATCTAAGATCTCCAGCTTGAAGGTAGATAAGAAACTATTCAACTTGAATCTTTTTTAGACTCTTCCTTTTTCCTATTTTAATCTACTTAGGAAAAGGAACTGGAAACTGCTTCCTTCTGGCAGTTGATGATGTTAACTGCACTGTTGACTAAATTGCCCTGAAGAAGAGCAGTTAGATATATATAGCATTATATATCTAACCGGTTTATAATCTTCAAGAACCCCAAGATCTCACTTGAGTAAAAAGTTCTCTCTGGAGGACATTTCTCTGTCCTGACTGAGCCCTGCTTGGTACAAATATCAAAGAATTTGTGCTTTGATAAGTTTTATTTTTTAATATAAATTTATTTATTTTAATTGCAGGCTAATTACTTTAAAATATTGTATTGGTTTTGCCATACGTTGACATGAATCCACCACGGGTGTACACATGTCCCCCATCCTGAACCCCCTCCCACCTCCCTCCTCATCCCATCCCTCTGGGTCATCCCAGTGCACCAGCCCCGAGCATCCTGTGTCCTGCATCGAACCTGGACTGGCGATTCATTTCACATATATTATACATGTGTCAATGCCATTCTCCCAAATCATCCCCCCCTCGCCCTCTCCCACAGTAAATAAGTTACTTTAAAATATTGTATTGGTTTTGCCATACGTTGACATGAATCCACCACGGGTGTACACATGTCCCCCATCCTGAACCCCCTCCCACCTCCCTCCTCATCCCATCCCTCTGGGTCATCCCAGTGCACCAGCCCCGAGCATCCTGTGTCCTGCATCGAACCTGGACTGGCGATTCATTTCACATATATTATACATGTGTCAATGCCATTCTCCCAAATCATCCCCCCCTCGCCCTCTCCCACAGTAAATAAGTTTTAAACACAACTTTCCCCTTTTTATACTTAATAATTATTTTTGATAAGCGTTACACGTTTATTGTGTTCCTGAGCCCCTTGTATCCATTCAGTACTCTGTTTTCTCTGAAGAATTTTATCTTTCTATAGAACAGTCAAGTCTTAAAGGGTCCAAACATTTCACTTAATTTTGGGGTGCATTTGTACTTTTTTTTTGTGGCCATGCAGCATGTAGGGTCTTAGTTTCCCAGCTAGGGACTGAATTGCACCCCTTGCCTTGGAAACGCAGAGTCTCAACCAATGGACCACCGGGGAAGTTGGGGTGCCCTTGTGTATATTTGTGTGTGTGCACATATGCACACTATCTTCAAAGGAGACTGGAGAGGACAGTGCTTATTTACTCTTTTATCCTATTTTTAATCATAAAACTCACTTATTTCTCAGGAAAGCAGGTAAAAAACATCCATTATTCTATCATCCAAAGATAACAGTAATAAAATTGCATTGACTATCTCTCCAATATATTTTATGTATATCTACACATTTTTTTAAGGTCTCAGCAGGGGCCACAGGACTGGAAAAAGGTCAGTTTTCATTCCAATCCCAAAGAAATGCAATGCCAAAGAATGCTCAAACTACCACACAATTGCACTCATCTCGCACACTAGCAAAGTAATGCTCAAAATTCTCCAAGCCAGACTTCAACAGTACATGAACTGAGAAATTCCAAGTAATCAAGCTGGATTTAGAAAAGGCAGAGGAACCAGAGATCAAATTGCCAACATCTGCTGGATCATCGAAAAAGCAAGAGAGTTCCAGAAAAAACATCTATTTCTGCTTTATTGACTAAACCAAAGGCTTTGACTGTGTAGATCACAACAAACTGGAAAATTCTGAAAGAGATGAGAATACCAGACCACCTGACTTGCCTCCTGAGAAACCTATATGCAGGTCAGGAAGCAACAGTTAGAAATGGACATGGAACAACAGACTGAGTCCAAATAGGGAAAGGAGTACATCAAGGCTGTATATTGTCACCCTGCTTATTTAAATTATATGCAGAAATCATGCAAAATTCTGGGCTGGATGAAGCACAAGCTGGTATCAAGATTTCCAGGAGAAATATCAATAACCTCAGATATGCAGATGACACCACCCTTATGGCAGAAAGCAAAGAGGAACTGAGGAGCCTGTTAATGACAGTGAAAGGGGAGAGTGAAAAAGCTGGCTTAAAATTTAACATTTAAAAAACTAAGATCACGGTATCTGGTCCCATCACTTCATGGCAAATAGATTGGGAAACAGTGGAAAGAGTGAGAGACGGTATTTTCTTGGGCTCCAAAATCACTGCAGATGGTGACTGCAGCCATGAAATTAAAAGATGCTTGCTTCTTGAAAGAATAGCTATGACCAACCTAGAGAGCATATAAAAAGCAAAGATATTACTTTGCCAACAAAGGTCTGTCTAGTCAAAGCTATGGTTTTTCCAATAGTCATGTATGATGTGAGAGTTGGATCATAAAGAAAGCTGAGCGCTGGAGAATTGATGCTTTTGAACTGTGGTGTTGGAGAAGACTCTTGAGAGTCCCTTGGACTGCAAAGAGATCCAACCAGTCCATCCTAAAGGAAATCAGTCCTGAATATTCATTGGAAGGATTGATGCTGAAGCTGAAGCTCTAATCCTTTGGCCACCTGATGCCAAGAACTGACTCACTGGAAAAGACCTTGATGCTGGGAAAGACTGAAGGTGGGAGGAGAAAAGGATGACAGAGAATGAGATGGTTGGATGGCATGACCGACGTGATGGAGATGAGTTTGAGCAGGCTCTGGGAGTTGGTGACGGACAGGGAGGCCTGGCGTGCTGCAGTCCATGGGGTTACAAAGAGTCGCACACAGCGAGTGACTGAACTAAACTGATACCTTTTTTTTACTGAATTTGTCTTTTTTTTAAAAAAAGATTTTAATATATATATTTTCTTAGCCAATTTTCCTTGGAGATGGAAATGGCAACCCACTCCAGTATTCTTGCCTGGAGAATCCTATGGACAGAGGAGACCAGCGGGCTATAGTCCATGGGGTTGCAAAGAGTCGGACACAACTGAGTGACTAAACAATCAGCCAGTTTTCCTATAGTACATATATTGTTTTCATACATCAAAAAATACTGTAAGTGTGATTCTAGTGTAATCGGAATAATAAGGGGGTTTTAAAGAAGCTGTACACCATTCATCTTATGCCTATCTTTAGAGATAAAGCACCAGAAACAAAGTCCATGATGACCATAAACATATTGATCTTTTTAGTCATTTTCATATATCAAAGCAATTTTTGTCAAATGCCTACTTTTAGCTTCTCATGTGCTAGGAAAAATCAACAATGAGTTCTTAGACCAGTTGTATTACAGAAAAGTCAGTCAAATAACGTTATCTGTGTGTTGAGTACTATGACAAGATACGTCTCGGTGTTACAGGAGCACAGAAAAGGAGCTTCTAAGTCAAAATGAGGATGGCCTGTTAAGTGACACTAAACTTCTGAAGGACAAGAGGGAAGGATCCTGCAGGACAAGAAACATGAGTACTTGAAACATGAGTACAAGAAACATTTAGTACTTTTACTAAAGTACTGCCAAGAAACATCCAGGTAATGTTTCATAAACCACCCCCATCTAAAGAATTAGTAGGGATTCCTATATTCTACCCCTGGAGATTCCAATTCAATAGAGCCAGGCCAAAAATCAGCATGTTTAACAGGGCCCCCAAAATTTCTTACATGCAGACAAAGTTACAAAATAATTCAAGTCACTCCAAAAGTAAGCTTGATTGTTTTATAGTAAAGACATAAGGAACTGGCCATCAAGGAAGGCTTAGAAAGTGGGCAAAGACAGGATGTGAGGGATAGACTTTGAAGTCTGTCCTAAAAGATAAAAGGACTAAATCCACAATTACAGATTAGATTAGCATTTTAGAAAAACCACTCTGAAAAAATGGAGGATGATTTGGAAGGAAACTGGTTTTGAGGAAGTTGATGTAGCAATCTCAGTGAGAAAGTATGAAGATCCTAACCTCGTGTGTAGTTACAAGTGAGGGAGAGAGGAGGACCAAAAATATTCAGGAAGTAAATGACACAGGGTTTCGTGAGTGATTGGTGACTGATGAGTAAGTGTTCAGTGTCAAAGTGACCTGGGAAGGCTCGAAGGAAGTGGACTGGGAGACTGATTAGAGATAAGCCATTCACCAAAATAGAGCATATCTGGGGCAAAAAATGTTCACTTTTGTTGTTGCTGTGCTTAGTCACTCAGTCATGGTCGACTCTTCATGACCTCACAAACTGTAGCCCACTGGGCTCCTCTGTCCGTGGGATTCTTCAGGCAAGAATACTGGAGTGGGTTGCCACTTCCTTCTCCAGGGGATCTTCCTGACCCAGGGATTGAATCCATGGTTCCTATGTCTCCTGCATTGCAGGCAGATTCTTACCCTCTGAGCCATCAGGGAAGCCTCTCTTTCAGATATGCTTAATTTTATTGGATAATTCAAGTGTGGGATTCAGTCTAAGATGCAAGAAAAACTTTGGCCCCACCATGCGGCATGCGGGATCTTAGTTCCCCAATGAAGGATTGAAATCATGCCCCCTAACACGAAAGTGTGGAGTCTTAACTGCTGGACTGCCAGGGAAGTCCCTCGAGAGAAAATTTTAACATGTGGTTTGGTTTGTAACATTGACAGCAGAGGAAGCTGAAGCCACACATCTGAGAAGAGAATATCCACAGGGCCATCAGGAAGCCAGTATTTAATGGTTAAGCAGGAAAAAAATAAAAAGAATCTACAATGGAGACCAAACAGAGTTTCAGTATATTTTTCCTTTAGTGGAGAGAATACTGTCACAGAGATCAGAGAAAGACAAGAACTTGTTGTGCAGGAGGAAATATTTAACCCTGTCAAGTGCTACAGAAAAATCAAGCAAGATAAGGGCAAACAACATCCAGTGAACTGTACCATGTGGAAGTCAGAGGTGGAAACATCAAGAATGTCTCCTCTACACATTTCTCATGGGCCAGGCCAGTCAAGTTTCCTTCTTAGGAGCTGAATCTTGAGTGGTGATGCCCAGGGAGGGTCAGTTGAACCTATATCTGCAAATATATGTGACTATGAAGGTCTACCGTTCCATTTTCTATGATGTTAAACTTTCTGCCCTCAGAAAGTTTGACTGTTTACTGTTTTCTTCTAGACTCTGAGTTACTTCAATATTCTTCCAAGGAATTCTACTTTTTCGGTAAATTACTTTGAGGTGATTTCCTTTGCTTTTGGTTAAAAACCCCAAACTGGTACAGTAGACTTGCTTTTTGTTCTGTTTTGAGGGGATAAAGCACTGTGCTCTCTGTTTTCTAAGGTAAAAGAGGAGAGGGGAGATGACTGATATAATGAACTCATTGTGTAGCCAGGAGGGGATGGAATCCAGGCCATAGGGTAAAAATGAACCTTTACTGGGCAGCTCTTCATCAGGGAGGGGAGGTACAGATGCCAATAAGCTTATAAGAAGGAGGGAGAGGGAGATACGGTTCTTACCTTGTGTCCTTGGCTTTTCTTGGGGAAATGGCAGAATTGTTATAGGCTGAGTCTGAAAAAGCTTGGTGGCAAAAAGAGGGATTTAAGACAAAAGAGAAGATTTAGAGCAACCACTGTCAGCTGATCAGACATATTGACTATCAATAAGGACCCAGCCTTGGTCAGAAAGCAGCAATATATAGTGACATCAATGGTCACAGCTGTGTAATTTTTTTCCAGGAACTCTCAGCTGCTCAGTTTAAGGGCCAAAGAAAGAGGATGGCTGTATAAGAGGTGAAAGTGATACTGAAAGCATGATTTAAGTGGTGGACACCAGTGTCCGGGGCTGGACAGGGGAAAATGGGAAGACAGCTGGGGCTGATTGATTAGGAGAAAATGGAAGACTCAAAGCACTGGGGGTCACGAGGTCAAAGAGCAAGCATAGTTCAAGTAAGAACAAGAAAGCTAGCAGAAGCAAACGGTGGAGAGAAGCAGATGTCTTGCTTAAACATGAAGCCTGAATCTGAACCTCTCTACAGAGGAGGATTTGTGTTCATCCCTCTTCTGTCATATCATTCTTTCTTAGGATTCCTGATCTTTCTGTGACTTTCACCCACAAGCTGGATGACCACTTGGTGGGGCTCTTGCAGAGACAATGTCAGCCTGTTGGTTGAAAATGAAGATCCCCTGAAAACCGGAAATGCTATGAAATTTTGCAGTTTAGTTTATTCTAGCACTTTAGTGGTAAGTATTGAGAAGTACTTTTTAACCTCACTTTTTTGAGTTACCTAGTCCCTGTTGCATCCAACAGAAAAACAGCTGACTTCTGGTATACTGAAATTTTGGGAAATTCTTTGATCTTAACTAAACAATTACTATTCCCTTTATTACCAGCATAACTCTAACTTTTTATTTCAGTAGAAATCATCTTTAAGAGAAGATGAGAAAAAGGGACTATAGGAACTCCCTGGTGACCAGTGGTTAGGACTCCATGCTTTCACTGCCAAGCACCCGGATTCAATCGCTGCTTAAAATCCCTCCAGCAGAGTTTTTTTGTTTTTTTTTTTTTTTAAAAAAGAACCACAGTTAGGACATAGTTCTTTTAGTCTTAGTCTGTTAATACTATCTTTACTACTTCACTTCAAAAGTTGAAAAAAAACTTTTTCTATTACCTAATGCCACCCTTCCTTACTGCTGACTATGAAACAGTAATCTGTTGCATAAATTACCACCTACCTTTTATCCTATAGCAGCCATGTGTTAAAACTGAAAGGCTAGTAATTACCAGTAAAGAGAGTGGCATTATCAGCTGTGGCTTCCTGTTCATTTTCACTTTGAAAAAGTTTTAGCAGGTGAGCTTACTTGGATATTGTGTACCATAGACGACTTATTCTCCTGTCCTTGGCACAGTCCCCCAAAATACACCTTATCTCTGCAAGAAGAAAATGGCCGAATTGTTCATGTTCACCTCTGTAACTGGCGAGATGACTCAAACCACAAAATTTCATTACCTAGGGTTCATGATTTCATCTTGGTTTATGGCCAACAATGCATACGTTCTACTGTAGTGTGAGCAAACAGTGTAGACTGATGACTTTGCGGCACGATACTTGTGTGCTCCTTACAACTCCACCCAGTGGTTGAAATCATGATACTAAAAAGCTGCTTTTAGGTAAGCCGTCAATGTAGGTATGCCTCCTGCTGCTGCTGCTGCTGCTAAGTCGCTTCAGTCGTGTCCGACTCTGTGCGACCCCATAGACGGCAGCCCACCAGGCTCCCCCGTCCCTGGGATTCTCCAGGCAAGAACACTGGAGTGGGTTGCCATTTCCTGCTTCCTACACCAGGCCAAAAGTTGCATGAAAGAATCCTTGTGATCTCTTCCAATTCTGAGAGTTTACGCTCAAAATACCAACTTAAATTTCAATGTCTGTCTGCACTCCAAGGGCAAAGTTTGCTCCAGGCCTATAGTCCAGCCTTGATATCTTAAGAAAGATGTACAGAATATAACACGACAAAAATAAAGTAGGCCACATACCTGAATGGGTTGTAAGGGTAGAGCAAAACAAATTGATTAATACAATATTGAGGGTTATTCTTGCATCACCTAAAAATAGATTCAAATTATATTATAGTATCTCATTGTCTTAGATTTCTATTCAACTCCATAAAAACTAAAGATATCTTGTGATTAAAAGAAGAAGAAATTTATTACAGAGGTTTTAAAATTTAATTATGTCATCGAATTGAACTGGAAACAACTGTCAGTCTTCCTAATTGTCCAAGATAGAGAATTCTCCAACTCATAACTTTTTTTCATGCCACAAAATTATCAAGATGTTTTCCTTTATTTAATCAGTATCCCAAATTATTTCCTGGGTGTACAGAGCATTTTGTTCTGTTCTGTTCTGCTACTAGACAGGAGTAAGTAATAGTTTGACCTTTCCTCTGTTTTATTTTCTTTCCACAAGGAGAACGAGTTGCCTATCAGCAAAAAATGAGCAAGGACAAAGTGCAAATAATTAGTGGAAAGAAACAGCACAGTTGAGGGATAGGATGGTGAGAAAGAGGAGGAAAAGGTGTGTTCAATCGAGCAGAGAAATCACCATCGCATTCTCTAAACCCTTCTCATTTTCTTGCGGTGCCCTCAGGGGTTACAGTTTGGAAGACCCTGCTCTGGTAGGGGAAATAGAGGAGAAACTGGGGCTGCAGAGGTGTGTCAAAGGCACAATCAAGCCTGATAGAGTGACATCAATGTAGAAGAGGGTGTGGTTTTGTTTGGGGTTAAGAAGGAAGGTCTGGACAGGTCAGCGCCTAAGAAGGATGCTAACTTCTAATTAAAACACTTGGGGGTTGGGGGGGAAACAGGTATGTGACTTCCCTGGTGGTCCAGTGGTTAAAATCATGCTCTCAATGCAGGGAGCAGAGGTATGATCCCTGGCTGGAGAAGACCCTGCATGCTGCATGGTGTGGCCAAAGAAAAAGAAGAGAGAGAAAAAAAAAATAAAAACAAAACAAAAACCCAGGTATGTGTGCTCTGAAGTTTCTGAACTTATTTTATGAGTTTATATAAGGCAATCACATATTTCCATGAAATTTCTTTGAGGGGGATTTTATTTCAATATTTCTTTGTTAACTCTGGGATCAGGGACTGTGATCTAGGGACCAGGGATGGAAGGACGGAGGAGAATAAAATGGAAAAAAGAAAATCAGTACATGGAATGCTCTCAGGTTGGACATGACCAAAGGCAACTAGGACAAGAGCCACTGGGACCTCTCAAGAGGCCTCAGAACCGTAAATCCAAGGGAGAGAGTCCACGGGGTCGCAGAGTCAGACACACTGAGCAACTGAACACACAGGTAGACAAACACGTGAGGGAAGGAAAAACAGCAAAGTGACAACAGTGAGCAAATCTGGGGGAAATACACATGTTCTTCACACTACTGTTGTAACTTTTCTCTAAGTTTAAAACTATTAAAAAAAAAAAACTTAAAAATATGAAGCTCTAAGTCAAATGAAACTGCACACACGGTTCAATAGACCTGAGTTGTAGTCCAAGTCACCGATGCTTGTTAAGTCTAAGTTTTCTCATCTGGAAACTTGTAGAATTTTTGTAAGAACTAAATAAGGTAATACATGCAAAAGAGATTTGAAGCATTTAAAATAACACACATTTGGGGAACATTGTTAGAAATGAGAGTCTGACATTTGAAAAACAACTAGATGGCGTGAATGATCAGGCATCATCCGAGCAGTAACAGACATATCCAGACAGATGGAAGAATGGGTGAGATAAAATGAAAGAAAGGGGGCATTTTTGATTATTTTCAGCTACCAACAGCCTATCCCAAATTGGTTCTCTTCAACAGCCTTTATTATCTACTACATATTAGATAATACACATATTACAAGAATTGAAAGGATACACATTTGGTGTCCTCAGGGAACTGAGTCTGTCATAGTGAAAGTCACTCAGCCGTGTCTGACTCTGTGACCCCATAGACTATAGCCCCCACCTAAGTGGGTGGTCATTTTCTTCTCTGGGGATCTTCCTGACCCAGGGATTGAAGCTGGGTCTTCTGCATTCCAGGCAGATTCTTTACCATCTGAGCCACCAGGGAAGCCTGAGTCTATCATAGGATAAACTAAACAAAAATTAAAATCTGTAATATGATATATTGAGAAGCATCTACAGAAACACAAATAAGAAACCAGTAAATCTGAAGTTTGGGGGCAGATACAGGAGAGTTTCTGGCAGGAAATAATTATTTGAACTGAGCCTAGAAGAATGAGCTGATCACTTAAACCTAAGAAAAGAGCATATGAGGCAAAGAGAATGCTTGATGAAGGTGTTAAAGTACTTGATTTGCTCAGTCTCTTGGCAATTTTTTGCCTCCTCTGTGACATCTCCTCCACATAACTTCCTTGCATGCATGATGCCAAGAGAATTCCCTCTATTTTAATTTCTTTTCTGTTACTATCTTTGAAATTTTAAAGTATAATAAAATACTGGGTGGCCTACCACAATATGAGGAATGAATGAAACCTGCTGATAAAAGGTTTAGGGCTAATTAATTCTCTTAAATCTGATACTAGATCCCAAGAAGGTCATGGAATTGCTTAAAATAAAGAAGCTTAACATTTGCATATCATGCCATTCTCTTCTTTAGAGTTTGGGTTATCTCATAGAGCATTTTGGTTAGTGGTGCTGCTGCCGCTAAGTCACTCCAGTCATGCAACCCCATAGATGGCAGCCCACCAGGCTCCCCCGTCCCTGGGATTCTCCAGGCAAGAACACTGGGACGGGTCAGACCGAAGCTCTCAGAAATGATGTCAGTAAACACACATGCTGTGGAAAGGGAAAGAAGCAATATTCTTCATAAAGCCACAAATGACTATTTTGGGTATCCATAAGACGCCTTGGTTGGTACAGAAAACAGTAAGATATGTCCCGATTTAGAATGTAGGTGAAAGACACCTCTGTGGTTAACCATTTCACTTGCAACAAGTGAGCAGAAGCCCCCAGTGGACACATCCCACTGGAGCTACAGACAGGTGGAAGGATGTTTCAGTTTCAGTTTTGCTCTCTCTTTCTCTAAAATGATTATAGCTTCTGCTTTTGAACAAACAGGAACAGTTTCTGATCCCCATTTTACTGCCACTGAAGACCAAAGTGAGAACTTGTTTTTGACACAGGAAATGCTGGTGAGACTCCTAGCTCAATCAGCACTTTCTAAGCAAGTTTCTGCATATTTCTTCCACTCCTGTGCTTTGCGGTCTTGCCCTCTCCAAGATACTCACTAGAATCCGGAAGCTAAAATAATCCAGATCCCAGGTACTACTTTTTTTTTTTTCATGTGGTACAAAGACTTAAATGAAGCAATGTCTAAAAACTGTTCTAGTCACCTCAAGAGAAAATTACATACTCTGAAATCATTGACTTAGAAGGCATTGCTAGAATGCTGCTCCAAGTGTGAAATGATCTTGACTTACAGGGCAGAGTAAGTTAAGATGGGTATTCTGGGCCTTTTGTTTTGAAAAGTCAACAACACGCAACTTAAAACAGCTTTAGCTCTGTCATCTTTGGCTGCTGATTTATGCCCAAAGAAGTCAGCTTTATATTTTTCTAAATTAATTACACACAGAGGTTCTTCCCTTCTTTCTGCTCTCTTCACCAAAGTAACGCATATGAATAAGGTCTCTCTCTACTCAGTTCGTTTAGGCTATCTCTGGTTCTTTTGAAATATTCTACCCCCACACTCCCGCCTCAAGCTACCTTTGATGTGCAGTTTAAATGTACTTTACCTATAACGAAACTGAGAGCAGCTGGCAGGCAATGGAAGCAGGAAGAAAGATTTTTCAGATTCTGGAATTCTCAGGTTCCAATTGCAAGATGGATTCTGAAATCCTTAGAGGACTTCAGAAATTCTCTAGAGGTAGCTTTGCTAACTCACCGCCACTGTATCCCCAATTGCTTTTTCTCCCTTGGGGTGCAACGCTCTAATTAACAACATTTAAGTTAAATACTCCCACAGCACCACAGTTTGGTATGTATTTCCCAGGTGAGCCAGATGGACTGAGGAGGCCCCAGGAACTACTGCTTTTAGTTTGCACGGCCTTCCAAGCTCCTTGCCAAGATGCTCCCCAATAGCTCCCTCTCCTCTACAACAAATTCTCTCTTTTAGTTGATAATTAAAAATTATATTCATTTAAGGTTTATGCCTTCAACCTAATGTTTTAATTTCTGCTAAAACGAAAATGCTTTCTGCAATACTATTAATTATATTCTAATGGATGATTCTAAAAAACAATTTTGATACACAGAGGAATGCTTTAGACTTTGAGAGTCAATTAACCATTATTGATCACTCTGAGAATTAACACTTATTGCTCACTTACTATGTTATAAGCTCTGGACTGGGCACTTTTTTAAAGGCACTTTTGGTTGCAAGCAAGCATACTCAGTCCCATCTGACTCTTTGCGACCGTATGGACTGTAGTCTGCCAGGCTCCTCTGACCATGCAGTTTTCCAGGCAAGAATACTGGAGTGGGTTGCCATTTTATTTTCCAAGGGATCTATCCCACCCAAGGATTGAACGTGCGTCTCCTGCATATCCTTCACTGGCAGGCTGATTCTTTTACCACTGAGCCACCTGGGAAGCCCCAATTTTTGGTACGTTACTTAAGTCACAATAATTCTGCCAAGTAGCCATTCTCATCTTTGCTTCTCAGAAGGGAAAACTGAGATTCAGAAGATAGGAAAGATTTACACTACCTGTAAGTGGTATCCAGCATCTAAATTCATCTCTGCCTGTCAGGTGCCAAAGCTGACGCCACCGTTGTGCTGAGACCCGGAACAGGATGTGCACATTCTTATCTTGAATGGTAGCAGGAAGAGACTGGATGGATAAGGACCAGGGATCTGGGGAAGACTAGTTTGGGGTTCTGTTGAAGGAAAAGAAGAATAAAAAATGAGAGAGTGAGAGAAGTGAAACATGAGGAGAATATCTCACTTTAGTTACTAACTACTCTGAGGAAGATATTGTGCTAAGTCTTGGTATAGGAGGGAAGAGGCAAAAGCCTCAAAGAGCTCAGGCAAGAGAAGAGCAAGTCAGTGACTTGTAGGTCAAGGACAGGCTGCACATTCATGGCCCATTCAAAGTTGACCTACTCAGTGAAGCAAAAGTGAAGTCACTCAGTCGTGTCTGACTCTTTGCCACCCCATGGGCTGTAGCCTCCCAGGCTCCTCTGTCCATGGGATTTTCCAGGCAAGAGTACTGGTGTGGGGTGCCATTGCCTTCTCCAGGGCATCTTCCTGACCCAGGGATCAAACCTGGGTCTCCCTCATTGCAGGCAAATGCTTTACTGTCTGAGCCACCAGAAATTTTTAAATATTCCCTCTTTTTGTTTATTTTTTAAAATAAATGATCACATGCAGATGAAACAATCTTCAAACAAATAACAGAAGATGCAAGTGAAAAGTAAATAGTAGCCTTCCCGACTCTGTTGCCAACCACGCAAGCCCCCAGCACAGACACAAGTCATGCTGCTAGTTTTGCGATGTTCTTCCACAGATAATCTTTAAATACATTTAACATACTACATACATAGGTATTATATATCTTCTTTAAGATAAAATACATACTTGTTATTTGAAAAATATAAAGACAAATGGTTAGCATAGAATATAAACTGTCTATTATGTACCTTGCTTTTAACAATACACATCATGTTAGTATGTCTAGGCTGCCTTATTTTATCCTTATGGCTACATAGCATTCATTCCATTATATTCATGTAGCATAAGTTATTTAGACAGGACCCTTTTGATGGACATTTAGGATGTCACCAATATTTTACTATTAAATAAGTGCTGCAGTGAATATCCTTATGCACATATCACTTTGCAAATATGCAAGTATCCTTGCATGGTAAATTCCTAGAAGCAGACTTGCTGAGTCAAAGAATACATGCATTTGTATAAAGCTTTGACAGACAATGCCAAAAGATCTCCACAGAAATATTCCCAAACTCACATTTTCATAAACAGTACATGAGAGCATCTATTTCCCTATCTCACGCCGCCCCACACCTTAGCCAATCTGTAGTAGAATGTGGAGTCTCTATAGTTGTATTTGAATAGCCAACAATTTTAAATGCAGGGTATTTCACAAGGGAGAAATAAGCATGACTTCCAAGTTCTCTTAAAAAATCTAAAATTTGGCAACCTTGGACCAACATTTCCACGTGGTTACCATCTGAATGGTAACCAGTCTCCTTAGACAGAACGTGTGTGTTCGGTATTGAGCCAATCCACCCCCAACGTCCCTCTATATTCTTCCCTGACACTGAAGCCAAGAGCCAGTTACCATTTATCGGTTTTCACTAGATCCCCATTTAGTAGTTTATATTTCCTTCCTGGTTTTAGATATTTGAGTTCTCAACTGGTCGAGAGAGAGATTATTAACAAAAGGGAAAACAACTGAAGTAAAAAGTAGAGTAGATAGCCAGAATAATAGGTAAACACAGAATTAAAGTATGTTAACAGTTCATGAACAACAAATAGTAGGCTCTTCCGAATGATCACCCATCCTCCTAGAATTTTATTATCAGGCTAGCTGTATAAACTGAATCCAGCACTGAAAACTTTATACCAGTGGCACAAACATCCCAGAGTAACTTCGAAAACCTTGGGGTTAGCCCTGATGTGGATCTAATATTGTAATAACCATGGTTCTTGCCTTCTAGAACGCAAATGCCTTCTATACATCCAGGTGCAGGAAGTATCACATTGCTTTATTTTCCTAAATCAAATTAAATTTGGAGTCACACACATACTCACAAGGAAGTAAAATCAGCAGACTTTAGTTATCACGAGGAGGCAGCAGAGCTTATCAGACCTGCCCTGATAACTCGGAGAAGCACTCTGGTCTGGGTTCTGTCATTATCTAAACCTGTGATGTCCACCTGAAGACCAACAGCCCACTCCCTTCGTGGCAATTATGGGCACAAGAACTTTCAGGAAATTCTAACTCAGGCCTTTAGAAACAAAGTGTTGGCTTCTCCTCTCTTGTTTGGGGAAAGGAGATGCCTTATTCTTTCCTTTTTGATCTGCAGTGGAACAAAACATCTCCTTGTCTTGATTTTCTGATAATTTATCTGATGCTTAAGGAGGAAAGTTCTGCAGTTTCTGCAATTTAAAAGGAGGTGAGATCTTCCTTTGATTAGAACCACATAACAAATCAGATCCTAGATCAACCATAACATTCTAAAGAATATTTAAATTGCCATAGATGGACCTATTAAGAATCCTCTGCAGTCTCTTGGGCCCTTTTATTTATACAACTATTTATGGAAATATATACATCTAGCCTAGAGAAGGAAATGGCAGCGACTGAGCATGCATGCATGCATTGGAGAAAGAAATGGCAATCCACTGCAGTGTTCTTGCCTGGAGAATCCCAGGGACAAAGGAGCCTGGTGGGCTGCCGCCTATGGGGTCGCACAGTGTCGGACACGACTGAAGCGACTTAGCAGCAGCAGTAGCAGCATACGTCTAGCCTAGATCTGAATCTCACCATGTTGGGGTTTTTTACATGGGCATTCATTTTCTGAAGGCTGATCTGTCATTTAGTCCGTTCTCTTTATGATTTTGAAATGATTTGTTTGGAATAAAAAAGTTAGATTTACTATCCTTAAGGCTTCAGTTAAAAGGAAGGATGGGAAGGGGGCAGTGACCGTTAGGTGAAGGTTCAATTAAAACTTGAAGCAGATGTGAATCAGAACAAAACATCACTCACACAGATTTTCCTTCTTTCCTCTGACAGACTGACAAGTACTTATCTGAATAAGTCTCTCTTTCTTACAAAAATTTTTTTTATTAATTTATTGTTGGCTGTGCTGCGTATTCATTGCTGTGCGGGCATTTCCTCTCTTTGAAACAAGTGAGGGCTACTCTCTAGCTACAGGCTCTGTCCTCTCATTGCTGTGGTTTTTCTTGTTGCAGAGCACAGGCTCTAGGGCACGTGGCTGTTGCACATGGGTATTTGCAGCTCCACGTCTCTAGAGCACAAGCTAAATAGTTGAGGGGTACGGGCTTAATTGGTCCGGGCGTGTGGGGTCCTCTCAGATCAGGGATTGAACCTGTGTCTCCTTCATTGGCAAGCACACGGGTCAATCTGAATCTCCTTTTTTTGTAATAAAATTACTATAGAGATACAGAGACATTAGTTTGTCCACAAAGGTCCATCAAGTCAAGGCTATGGTTTTTCCAGTGGTCATGTATGGGTGTGAGAGTTGAACTATAAAGAAAGCTGAGCACTGAAGAATTGATGCTTTTGAACTGTGGTGTTGGAGAAGACTCTTGAGAGTCCCTTGGACTGCAAGGAGATCCAACCAGTCCATCCTAAGGGAGATCAGTCCTGAGTGTTCATTGGAAGGACTGATGTTGAAGCTGAAACTCCAATACTTTGGCCACCGGATGCAAAGAGCTGACTCATTGGAAAAGACCCTGATACTGGGAGGGATTGGGGGCAGGAGGAGAAGGGGATGGCAGAGGATGAGATGGTTGGATGGCATCACCGACTCAATGGACATGGGTTTGGGTGGATTCCGGGAGTTGGTGATGGACAGGGAGGCCTGGCGTGCTGCGGTTCATGGGGTCGCAAAGAGTTGGACATGATTGAACAACAGAACTGAATAGAAAAATTACTCCCATGGCAAAGAATAGGGACATATATGGCAGTTTCCTCCTTTTAAGATTTCAGCAATTGACTACAGTTGAATATTTTGCTCATTGACTATTTGCTCCAACATTTTGTGACATTTCTAATAAATAATCTGAAATTTTTAAGACCAAAAGAATATATTTTATTCCAATGCCTAAAAATATGCAATATTACATTTAAGCTAGTTTTTGTTATAAGATTTGTTGGCTTTTGAAAGTCAACTTGCTGTGACTGCTTCAGAGATAAGTGTAAAAGTTGGAATCTTAATTGTTTACAACTCATGTTGGAGAACAGCTAAGCCTCTATAAAAATTTGACTTTGTACTTTGCCCTCTTGAGCATGATCTTGCATCCAGAATTCAAACTCTGAGAATATAATTAAGTTGGATTTACAGTGACAGCATCTTCAACAAGGTATTTACCATTTTGATGAGAGAATTTTTGCACTGATTTAAAGCAAAACAGCTATGAAAAATAATTTTTACAGAGTAAAGTTTTCCAGAAATAAAGTTGCTCTTAAATGAGAATGATGTCATCATAAAGCCGTATATCATGGACAATTACCCAACATGTGGCCTGTGAATATTAAACTCATTTTAGGTTTTATGTGATGAGTCTCTATAGTTATAGTCATTGGACAGTGTCAGCAGTGCAAATTTTGAATAGACTCTCCAGTTCATAGAAATTCTTGGCAGCTTTTATACATAAAAACATTGTAGATTTCTTCATGTCCCACTTGTTCTGTTTTGTTTTGCATGGACCCAGCCCAGAGCTTCTCCAGAGCTCTCCTAGGAAGAACAGAGCTCCCCTCCACATCCCATGGTGCTGTTTCCTCTGTTCTTTCTCAGTCCATCTGACGGCATTTGCTTTCTACCTCCTATTATTCCTCATGTCTTGCCTACTTAAGAGAGATGCTATGGTCTCATTACTAAAACAAACAAACAAATAAAACCTGAAGAGCAAAGAGAGCTTTCCTGGCATTTCAGTGGAAGCTTGGCAGGGAAGTGAAAGAGGTACATGAATTCAGTCCTCCTTCATGAGCATGTTCAGTGACTCCTCATCACCTATTTACCTATTTAAAATAATTTTATTTCCTCAGTCTAATGTCGTGGCCTAGCAGATCTCTCCAAGCTTACTGCTGCTGTTATTCAGGTGCTAAGTCGTGTCTGACTCTTTGTGACCCCATGGACCGCAGCACGCCAGGCTCCTCGGTCCTCCACTCTTTCCTGGAGCTTGCTCAAATTCATGTCCATTGAGTTGGTGATGCTGTCCAACCATCTCATCCTCTGCCAGCCTGTGCTCCTTTTGCTTCAACCTTTCCCAGCATCCAGGTCTTTTCCAGTGAGTCAGCTCTTCACATCAGGTGGCCAAAGTATTGGAGCTTCAGTATCATCATCATTCCTTCCAATGAATATTCCTTTAGGAATATTCTGATTTCCTTTAGGATTGACTGGTTTGATTTCCTTGCTGTTCAAGAGACTCTCAAGAGTCTCTCCAGTACCGCAGTTTGAAGGCATTGATTCCTCAGTGCTCAGCCTTCTTTATGGTCCAACTCTCATATCTGTACACAGCTATTGGAAAGATGATAGCTTTGATGGACCTATAAGGACCTTTGTTAGCAAAATCATATCTTTGTTTTTGAACACGCTGCCTAGGTTTGTCATAGCTTTCCTTCCAAGGAACAAACATCTGTTACTCCAAATCACTGTTCCATAAAACTACTGTATTAGTTCAATCATAGCTCCCCTCACCCCCCACCCCAAATGGTATGTCAAAATCCCAATACTTCAGAAGTGACCTTATTTGGAAACAGGATTTTTGCAGAGGCAATCAAGTTAAAATGATGTCACTAGGAGGGGCCCAAATTCAATATGACTGGTATTCTTATAAAAAGGGAAAATTTGGATCCAGAGACAGACGTCAATAGAAGAAAGATGATATGGAGACAGGGAGAAGAAGATAGAAGACTACATGAAGATAGAAGACTAAAGTGAGGCATGTTAAGGAACATCAAAGGTTGCTGGCAAACCATCAGAGCCAGGAAGCAGTAAGAAAGGCTTCCCCTAGAGGTTTCAAAGACAGCATGACCCTGTCTACACCTTGATTTTGAATTTCTATCTTTCATAACCATGAGACAATAAAATTCTATTGTTCCAAGCCATCCAGTTGTTGGTACTTTTCTATGGCAGCCCTAGGAGTAAATCTCAAGTGTCTCTTGATACTATTCCTTCTGCTTTTATTTCTCTTCTTCCTTCTCCTTCTTTAAAAAAATTCTATTCTTTTCCAGAAGCCCAATTACAGCTTGCTTCCTTGGCTGCCACTGTCCTTTGTAAAAACAATCATTCCTTGGAATTTGAACTCCTATAGCATTTCCTGTGTTCTTAATACTGACAGTTCCTTATAGCTTATGGGTATTTAAATTACATGCATATGTTCTCTTCCTTATTCTAAACTCTAAAAAGACTATACTTTTAATATTAGTTAGGTAAGCAATTAATTATGTGAAAGTATTCATAAATAATTTTATTTATTGACAAACACAGTTGGCACTTGAACAATACAGGTTTGAACTACACAGGTCCACTTATATGGGGATTATTTTCAATAAATACATAATTTATATACTATAAATGTTTTTCTCTTCTTAATGATTTTCTTAATAACATGTTGTTTTCTCTAGTTTACTTTGTTGCAAGAATACGGTATATAATACATATACAAAATGTGTGTTGATCAACCGTTTATGCTATTGGTAAAGCTTCTGATCAAGAGCAGAGTATTAGTTAAGCTTTGGGGAAGTTAAAAGCTATACACAGATTTTTTTACTGCTGGGGGCTCAAAGCTTTTAAGCCCTGTGGTGTTCAAGGGTCAAGTGTACACTTAAGTAACTATCTATTGATCTGTTTATCTATGTATCCTACTGGAGAACTCTGACCAGCACAGTTATATTTCCTTTTTACTAAGGTGTAGTTGACTTGGGCTTCCCGGTGGCTCAGACGTAGAGAATTCTCCTGGGATGCAGGAGATGCCATGGGTTCGATCCCTGAGTCAGGAAGATCACCTGAAGGAGGTCATGGCAACCCACTCCAATATTCTTGCCTTAGAGAAGCCCATGGACAGAGGAGCCTGGCCGGCTGCAGTCCATATGGTCGCACAGAGTTGGACACTATAAAACCAACCGAGAACACACATACAACTTAAAATAATATAACAGTTTCAGGCATAGAACATAGTGATTTGATATTTTTAGATTCCACACCACAAAAAGTCATTACCAAATGTTCCCTGTGCTATACATTACATTTGTGTGACTCATTTATTTTATAACTGGTACTTTGTATCTCTTAATCCTCTTCGCCTATTTCACCCCTCCCCCACCCTCCTCTCCTTTGGCAAACACCCTTTTATTCTGTGTCTGTGAGTCTGTTTCTGATTTGTTATGTTTGCTCATGTGTTTTGTGTTTTAGATTCCACATAAAAATGAAAACATACAGTATTTTGCCTTTCTCAGCTATATACCATTTAAATCAGATGGTACACCATAATTTAATTATTCTCTTTATGATCATTTAAGTGGTTGCAATCTTTGCTCTAATAATTTCATGAAAATTAGCTTTACTCATGCAGCCTTGATAGCACCTACAATCATTTTCTTGAATAGATTACTAGGAGGAGACTTAGTATATCAGAGAGTATGGATGTACCTGCATTTCTTGACACAGATCATCAAACTGTTCTTCACAACTGGCTGCTGCTGCTGCTGCTGCCAAGTTGCTTCAGTCGTGTCCAACTCTGTGCAACCCCATAGACGGCAGCCCACCAGGCTCCACGTCCCTGAGATTCTCCAGGCAAGAACACTGGAGTGGGTTGCCATTTCCTTCTCCAATGCATGAAAGTGAAAAGTGAAAGTGAAGTTGCTCAGTCGTGTCTGACTCCTAGCGATCCCATGGACTGCAGCCTACCAGGCTCCTCTGCCTATGGGATTTTCCAAGCAAGAGAACTGGAGTTGGGTGCCATCGCCTTCTCTGTCACAACTGGCTATTCTGATTTAAAGTTCCATTAATAGCAAATGAAAAGTGCCTACCACACTATAACCTTAAAATATCTCAGTATTATCATTTTAAAGGTAATACTTGCCAACAAAAGTCCGTCTAATCAAGGCTATGGTTTTTCCTGTGGTCATGTATGGATGTGAGAGTTGGACTGTGAAGAAAGCTGAGTGACAAAGAATTGATGCTTTTGAACTGTGATGTTGGAGAAGACTCTTGAGAATCCCTTGGACTGCAAGGAGATCCAACCAATCCATTCTAAAGGAGATCAGCCCTGGGTGTTCATTGGAAAGACTGATGCTGAAACTGAAACTCCAATACTTTGGCCACCTGATGCGAAGAGCTGACTCATTGGAAAAGACCCTGATGCTGGGAGGGATTGGGAGCAGGAGGAGAAGGGGACAACAGAGGATGAGATGGCTGGATGGCATCACTGACTCGATGGACATGGGTTTGGGTGGACTCCAGGAGTTGGTGATGGACAGGGAGGCCCGGCGTGCTGCAGTTCTGGGGTCGTAAAGAGTCATACACGACTGAGTGACTGAACTGAACTGAATATGTAAAATTATTATAATAGTATAATTTTTTAAGTCATCTGAAACGACAAAAGTGAGTCTTTTGTTTTCCTAGGAATTTTCTGTTTAAGCACTTTGGTCATTTTTTTTACTGCAGTATTAATATTTTTCTGGCAGAATAGGATGTCTACTATCTGGAATCTAGGTTCAGGTTTAAAGTTGAGGTTCAGAGGTACAAAGTATCCTACATGCTAAAGAGATACATTGTGCCAAAATGTCACCAAAAGTTTTCACTAGAGAGTTCTCCCTCCCTCTGAGATAGAAAGAGGTAGAGAAACAGCGCTATTTCTTCCAGTCTCTTCCCACCCCTATCTGCCACCCCAGATAAAGTGCCAAGCTGGGCAGTTTTTGTAGTGTTTCCTCAACTCCCTACACCCATGTCCTGAAGTCACTCCCACTACCCAGAGACATAGCTTCTGGTGGTACCAGGGATGGGGATATGAGGTTGTGGTCTTAAGCTATTCAAGACCCATTTAATAACAAAATCCCTATAAGATTTTGGAATCTGTCCAGGAAAATGTTAAGGGATAAAAAAGGAAAGTTAAACACAGCACATTTTCAAGCAATGCTTTGTTTTTTCTTTTTAAAAAGCTACTTCATTTTTATACCTGAAGAAGTAGAAACCACTCAACAATCTGTTATACTTATTATTAATAATATAAAAAGCGTTTTATTTCTGACAATGTGTTACTATGTGTTAGAGATAGTTTTCTCAATTGTCTTTTGCCTTTAACTTAAATTTGTTGTTTAATGTACTGTGTTACATTAAAACTACTGGCCTATCTTACACTTTAAATGAATCTTTTAGCATGTCTGATTTTGGAACACTGTGCTTCAATCATTTCAAAAATATTGGCTCATTGAGTTATTCAGACATTCCATATGGTGATACATTCCATTATATGATATCAAAAGTAAATCACATTAATTAAATCACCATTATAGTATCTAAAGTTTTATTGCCAAATTTTTAAGCTCATTTTTTGAAAAATCCGCCAATTTTGAACTAGTCTGTTGTTCCATGTCTGGTCCTAATTGTTGTTTCTTAGCCTCCATACAGGTTTCTCAGGAGACAAGGTGGTGTAGTATCACCAACTCTTTAAGAATTATCCACAGTTTGTTGTGATCCACCTGGTCAAAGGCTTTAGCGTAGTCAATGAAGCATAAATTCAGGTAAAATTCAGGTACAGAGAGAACTGCTATAGGGCTATATGTGTGGACAAACTGGGCCTACTGTTAGAAGGAATCACACCAAACCTCCATTTATCACCTAATCTCTATAAATGCTCACTGCCCAGCTTCCCTGGTGACTCAGTGGTAAAGAATCCACCTGCCGAGACAGGAGACACAGGTTCCATCCCTGATCTGGGAAGATCCCACATTCCTCAGAGCTGCCAAGTCCGTGTGCCATAATTACTGAGCCTGTGCTCTAAAGCCAGTAAGCCACAACTACTGAAGCCCTCACACACTGAAGCCTGTGCTCCACAGCAAGAGAAACTTCCACAGTGAGAAGCCTACACATGGCAACTAGAGCATAGCCCCTACTCTCCACAACTAGAGAAAGCCCACGGAGCAATGCAGACCAGGCATAGCCAGAAATAAACATATAAAATTAGTCTTTAAAAAAACCCTCGCTGTCAATTTGACCAAAGAATATTTGGGATCCCCAGGAATTAGCATCAACCCCAAGCCTTTCTTGGGGCTTCTCTGAGAGCTCAGTTGGTAAAGAATCCGCCTGCAATGCAGGAGACCCCAGTTTGATTTCTGGGTGGGGAAGATCCGCTGGAGAAGGGATAGGCTACCTACTCCAGTATTCTCGGGCTTCCCTGGTGGCTCAGCTGGTAAAAAGTCCGCCTGTGATGCAGGAGACTTGGGTTCGATCCCTGGGTTGGGGAGATCCCCTGGAGAAGGGAAAGGCTACCCACGCCAGTATTCTGGCCTGGAAAATTCCATGGACTGTATAGTCTGTGGGGTCACAAGAGTTGGACACAACTGAGCAACTTTCACTTTCATTTCACTTTCCAAGCCTATCAGTAATTTCAAAATATCTGAATGCTTCCCTCTTTCCAGTACACATATACCTGGGTAAACGACCCCAGGTCACTTCCAAGAAGTCAAAGAGCAAGATTTATGTTATATCCTATTGGTAGAGTTATATCATTCTTCCTCAAGGGACTCCACTTATCTCTAAATTTTGGATATCTTTTCCTGCCCTAGTACCAACCTGTTTCTATTAATACACCTTTACAATATCTTCAAAACTGATGAGGCAATTACCAAGTTCTCTTGAATTCTTTTTTTATAATGTATTTATTTCTATATTTTGAAAACTAAAGACAAAGAAATTTAATAATCTTGAAAGTAGGCAGAAAAAAATGATATGCTACTTTTTTCTTTTTTTGCTGTACCTTATTGCTTATCTACTTTAAATGTAGCAGCAGGTACGTGTCAGTTCCAAATTTCCAGTCTATCCCTCCACCTCATCCTTCCCCCCTGGTAACCATAAGTTCATTCTCTAAGGCTATGAGTCTGTTTCTATTTTATAGATAAGTTCATTTGCATCACTTCTTTTTGGATTCCACATATAAGTGATATCATATATTTGTCTCTTTCTGACTTCACTTAGTATGACAACCTCCACGTCCATCCATGTTGCTGCGAATGGCATTGTTTCATTCTTTCTATGGCTGAGTAATATTCCAGAGTATATACTGAAATGTACCACATCTTCTTTATCCATTCATCTGTTGTACCACCTGTTGTCAAAAGATTTTGACATTCTTATACATTTGCTTATCCTAGTGAATTTTGGAATCTATTTTGTCAAAGTCCATTAAAAATAAATCTATTAGTATTTTCATTGATATAGGATTTATAAATTCAGAGAACATTGAAAATTTTTATAATGTTAAGCTATCCCATCAGTGAACATGAGGCATCTACTTATTGGGATATTTTATATCTTTTATTAAATTCTGTAATTTTCTCTATAATTTGCAATTTTATTAGTTTTATTTCTAATTGATCTCTAATAAAAAATTAAAAATTCTTGTGGGCTATCATTCTCATGCAGCTATTTCCCTTCTCCCCTTTATAGCTAAATTTCTTTAAAAAGTTATGTACACTACATGTTTTCATTTATACACCTCACTTCCTCTGAAACATAATGCAGTTAGGCTTCAATGAGCCCCAGTTCATCAAAACAGCTCAGTCACCAACAGCATACATTATTTAAAAATCCAAAAGTATTCTCTAGATCCTTATCCTGCTTGACTTTTAATAAATTTATATGTTTTTAGTTCCAGTTTCTAGTTCTGCATGTAAGGAACTGGGAAGTTGCCATTCCATCCAATAACAATGAAAAAACTAAAGACAATAAAAACTCAACAATTCATCTTGGATTCATAGGAGAGGGAAGGACACAGGACAAACCCCAAGAGATTTGAGAGATAGACAGGTGCCTACAGGGAGCAGTGGTCTACCACAGCAGAGCCTGGTGACCAAGAACTGCGTCAGGAACTAGCACTGGGATAGGAAAGCCTGAACTGTCATTGGCAAATTACTTAGCAGCTGAGAGCAAACAACTGAGAATTGAAAACTCCAGGGCAATTCATCTATAATATTTAGAATATTGTGAGATTTACCTCCAGAAGCTTGACTAGATTCTCATAAATATCTGACAAAAAGTATAATTATGTGGGAGTCGTAGTCTTATTCCCAAAACTTACCCAAGAGAACTAAAAACTTCTGTGCACACAAAAATCTGTCTGTGAATGTTTATTTCAGTTTTATAATTGTCAAAGCTTGTATACAACTCAAAATAGTAATGAATGTGGTAAATATTAATCCAACTATATCAAAAGTTGCTTTGAATCTCAGTTATCTAAATGCATCAGTTAAAAAACAGTGATTGTCAGAGGGGATCAAAAAACACAGCCCAGCTATATGCTATCTACAGGAAACCTGCTTTCAATACAAAGAACATTCGATTAAAAGTAAATGAATGGAGGGACTTCCCTGGGGTCCACTGGCTAAGACTCCGTGCTCCCAAAGCATGGAGGCCAGGGTTCCATCCCTGGTCAGGGAATTAGATCCCATATGTCACAACTAAAGTTTGCGTGCTGCAGCTAAAGATCCTGAATGTCATAACGAAGATCTGGTGCAGCCAAATACATAGTCATCAGTCGCTCCGTCATGTCCAACTGTTTGCGACCCCATAGATTGTAGCCCACCAGGCTCCTGTCCATGGAATTTCCCAGGCAAGAATACTGGAATAGGTTGCCATTTCCTACTCCAGCAGATCTTCCTGACCCAGGGATCAAAACTGCAGCTCCTACTATGCCTTCTACATTCCAGGCTGAGCCACGAGGGAAGGCTGGAGGCGGGAGGAGGGACTCTAAAACCTGTATTTAAATATACATTTCAGCTGGTTACTACCGGCAGGCAAATTTAGAAGCACTCACATTTTACAGAGAGAGGAACTGGGACAAAATCACCAAATTTATTTTTAAAAAGAGCATACACTATCTTTGATAGATATTAATTTCTGGGATACAATCTAGAACAAGAAACAATTATGTAAACAATTGTAGTGTATACTTTGCTTAGGAGAGTGAACAAAGCTGGGGCTTCCCAGGTGGCCTTAGTGGTAAAGAACTCACCTGCCAATGCAGGAGACATGAGAGATGCCAATTCAATCCCTGGGTCAGGAAGATCCCCTGCAGGAGGGCGTGACAGTCTACTCCAGTATTCTTGCCTAGAGAATCTCTTGAACAGAGACAGAGGAGCCTGGAGGGCTACAGTCCATAGGGTCACAAAGAGTCGGACATGACTGAAGCGACTTAGCGTGCATGGCACATAAACAAAGCTGAATACAACTAATTCTTCCTTGAGAGAGAGGGTCAGGAAAGCCTCCAGAAATTGCAATACTTGCCTTGCAGATATGCATCTGGCAACTCTTTTACCTGGTGGTAAAAGAATCCACCTGCAATGCAGAACATGCGGCAGGAGCTGCAGTTTCCAAGATTCCCTGGAGGAGGAAGTTCAATCTACTCTAGTATCCTCGGCCTGGAGAATCCCATGGACAGAGGATCCTGATGGGCTACAGTCCATGGGGTCACAAAAGAGTCAGACAAGAGGGACTAAACAACAACCCCATAGATTATGATTTCAGGGGTCCAGAAATACAGTTTGAACTGACCTCACTAGATGGTTCTCCTAATGAGATTTATTTATGTGACACTGAGTTAGATTACTTCTATGGCCGCATCCTACTCCAAAATGTCTTCTTATATCTGTGATTTCATATGGTATAGAAGAGAATAGACATGAGGAACAGAGAAACAGGCATGTTTTAATAGGACTAGCTGGAGCTCTGGTAACTGATACCACTCCCTTGGGCTTCCTAGGTGGCACTAGTGGTAAAGAACCCACCTGCCAATGCAGAAGACCTAAGAGATGTAGGTTCCACTGCTGGGCTGGGAAGATCCCCTGAGGAGGGTATGGTAACCCGCTCCAGTATTCTTGTCTGGAGAACCCCATGGACAGAGGAGCCTGGCAGGCAATAGTCCATAGTGTTGCATAGAGTTGGACACAACTCTACTGAAAAAAACTTAGCATACATGCACCTGGGAAATAAGTGGAAATATCACTGGAGCACAGAGAAAGTATAGTACACCTTATACTTGGACAATGCTTACAACTTGCAAAATACTTTCTGCTTCCTTTATCCTTTTATACTTTAGGACAGCCCTGTAAGTTCAGTAGAGAAAAGCAGGGTGGGTAAGACAGCAACCATTATTTACAGATTACAAAAATATTTTTTGAGTGTCTATGTCATATAAGGAAAAAGAATAGAGTATTTCATATAGAAAAAGGCTATGATCTTCTAAGCATCTGAAAGTGATAAAGTTCTTAAAACAGTACAGGATAAAGAGTTATTGAACTTAGTTGGGAAAATATATTATCCAGATATTTTGAAGCCATCAAAATATTTTTTCCCATCACCAATGGGTGATTATTTCAGAAAATTGCTATAAATGCTCCTTTGATTTTTAAAATTTTAGCCTGAAATAATTTTAAATTGACAGAAAAGTTGCAAAAATAGTAATAGTAAAAATAGTCTCCATATACCCTTTATTCAGCTTCCCCTAATGTTAACATTTTATATACCACAGTACAGTCATCAAAACCAGGAAATAATATTAGTACTAAGCTCCAGACTTTAAAGTGGTGACTGGTTTTCCTCTAGGGTCCATTTTCTGCTCTAGGATCTGACCCAGGATCCCACATTTTTGGCCAGCAGAGTAGCGCTACTTGCAAAGCCAGTTGCTTTAGTCTCCTTCAATCTGTTACAGCTCCTCAGTGTGTGTTTGTTTTTTCTCTTTACTGACCTTGACACTTTGGAAGAGAGTATGATATTCTGGTGGAACTATTTTATCACATACTCATCTGATGCTTTCTCGTGTTTAGATCAAGGTTATGCATTTTGGGCAAGAACACCATAGAAATGATGTGTTATGCTCAGTACATAGTATCAGGAGATACGGTAGTATCTGCCAAGTTTCTCCAGGTAATTATTCCACTCCCTTGACATTAATAAATATCTTAGGGGAGATACTCTGAGACTATACAAATATTCTGCTTCTCCTTAAACTTTTACCCATGAATTTTAGCATCCTTCATTGTATTTTTGCCTCTGATAATTATCACTATGGTGTCTGTCTAATGACTTTTAATTTTACTTATTCCCTCTACATATATTAATTGGAAATTTTTATATAAGGAGGAGTTATCCCTTCCCCCTTAATTATTTATTTATTTGTTTCTTTCTTTAATTTTTTTTGAGTGTTCCTTCTGTTTCCTTTCCTCATCAGGCTAGCAGAAATCCAACAAGGGAGTTAATGTACACTCGTGGCTGATTCATGTCAATGTATAGCAAAATGAATACAGTATTGTAAAGCAAAACAATAAATAAATAAATTTTAAAAATTAAAAATAAAAAAAATAAAAAGACAATTCATAAAATATTTTCAAAGTTTTGTCCTTATACTGTCAAGTCAGATGGACTTGTCAAATGAAAAAAGTCGAAGATCAGATGCATAAATGCCATTGATCAAAGCAACATGAACCCATAAAAAACAAACTGACCTCAAAAAGACAGAATCCTTGCTGACTACTAACTTGTGGTGTCTTGAGGGCAAAAGTAAAGTAAATGCATTTTGATGACTAATGTTCATTTTGTTTTTTCTCTGACTCTCTTATTGAGTAAAGTTTCTAAAGAAAATAAGAAACTAATCACTTTATTTAAAGAATGAATAATGGTTTTTAATGGTTTATTTTGTTTGGAGCTTTTCCTCTCTAACAAAGTTATCGATTATTTTTCAGAGAACAATCCAGCAAATAGCTATTCATACTGAGTAATATGAATATTGATACCATCAAATGTTTCTACTTATCGAAGATTGTTTCTATACTCATATCAATAAAGTATTTTGCAAAATAGGTTGTTTTTGCAACAGATTGGTGTACGGAGAATCAAAAAGTTGTTTGTGTATAAAAATAAACATTGATTCTGGAAATGAGCCACAATTTCTTGCATGGCTTAAGAACAAGTCACCAAACTTGCCTAGACCTGATTTTCTCACCTATGTAGTAATAATAGTTTTCACCTACCTCATTAAAAGATGTCAGACATTAATTAATGTTCATAATGGGCCTGAGATATGTGATTAAAATCTGTTATTCTTGATGAAAAACAGTCATTCAATTGTTGAGAAACAGTAAACAAACCCAGGGAGAGTGTCCTCCATGAGAAGAAATATGGAGAGTGAAGTTAGTCAGGAATGAAGAACAGGTGCTGGGAAAAGAATCTCTTTCAATGGGTAAAAAGCATTTTTTTTTCTTCATAGAATTAAGTAATATACCCCTCTAATGTCTCAATATGGGACTATTTTTCTCTACATTAGGATTCTTAGCCCTTTCTGTGTCATAGGCCTTTTTAACATTCTAGTGAAGCCATAGGCCCCATCTCATAATAATTTCTAAATGCTTTGAAAATATGTAGCATTATGAAAGAAATCAATTTTATTAAGGCACAGTTATCAAAGTTTTTTAAAATTTTAGAGCATTACATGCACTTCATTATTAAATTAAATGAGATCTAATGGCAGTCTGCTGCTGCTAAGTCACTTCAGTCGTGTCCGACTCTGTATGACCCCAGAGATGGCAGCCCAACAGGCTACCCCATCCCTGGGATTCTCCAGGCAAGAACACTAGAGTGGGCTGCCATTTCCTTCTCCAATGCATGAAAGTGAAAAGTGAAAGTGAAGTTGCTCAGTTGTGTCTGACCCTCAACGACCCCATGGACTGCAGCCTACCAGACTCCTCTGTCCATGGGATTTTCCAGGCAGGAGTACTGGAGTGGGGTGCCATTGCCTTCTCCAACACTATCATAATTTTAAAGTAGTAATGGATGTAGAACCCACTCCAGTATTTTTACCTGGAGAATCCCATGGAAAGAGGAGCCTCATGGGCTATAGTCCATAGGGCTGCAAAGAGTTGCAACCCTGGGTTGAAGTGACTTAGCATGCACTGGATGTAAACAATATTTTAAGATATTTGTAACAACTCTAATATGATATGAAAATATCTATTTTTCTATTGGTTTTAGCAGTTCTAGAGGAATTGCTCTTTTTTCTGTGGCTTGTTGCCTACATTTAAAATTTTTTAAATGCTGAAGTTTAGTTAGAAGTTATTGAAATAAAGATGTATCTTCTTCCCATCCAAATTTGTGTACAATAGGCTCCTTGGGGGTATCTGGATCTGTAGGTTAAAAAACCCCATTCTGGACCTATCTTTGGATCCCTTGAAAAACAAGCAATCAGTTCAGTTCAGTTCAGTCGCTCAGTCATGTCTGACTCTTTGCGACCCCATGAATTGCAGCACGCCAGGCCTCCCTGTCCATCACCAACTCCCAGAGTTCACTCAGACTCGCGTCCATCGAGTCAGTGATGCCATCCAGCCATCTCATCCTCTGTCGTCCCCTTTTCCTCCTGTCCCCAATCCTTCCCAGCATCAAAGTCTTTTCCAATGAGTTAACTCTTCACATGAGGTGGCCAAAGTACTGGAGTTCAGCTTTAGCATCATTCCTTCCAAAGAAATCCCCAGGGTTGATCTCCTTCAGAATGGACTGGTTGAATCTCCTTGCAGTCCAAGGGACTCTCAAGAGTCTTCTCCAACACCATAGTTCAAAGGCATCAATTCTTCAGCGCTCAGCCTTCTTCACAGTCCAACTCTCAAACTACTTCTGAAACTGTGATCAAGTGATCACATTTATGGAATGTTTATTAAAAATGCAATTCTCTTGGCCTTTTCCTAAACCTGCAGAATCTTCATTTTTAACAGGCATCCAGGTGACTGACATACACACTAAAGTTTGAGAATTGCTTCAAAGGCAGTTATATCAATACCTACCTTCAATAGAATCATGATTATCAAGCCCAAGCCACAGGTTCTTAAATATTAGTTTGAATATTATAATATATATATAATTTGATAAGCATGGATAAGGCCTATAAATTTTAATTTTTAATAAGCATTTAAAATATTGTGATGATGTTCTCAACACTATTTTGAGAAATAATCCTAAACTAAGACATATAATCTACCTGGGAATGGGAGAAACTGATGAGATTTACATCAGTTTCAGTATACTGATAACTATATCAGATATAGTTATACTGATAACTATATTCCATGGGAAATAGATGGGGAAACAGTGGAAACAGTGTCAGACTTTATTTTGGGGGGCTCCAGAATCACTGCGAGGTGATTGCAGCCATGAAATTAAAAGATGCTTACTCCTTGGAAGAAAAGTTATGCCCAACCTAGAAAGCATTTTGAAAAGCAGATACATTACTTTGCCAACAAAGGTCCCTCTAGTCAAGGCTATGGTTTTTCCTGTGGTCATGTATGGATGTGAGAGTTGGACTGTGAAGAAAGCTGAGTGCCAAAGAATTGATGCTTTTGAACTGTGGTGTTGGAGAAAACCCTTGAGAGTCCCTTGGACTGCAAGGAGATCCAACCAGTCCATTCTGAAGGAGACGAGCCCTGGGATTTCTTTGAAAGGAATGATGCTGAAGCTGAAACTCCCTACTTTGGCCACCTCATGAGAAGAATTGACTAATTGGAAAAGACTCTGATGCTGGGAGGGATTGGGGGCAGGAGGAGAAGGGGACGACCGAGGATGAGATGGCTGGATGGGCATCACTGACTCGATGGACGTGAGTCTGAGTGAACTCCGGGAGATGGTGATGGACAAGGAGGCTTGGCGTGCTGTGATTCATGGGGTCACAAAAAGTTGGACATGACTGAGCTACTGAACTGACTGAACTGATACTCTACTCTCCTTTCCTTTTCTGCACCATTAACTCCCTTTGAAAGAAACCTGTATATAGAACACTTAAATATGGAATCAATGCATTATATTACTGAGGATACAGAAAAAGAAGGAAATTCTCTCTGCCTATTTTTAACATCATGCTTTAAACTGTGAGGCAAAAATTATTCATCATCAACATGAAAATCAGTAATAGCAGAGGGATAGGGCTACCAAAATCTAAAGATCACCTGTACTTTCAACTACTACCTTTTTCTTCTGCTTCACAAATCTCTAGCCCAATCTCAAAACTTTCTATAACCCGAGCTTCAGATTAGTATTTCCAACTGCCTACTAGACATTTACCCCTGCATTTCAGAGACGACTGAAGTACTAAAAACCAAAACTGAACGCTTCACATTTTCACACATAATGGCTATCTCTTTTATATTGTCTTAAATATGGGTACCAACACCTAGTGAGATAATCAGATATTGTCCTAGATGTTTCCCTATTTCTCATTACACTTTTTTTTTTTTGGCTAGGGAACACAGTTAGAGTGATGGCCAATTTTAGAGCTCCAGCCATGGTCTAGTGTTCTTTGAGTCAGCATCTTTTGTAGCAGCAAACTCCAACCTGACTGATGCTGTAAGATGGATATAGTCTAATAATGAAAGATCAGAAAAAGAAAATTAAGGAAATAATCCCATTTACCATCACATCAAAAAAATAAAATACATAGGAATAAACGTACCCAAGGAGACAAAAAACCTCTACTCCAAGAACTCTAAGACGCTATGAAAAAAACTGAAGATGACACAAACAGAAGAAAAGATATATCACGTTCTTGATTGGAAGAATCAGTATGGTCAAGATGACTCTACTTCCCTGGGCAATCTACAGATTCAATGCAACCCTCTCAAATTACCAAAGTCATTTTTCAAAGAACTAAAAATTTTTTTTTTTAATTTGTATGGCAACTCAAAATAGACAAAGCAATCCTAGGCATGGGGGGAATGGAACTGGAATCAGGATCCCTGACTTCGACTATGCTATAAAGCTATAGCCATCAAAACAGGATGAGATTGTCACAAAAAGAGAAATATAGATCAGTGGAACAAGATAGAAAGCCCAGAAATAAATCCATGCACTTATGGTCAATTAACCTACAACAAAGGAGGCAAGAATATACAATGGAGAAAAGACAGTCTCCTCAATAAATGGTACTGGGAAATAGGACATATGCAAAAAGAATGAAATTAGAATGTTCAAACACCATGCACAAAAATAAACTCAAAATGGATTAAAGACCTAAATGTAAGACCAGTAACTTTAAAACTCTTAGAGGAAAACAGGAGGAACAATCTTTGACATAAATCAAAGTAATATCTTTTTGGATCCATTTGCTAGAGTAATGAAAGTAAAAACAAAAACAAATTAATGGGACCCAATTAATCTTAAAAGCTTCAGCACAGCAAAGGACACCATAAACAAAATGAAAAGGAAACCCACAGATTGGGAGAAAATATCTGTAATTGAAGTAACCACCAAGGGCTTAATCTCCAAAGTATACAAACAGCTCATACAACTCAAGGTCAAAAAATAAATAACAATCCATTCAAAAATGAGCAGAAGGACTTCCTTGGTGGCACAGTGGATGTGAATCTGCGTGCCAACACAGGGGACATGGTTTGATTCCCGGGAAGATTCCATATGCCTTGGAGCAACTAAGCCCATGTGCCACAGCTTCTGAGCCTGTGCGCTAGGGCCCATGACCCACAACCACTGAGCCCATGTGTTGCGACTACTGTAGCCTGTAAAATCTCCCTCAAAACAAAAGACCAGGACCAGATGGCTTCATAGGTGAATTTTATCAAACATTTTTCTAAAATTCTTTCAAAAAATTGCAGAGGAAGGAACATTTTCAAACTCATTCTACGAGGCCATCATCACTCTGATATCAAAACCAGACAAAGACACACAAAAAAGAAAACTACAGCCCAGTATCACTGATGAACATAGATGCAAAAATCCTCAACAAAATTCTAGCAAACAGAATGCAACAACGCATTAAAAAGCTCATACACCATGATCAAGTTGGGTTTATCCCAGGGTAGCAAGGATTCTTCAATATACACAAATCAATCAATGTGATACACCATATTAACAAATTGAAAGATAAAAACAGTATGGTAATCTCAATAGATGCAGAAAATTTGACAAAATTCAGCACCCATTTATGATTAAAACTCTTCAAAAATGGGCATAGAAGGAACATACCTCAACATAGTAAAGGCCATATATGATAAGCCCAGAGAAAACATTATTCTCAATGGAAAAACTGAAAGAATTCCCCCCTAAGATCAGGAACAAGACAAGGGTGTTCACTCTCACCACTATTATTCAACATAGCTTTGGAAGTCCTAGCTACAGCAATCAGAGAAGAGAAAGAAATAAACAAATCCAAATCAGAAAAGAAGAAAAACTCTCACTATTTGCAGATAACATGATACTATACATAGAAAACCCTAAAGATACTATCAGAAAATTACTAGAGCTAATCAGTGAATTAGCTCTAGTAATAATCAGTGAAGAGATACATACACCATGCCCAAGGTAAGAGAAACCCAAGAAAGATGGTAGGTGTTGCAAGAGGGCATCAAAGGGCAGACACACTGAAATCATATTCACAGAAAACTAGTCAATCTAATCACACTAGGACCACAACCCTGTCTAACTCAATGACATTAAGCCATGCCTGCGGGGCCACCCAAGACGGGCAGGTCATGGTGGAGAGGTCTGACAGAATGTGGTCCACTGGAGAAGGGAATGGCAAACCACTTAGGAAGAAATGGAAAATCTTAACAGACCAATCACAAGCACCAAAATTGAAATTGGAATCAGAAATCCTCCAGCAAACAACAGCCCAGGACCAGACAGCTTCACAGCTGAATTCTACCAAAAATTTAGAGAAGAGCTAACATGTACCCATGAACAGATTTCCCACGTCCAAGGTAAGAGAAACCCAAGTAAGATGGTAGGTGTTGCAAGAGGGCATCAGAGGACAGAAAAACTGAAACCATAATCACAGAAAACTAGTCAATATAATCACACTAAGACCACAGCCTTGTCTAGCTCAGTGAAACTAAGCCATGCCTGTGGGGCCACCCAAGACGGGCGGGTCATGGTGGAGAGGTCTGACAGAATGTGGTCCACTGGAGAAGGGAATGGCAAACCACTTCAGTATTCTTGCCTTGAGAACCCCATGAACAGTATGAAAAGGCAAAATGATAGGATAGCAAAAGAGGAACTCCCCAGGTCAATAGGTGCCCAATATGCTACTGGAGATCAGTGGAGAAATAACTCCAGAAAGAATGAAGGGATGGAGCCAAAGCAAAAACAATATGAGCTGTGGATGTGACTGGTGACAGAAGCAAGGTCTGATGCTGTAAAGAGCAATGTTGCATAGGAACCTGGCATGTCAGGTCCATGAATCAAGGCAAATTGGAAGTGGTCAAACAAGAGATGGCAAGAGTGAACATTGACATTCTAGGAATCAGCAAACTAAAATGGATTGGAATGGGTGAATTTAACTCAGATGACCATGATATCTACTACTGTGGGCAAGAAGTCCTTAGAAGAAATGGAGTAGCCATCATGGTCAACAAAAGAGTCCGAAATGCAGTACTTATATGCAATCTCAAAAACGACAGATGATCTCTGTTCACTTCCAAGGAAAACAATTCAATATCACAGTAATCCAAGTCTATGCCCCAACCAGTAATGCTAAAGAAGGTGGAGTTGAACAGTTCTATGAAGATCTACAAGACCTTTGAGAACTAACATACAAAAAACATGTCCTTTTCATTATAGTGGACTGGAATGCAAAAGTAGGAAGTCAAGAAACACCTGGAGTAACAGGGAAAATTTTGGCCTTGGAATACAGAATGAAGTGGGGCAAGGACTAATAGAGTTTTGCCAAGAAAATGCACTGGTCATAGCAAATGTCCTCTTCCAACAACACAAGAGAAGGCTCTACACAAGGACATTACCAGATGGTCAACACTGAAATCAGATTGATTATATTCTTTGCATCCAAAGATGGAGAAGCTCTATACAGTCAACAAAGACAAGACCAGGAGCTGACTGTGGCTCAGATCATGAACTCCTTATTGCCAAATTCAGACTTAAATTGAAGGAAGTAGGGAAAACCACTAGACCATTCAGGTATGACCTAAACCAGATCCCTTATGCTTATACAGTGGAAGTGAGAAATAGATTTAAGGGCCTAGATCTGATAGATAGAGTAGCTGATGAACTATGGATTGAGGTTCGTGACATTGTATAGGAGACAGGGATCAAGACCATCCCCATGGAAAAGAAATGCAAAAAGGCAAAATGGCTGTCTGGGGAGGCCTTACAAATAGCTTCAAAGAAAGGCAAAAAAGCAAAATGGCTGTCTGGGGAGGCCTTACAAATAGCTGTGAAAAGAAGAGAAGCAAAAAGCAATGGAGAAACGGAAAGATATAAGCATCTGGATGCAGAGTTCCAAAGAATAGCAAGGAGAGATAAGAAAGTCTTCTTCAGTGATCAATGCAAAGCAACAGAGGAAAAGAACAGAATGGGAAAGACTAGAGATCACCTCAAGAAAATTAGAGATACCAAGGGAAAATTTCATGCAAAGATGGGCTCAATAAAGGACAGAAATGGTCTGGACCTAACAGAAGCAGAAGATAATAAGAAGAGGTGGCAAGAATACACAGAAGAACTGTACAAAAAAGATCTTCACGACCCAGATAATCACGATGGTGTGACCACTCATCTAGAGCCAGACATCCTGGAATATGAAGTCAAGTGGGCCTTAGAAAGCATCACTGCAAACAAAGCTAGTGGAGGTGATGGAATTCCAGTTGAGCTATTTCAAATCCTGAAAGATGCTGCTGTGAAAGTGCTGCACTCAATTTGCCAGCAAATTTTGAAAACTCTGCAGTGGCCACAGACTGGAAGAGGTCAGTCTTCATTCCAATTCCAAAGAAAGGCAATGCCAAAGAATGCTCAAACTACCACACAATTGCACTCATCTCACATGCTAGTAATGTAATGCTCAAAATTCTCAGAGCCAGGCTTCAGCAATACATGAACCGTGAATTTCCTGATGTTCAAGCTGGTTTTAGAAAAGGCAGAGGAACCAGAGATCAAATTGCCAACATGCACTGGATCATGGAAAAAGCAAGAGAGTTCCAGAAAAAACATCTATTTCTGCTTTATTGATTATGCCAAAGCCTTTGACTGTGTGGATCACAGTAAACTGTGGAAAGTTCTGAGAGAGATGGGAATACTAGACCACCTGACCTGCCTCTTGAGAAATCTGTATGCAGGTCAGGAAGCAACATTAGAACTGGACATGGAGCAACAAACTGGTTTCAAATAGGAAAAGGAGTGCATCAAGGCTTATATTGTCACCCCACTTATTTAATTTGTATGCAGAGTACATCATGAGAAACGCTGGGCTGGAAGAAACACAAGCTGGAATCAAGATTGCCGGGAGAAATGTCAATAACTTCAGATATGCAGATGACACCATCCTTATGGCAGAAAGTGAAGAGGAACTGAAAAGCCTCTTGATGAAACTGAAAGTGGGGAGTGAAAAAGTTGGCTTAAAGCTCAACATTCAGAAAACAAAGATCATGGCATCCGGTCCCATCACTTCATGGGAAATAGATGGGGAAACTGTAGAAACAGTGTCAGACTTTATATTTTTGGGCTCCAATATCACTGCAGATGGTGTCTGCAGCCATGAAATTAAAAGACACTTACTCCTTGGAAGAAAAGTTATGACCAACCTAGATAGCATATTGAAAAGCAGAGACATTATTTTGCTGACTAAGGTCCGTCTAGTCAAGGCTATGGTTTTCCCAGTGGTCATGTATGGATGTGAGAGTTGGACTGTGAAGAAGGCTGAGCACTGAAGAACTGACACTTTTGAAGTGTGGTGTTGGAGAAGACTCTTGAGAGTCCCTTGGACCGCAAGGAGATCCAACCAGTCCATTCTGAAGGAGATGAGCCCTGGGATTCTTTGGAAGGAATGATGCTAAAGCTGAAGCTCCAGTACTTTGGCCACCTCATGCAAAGAGTTGACTTATTGGAAAAGACTTTGATGCTGGGAGGGATTAGGGGCAGGAGGAGAAGGGGACGACAGAAGATGAGATGGCTGGATGGCATCACTGACTTGATGGACATGAGTCTCAGTGAACTCTGGGAGTTGGTGATGGATAGGGAAGCCTGGTATGCTGCGATTCATGGGGTCGCAAAGAGTTGGACATGACTGAGCAACTGAACTGAACTCAATCAGTTAATACAGCAAAATCCCAGGAATCACAATCAATACACAGAAGTCATTTGCATTTCTATATAACAACAATGAAAAATCAGAAAGAGAAATTAAGAAATCAATCCAATTCACCATTGAAACAAAAAGAATAAAATATCTAAGAATAAACCAACCTACAGAAACAAAAGAACTGTATACCGAAAGTTATAAGACACTGATGAAAGAAATCAAAGATGAGATAAACAGATGGAAAGATATTCCATGTTCCTGGGTAGAATGAACCAATATTGTGAAAATGACTCTATTACCAAATGCAGTCTACAGATTCAGTGCAATCCCTATAAGATTACCTATGGCATTTTTCAGAGAACTAGAACGAAAAATTTCACAATTCATATAGAAACACAAAAGACCCTGAATAGCCAAAGCTGTCTTGAGAGAGAAGAATGGAGCTGGAGGAATCAAGCTTCCTGACTTCAGATTATACTACAAAGCTACAGTCATCAACACAGTATGGTAACTGGCACAAAAACAGAAATATAGACCAATGGAACAAGATAGAAAGCCCAGAAACAAACCCATGCAACTATGAGTACCTTATTTTTGACAAAGGAGGCAAGAATATACCATGGGGCAAAGACAGCCTCTTCAAAAAGTGGTGCTGGAAAAACTGGAAGCTACATGTAAAAGAATGAAATTAGAACACTTCCTAACACCATACACAAAGATAAACTCAAAATGGATTAAAAACCTAAATGTAACACCAGAATCTGTAAAATTCTTAAAGGAAAACAAAGGCAAAACACTTGATGACATAAATCAAAGTAAGATCCTCTATTACCCACCTCCTAGGAAAATGGAAATAAAAACAAAAGTAAACAAGTGGGACCTGATTAAACTTAAAAGCTTTTACACAGCAAAGAAAACTATAAGCAAAGTGAAAAGACAACCCTCAGAAGGGGAGAAAATAATAGCAAATGAAACAACTGACAAAGGATTAATTTGCAAAATATACAAGCAGCTCATACAACTTAATACCAGAAAAACAAACAACCCAATCAAAAAGTGGGGAAAAGACCTAAACAGACATTTCTCCAAAGAAGACACAGATGGCTAACAAACACACGAAAAGATACTCAACATTGCTCATTATTAGAGAAAGCCAAATCAAAGCTACAATGAGATGTCGCCTTACACCAGTCAGAATGGCCATCATCAAGAAGTCTACAAACAATAAATGCTGGAGAGAGTGTGGAGGAAAGGGAACTCTCCTGCCCTGTTGGTGGGAAAGTAAATTGATAAAGCTACAATGGAAGACAGTATGGAGATTCCTTAAAAAACTAGGAATAAAACCACCATATGACGTAGCAACCCCACTCCTAGGCATACACCTTGAGGAAACCATAAATGAAAAATACACTTGCACCTCAATGTTCAGTGCAGCACTATTTACAATAGCTAGAACATGGAAGCAACCTAGAAGTCCATCGACAGATGAATGGATAAAGAAGTTTTGGTACATATACACAATGGAATATTACTCAGCCATAGAAAGGAACCCATTTGAGTCAGTTCTAATGAGGTGGATGAACCTAGAGCCGTGAAGTAAGTCAGAAAGAGAAAGATAAATATCATATACTAATGCATATAAATGGCATCTAGAGAGACGGTACCAAAGAATTTATTTGCAGGGCAGCATGGAGAAGAAAACATTGAGAACAGAGTTATGACATGGGGGGAGGGGAGGAGAGAGTGAGATGTATGGAGAGAGTAACATGGGAACTTATATTACCATAAGTAAAGTGGATGGCCGATGGACATTTGTTGTATGTCTCAGGGAACTCAAACAGGGGTTCTGCATCAACCTAGATGGGTGGGATGGGGAGGGAGGTCCAAGAGGGAGGGGATACATGTATACCTATGGCTGATTCATGTTGAGGTTTGACAGAGAACCACAAAATTCTGTAAAGCAATTATCCTTCAATTAAAAAATAAATAAAATCACTGCCCTCATCTAGTTCACATTCTAGTAAGATAAAACAGACACTAAACAAAATAAGCAAAACACAGGAAGGAAATGCCAAAATATTTGAGATTTGCTTCAAAATTCAGTAGAAAAAAAAAAAAGTAGTTGGGTTACTTTTGTTGTTTCTCAGTCATGTTGGACTCTGCAACCCCATGGACTGTAGCCCTCCAGGCTCCTCTGTCCATGGGATTCTCCAGGCAAGAATACTGAAGTGGGTTGCCATATCTTCCTCCAGGGGATCTTCCCAACTCAGGGATCAAACCTGTGTCTTCCACATTGGAAGGTGGATCCTTTACCACTGAGCCACCTGGGAAGCCCTGTTGGGGTATAGATTAAATAAAGTTGGTAAAATATTAATAACCATGAAGCTTGGTATTGGGAACATGGGGATTCATTATGTCACTAACACATGTGTGCATGCACACACACGTGTTAATTTGTGATAAATGCAATATAGGAAAGTAAAGCAGAATAGGAGAATGAGTAGTCAGAGTACAGTTATAAATAGAGTGGTCAGGGAAGGCCTGCTGAACGATATTTTAACAAAAGTCATTTGAAATGGGTTACACATTTACTCACTATACTCAGATGTATGACAATGAGGTCTTTGCCTCTTCTATCTGATCCTACTTGTGAAACTCTACTCTTTTAGGAAGCAAAGAAGAAGAAAATCTAAATTTAATCCTACCGAGGAAACCTCAGGCTGATCTACTTATTGCCACAAAAGCATTAGATAGGGCACACTCATGAGGCAACATAGAGACACAACTTCTACCGCTATAGTGAATACAACCTTGTCACTTAATTATAATAGGTCTAAGGCACCCAGGTATTTTCTAAGTATGCAAGTCTATACATTTTTATGCTTAACCTAGTTTTATAATTTTTATATTCTCATCTTTCTTACACAGTTTCCTTCCCCCTCAATCCAAAAATGTTCCCTAGTTTTTCTCTAAGGAGACACTGGCTAGACCACAGTTTTAACAATTAATTTTCTTATTAAAATATCAGCATCAAGAAGAGGGGGTTGATGGCCCAGGCCATCAGGAGTGGGATCTATACAGTGTAACATCAATTTGTCCTTCTTTGGTCAAACTACAGTTGCGGTTGTAGCTCATCCTGTGCTTATCATCAAAAGAATGTAAACATTTCGCAGCTGCAGCATCCTTATCTCTTTCTCACAGTGTCTTGATGACCTTACAATTCTCTCTGAATTCAGGGGCTTCGTATATTCTTCATACAACCTACATCCCTTTAATGCCATCCTCCAACATAAGATGTTGTCCCTTTGATCAGTTCTACTCAACACCAGGAATTTAAATGCTCCAGATCCCTAAAGATCCTCTCCTTCAGCCCTGGCCTCCAACCCCTTAGCCCCTTCAGAAGCTGACTCTCTCCTTTTCTGTCTTTTTGAATCCTCCCTTTCAAAAAGCCCTGGGTAAGTTTTTTTATGTATTGTGAATAGTGGATTAAAAGGAAAGGAAATTGATAAATCATATCAAAATACATTGCAAGTAATAAAAGTAAGTTGTTTATGTGAAACCTTTTTCTTTCTGTGGCAGATATATACACTGAATATTATACACACATGTGAACTGGGTCATGTAAACACAATGTATCCTATTATGGCTAGTGGTGCTTTGAAAGACTGGTAGCTATTAGGCCTAGCTTTTGATATGCTGCTGCTGCTGCTAAGTCGCTTGAGTCGTATCTGATCTGTGCGAACCCATGAACTACAGCCCATCAGGCTCCTCCATCCATGGGATTTTCCAGACAAGAGTACTGGAGTGGGGTGCCATTGCCTTCTCCATTTGATATGCTAAATGCAAGTAAAAGGAGTATGGGGAAACCTTTTCACTCTTCAGGTTTGCAAGACGATTATCTTCCTAGAGAGGTCAGGAAAGCCAGCTTTTGAGTTTAAAGCTCACTCATGTCCTTTTCAGTATAGCTTTCCTTGTGTAATGGCTTGGGCTCCTTTTGTGTAATAAGACTCAAACCTAGCGTGGAGGAAGGCTGCAATGAGCACTATGTTGTATTAGTATAATACTATAAAATATTGTCCTATTAAACATGCCAATTATAAGTCTTGGGTTTCCAAATAGATTTGCAATTGCTTAAGTAAGAATCCCATGAACAGAGGAACTCTGCAGGTCCCAGTCTATGGGGTCGCAAAGAGTTGGATGTGACTGAAGTGACTTAGAATGCATACACCAGTAAGAAAGACAGTTTTGGGAATTCCCCTGTGGCCCATTGACTAGGACTTTAAGCTGTTGGGGGAACTAAGATCCTGCCAGCTGTGCACCGCAGCCAAAAAAAAAAAATGGAAGGCAGTTTTCCTTGGCGACTCCAAGACATATTTGAATAAATAAAGCAATGATGGCTTGCAGACCCCTTAGACCACTGTAGGAGGAGATGCTGACACCTGTAGGACAAGCAGTTTCTCTTTTTAAGCCAGCTGGGTTTGTATAACTATGTGGTCAGCATCCCCCTCGCTCATATCTGAACTTCAACAGATGCACTTATCCCACTAGAATGTAAGGATTTTGTTCACTGCTCTATCATTAGTAACCAGAATAGCAGCTAGCATACAGTGTATACTCAAAAATACTTGCAGAAAAAGTTGCTGGTTTAATGTGTATTTTTGCACCTATCTTACACACACACACACATACACACACACACACAAAAAAAAACTATGTTTCTAGAATCAACACCAGCAAAATATCCAGTGTCTCCAACAGGGACTGGGAACTAGGCTTGCCAAGGGTGCAGACCGCTGGGCATGAGCATGACTGTGGTCACTGAATTACCTGCAAAGGTCCAGAATAGAGGAAGCCAACTCAGAGTCCCAGATTCAAACCTTAAGGGCCAGCACTTACACATAAATGCCAAGGTTAGGAAGCAGAAGAGATGGAATGAAGAATCACAATACATACGAGAAATGGACCAGAACCAGGGAGTGGGAGCCACAATGGCTTCTGCAAACACCAGTGGGTAGTTTCTTTTATAAGAGATGCAAGTTTGAATGAGAAAATAGAGGATGATTAAAGAAGATTGGATATGTAGGTGTGGTTTGGGCCATCAAAGAGAAAAGTGAGGACCTGAATAAAACAGGAAAAGTTAGATTTTAGATATTCCTCTGATTAGAATTTTTAAGACTTGGTACCCAGTACAACACAAGGAACACAGCCAATATATTATAATAACTATATGGAGTATAATCTTTAAAAATTGTGAATCACTATATTGTATACCTGTAACTTACATATTATATAGCAACTATATTTTAATTAAAAAAAAGACTATGACTAATTGTTAGTATGATATGAAGGAAGAATAATGATTAAGGTAATTTACGTAGGGAACTGGAAAGACAGTGACTGTATACAAGGAGACAGAGACTCTATGAGGGAGTTTTGTTCTGCCATAAATTCAGTACTTTATGAGCCTAATTTTGAACAAAATGAATTTGAAGTGTCTGTAGAAAATACAAAATTTGAGACATCAAAAAATCCTTTCAAAATTTTCATATAGATCTCAGAGAAAAGGTTAGAGTTGACCAAAACAATCTTCAGACGGAAGAAAAGAGCTGGGGGTGTCGGGTTCCCTAACTTCAGACTACACTGCTGCTACTGCTAAGCTGCTTCAGTCATGGCCAACTCTGTGCAACCCCATAGACGGCAGCCCACCAGGCTCTGCTGTCCCTGGGAATCTCCAGGCAAGAACACTGGAGTGGGTGGCCATTTCCTTCTCCAATGCTGAAAGTGAAAAGTGAAAGTGAAGTCACTCAGTCCTGTCCGAATCTTCACGATCCCATGGACTGCAGCTCACCAGGCTCCTCCGTCCATAGGATTTTCCAGGCAAGAGTACGGGAATGGGGTACCATTGCCTTCTCCACAGACTACACTATTTCACATGAATCAGCCATGGGTATACATGTGTTCCCCATCCTGACTCTCCCTCCCACCTCCCTCCCCATCCCATCCCTCAGGGTCATTCCAGTGCACCAGCCCTGAGCACCTTGCCTCATGCATTGAACCTAGACTGGAGATCTATTTCATATATGATAATATACATGTTTCAATGCTGTTCTCTCAAATCATCCCACCATCACCTTCTCTCACAGAGTTCAAAAGCCTGTTCTTTACAACTGTGTCTCTTTTGCTGTCTCACATATAGGGTCATTTTTTCCATCTTTCTAAATTTGATATATACACATTAATATACTGTATTGCTGTTTTTCTTTCTGACTGACTTCACTCTGTATAATAGGCTCCAGTTTCATCCACTTCATTAGAATGAATTCAAATGCATTCTTTTTAATGGCCGAGTAATATTCCATTGTGTACATGTACTACAGCTTTCTTATCCATTCATTTGCCAGTGGGCATCTAGGTTGCTTCCAAGTCCTGGCTATTGTAAACAGTGCTGTGATGAACATTGGGGTACACGTGTCTCTTTCAATTCTGGTTTCCTGGATGTGTATGCTCAACAGTGGGATTTCTGGGTAGTATGGCAGTTCTATTTCCAGTTTTTAAAGGAATCTCCACACTGTTCTCCATAGTGGTTGTACTAGTTTGCATTCCCACAAGCAGTGTAAGAGGATTCCCTTTTCTCTGCACTCTCTCCAGCATTTATTGTTTGTAGACTTTTTGATAGCAGCCTTCTGACCAGCGTGAGACGGTACCTCGTTGTGGTTTTGATTTGCATTTCTCTGATAATGAGTGATGCTGAGCATCTTTTCATGTTTTTGTTAGCTATCTGTATGTCTTCTTTGGAGAAATGTCTGTTTAGTTCTTTGGCCTATTTTTTGATTGGGTCAGTTATTTTTCTGGAATTGAGCTGCAGGAGTTTCTTGTATATTGTTGAGATTAATTGTCTGTTGCTTCACTTTCTATTATTTCCTCCCATTCTGAAGGCTGTCTTTTCAAACTTGCTTATAGTTTCCTTCATTGTGCAAAATCTTTTAAGTTTAATTAGATCCCATTTGTTTATTTTTTGGTTTCATTTCCATTAGTCTGGGAGGTGAGTCATAGAGAATCCTGCTATGATTTATGTCAGAGAGTGTTTTGCCTATGTTTTCCTCTAAGAGTTTTATAGTTTCTGGTCTTACATTTATATCTTTTATCCATTTTGAGTTTATTTTTGTGTATGGTGTTAGAAAGTGTTCTAGTTTCATTCTTTTACAAGTGGTTGTCCAGTTTTCCCAGCACCACTTGTTAAAGAGACTGCCTTTTCTCTGTTGTATATTCTTGCCTCCTTTGTCAAAGATAAGGTGTCCATAGGCATGTGGATTTATCTCTCGGCTTTCTATTTTGTTCCATTGATCTATATTTCTGTCTTTGTGCCAATACCATACTATCTTAATGACTGTGGCTTTTTAGTATAGCCTGAAGTCAGGCAGGTTGACTCCTCCAGTTCCATTCTTCTTTCTCAAGATGCTTTGGCTATTGGAAGTTTTTTGTAATTCCATACAAATTGTGAAATTATTTGTTCTAATTCTCTGAAAAATACCGTTAGTATTGTTTTGGGTAGTATACTCATTTTCACTATATTGATTCTTCCCATCCATGAGCATGGTATATTTCTCCATCTATTTGTGTCATCTTTGATTTCTTTCATCAGTGTTTTATAGTTTTCTATATATGTCTTCTGTTTCTTTAGGTAGATTTATTCCTAAGTATTTTATTCTTTTTGTTGCAATGGTGAATGGAATTGTTTCCTTAATTTCTCTTTCTGTTTTCTCATTGTTAGTGTATAGGAATGCAAGGGATTTCCATGTGTTAATTTTATATCCTGCAACTTTACTGTATTCATTGATTAGCTCTAGTAGTTTTCTGGTGGAGTCTTTAGGGTATTCTATGTAGAGGATCAGGTCACCTGCAAACAGCAGGAGTTTTACTTCTTTTCCAATCTGGATTCTTTTTATTTCTTTTTCTGCTCTGATTGCTGTGCCAAAACTTCCAAAACTATGTTGAATAGTAGTGATAAGAGTGGGCATCCTTGTCTTGTTCCTAACTTTAGGGGAAATGCTTTCAGTTTTTCACCATTGAGGATAATGTTTGCTGTGGGTTCATCATCAGTTCAGTTCAGTTCAGTCGCTCAGTTGTGTCCGACTCTTTGCGATCCCATGAATTGCAGGATGCCAGGCCTCCCTGTCCATCACCAAATCCCAGAGTTCACCCAAACTCATGAGCATTGAGTCGGTGATGCCATCCAGCCATCTCATCCTCTGTCATCCCCTTCTCCTCCTGCCCCCAATCCCTCCCAGCATCAGGGTCTTTTTCAATGGGTTTATCATAGATGGCTTTTATTATGTTGCGGTATGTCTGCTTTCCAGAGGGTTTTTTTTTTTTAAAATCATAAATGGACATTGAATTTTGTCAAAGGCTTTCTCTGCATCTATTGAGATAATCATATGTTTTTTATCTTTTAATTTGTTAATGTGGTATATCACATTGATTGATTTGCAAATACTGAAGAATCCTTGCATCCCTGGGATAAAGCCCACTTGGTCATGATGTATGATCTTTTTAATATGCTGTTGGATTCTGTTTGCTAAAATTTTGTTAAGGATTTTTGCATCTATGTTCATCAGTGATGTTGGCTTGTAGTTTTCTTTTTTTGGTGTGTGGCATCTTTGTCTGGTTTTGTTATTAGGGTCATGGTGGCCTTATAAAATGAGTTTGTGAATTTACCTTCCTCTGCAATTTTCTGGAAGAGTTTGAGTAGGATAGGTGCTAGTTCTTCTCTAAATTTTTGGTAGAATTCAGCTGTGAAGCCATCTGGTCCTGGGCTTTTGTTTGTTGGAAGATTTCTGATTATGGTTTTGATTTCCGTGCTTGTGATGGGTCTGGTCCATTTCTTTCAAGTTGTCCATTTAATTGGCCTATAGTTGCTGTTAGTAGTCTCTTATGATCCTTTGAATTTCTGTGTTGTCTGTGGTGATTTCTCCATTTTCATTTCTAATTTTATTATTTGAATCTTCTCCCTTTGTTTCTTGATGAGTCTGGCTAATGGTTTGTCTATTCTATTTATTTTCTTTTTAGCTTTGCTGATTTTTGTTATGGTCTCTTTTGTTTCTTTCGCATTTATTTCTACCCTACTTTTTATGATTTCTTTCCTTCTACTAATCCTGGGGTTCTTAATTTCTTCCTTTTCTAGTTGCTTTAGGTGTAGAGTTAAGTTATTTATTTGATTTCTCTCCTGTTTCTTGAGGTAGGCTTGTATTGCTCTGAACCTTCCCCTTAGCACTGCTTTTCCTGAATTCCATAGGTTTTGTGTTTTTATTTTCATTTGTTTCTATGCATATTTTGATTTCTTTTTTGATTTCTTCTGTGATTTTTGGTTACTCAGAAGTGTGTTGTTTAGCCTGTATATGTTTATATTTTTCATAGTTTTTTTCCCCCTGTAGTTGATATATAATCTTACTGCATTGTGATCAGAAAAGGTCCTTGAGATGATTTCTTTTTTTTTGAATTTACTAAGGCTAGATTTATGGCCAAAGACGTGATCTACCCTGGAGAAGGTTCCGTGTGCACTTGAGAAAAAGGTGAAATTCATTGTTTTAGGGTGAAATGTCCTATAGATATCAATTAGGTCTAACTGGTCTATTGTATCATTTAAACTTTGTGTTTCCTTGCTAATTTTCTGTTTAGTTGATCTATCCATAGGTGTGAGTGGAGTATTAAAGTCTCCCAGTATTACTGTTAATTACTCCCAGTGTTACTGTTAATTTCCCCTTTCATAGTTGTTAGCATTTGTGTTACATATTGTGGTGTTCCTATGTTGGATGCATATATATTTATAATTGTTATATCTTCTTGGATTGATCCTTTGATCATTATGTAGTGTCCTTGTCTCTTTTCATGGCCTTTATTTCAAAGTCTATTTTATCTGATATGAGTATTGCTACTCCTGTTTTCTTTTGGTCTCCATTTGCATGAAATATCTTTCCCCAGCCCTTCACTTTCAGTCTGTATGTTTGAGGTGGGTCCCAGGTTTGAGGTGGGTCTCTTGTAGACAGCATATATAGGGGTCTTGTTTTTGTATCCATTTGGCCAGTCTTTGTCTTTTGGTTGGGGCATTCAACACATTTACACTTAAGCTAATTATTGATAAGTATGATCCCATTGCCATTTACTTTGCTGTTTTGGGTTCAAGTTTATTAAGCTTTCTGTGTTTCCTGTCTAGAGAAGATCCTTTAGCATTTGTTGAAGAGCTGGTTTGGTGGTGCTGAATTCTCTGAGCTTTTGCTTGTCTGTAAAGCTTTTGATTTCTCCTTCATATTTGAATGAGATCCTTGCTGGGTACAGTAATCTGGGTTGTAGGTTTTTCTCTTTCATCACTTTAACTATGTCCTGCCATTCCCTTCTGGCTTGGAGTTTCTATTGAAAGATAAGCTGTTATCCTATGGGGATCCCTTTGTGGGTTATTTGTTGTTTTTTCCTTGCTGCTTTTAATATTTGTTCTTTGTGTTTGATCTTCATTAATTTGATTAATATGTCAGGGTGTTTTGGCTTGGGTTTACCCTGTTTGGGACTCTCTGGGTTTCTTGGACTTGGGTGGATATTTGCTTCCCTGCTGGGAGCCAGTGTGAGGAACTCCGCCCATGGCAAAGGTCATGAGGAAGGAGGCTCAGCATATGCAAAGGTGGGATTGAGCCTCAGGAGACCCCCCCCTGTTCTTGAGCATCTACCCCCAAAACTAGAGTCTGCCTGCCTTACTTCTGGGTACAGTAATCTGAGTTGTAGGTTTTTCTCTTTCATCACTTTAAGTATGTCCTGCCATTCCCTTCTGGCCTGAAGCATTTCTGTGGAAACATCAGCTGTTATCCTTATGGGAATCCCCTTGTGTGTTATTTGTTGTTTTCCCCTTGCTGCTTTTAATATCTCTCTTTGTGTTTGACATTTGTTAATTTAATTAATATGTGTCTTGGTGTGTTTCACCTTGGGTTTATTCTATTTGATGCTCTCTGTGTTTCTTGGACTTGGCTGGCTATTTTCTTCCCCATTTTAGGGAAGTTTTCAACTCTTATCTCCTCAAGTATTTTCTCATGGCCTTTTTGTGGTCTTCTTCTGGGATTCCTATGATTCGAATGTTGGGGCATTTGAGATTGTCCCAGAGGTCTCTGAGGTTGTCCTCATTTCTTTTAATTCTTTTTTCTTTTTTCCTCTCTGCTTCATTTATTTCTACATTCTATCTTCTGCCTTACTTATCCTATCTTCTGCCTCAGTTATTCTGCTGTTGGTTTCCTCCAGAGTGCTTTTGATCTCAGTTATTGTATTATTCATTATTGATTGACTCATTTTTATTTCTTCTAGATCTTTGTTAAACTTTTCTTCCATCTTCTCAATCCTTGTCTCCAGACTATCTGTAACTCCATTTTGTTTTCAAGATTTGGGATCATTTTACACTCATTATTCTGAATTCCTTTTCAGGTAGACTCGCTATCTCCTCCTCTTTTGTTTGGTTTGGTGGACATTTGTCATGTTCCTTTACCTGCTAAATATTTCTCTGCCTTTTCATCTTGTTTAGATTGCTATGCTTGGGGTGGCCTTTCTTTACGCTGGAAGTTTGTGATTCCTCTTTATTGTGGAGGTTTCTCGCTGTGAGTGGAGCTGGACGAGTGGTTTGTCAGTTTCCTGATTAGGGAAGCTTGTGTCAGTGTTCTGGTGGGTGGAGCTGGGTATCCTGTCTCTAGAATGCAATGAAGTGTCCAGTAGTGAGTTTTGAGGTGTGTGTGGGTTCGTGTGACTTTTGGCTGCCTGTATTTTAATGCTCAGGGTTATGTTCCTGTGTTCTTGGAGAATTAGCTTGGTATGTCTTGCTCTGAAACTTGTTGGCTCTTTGGTGGAGCTTGATTTCAGTGTAAGTATGGAGGCTTTTGGATGAGCTCTTGTCAATTAGTGTTCCCTGGAGTCAGGAGTTCTCTGGTGTTTTCAAGTTTGGGGTTTAAGTCTCTTGCCTTTGGCTTTCAGTCTTATTTTACAATAGCCTCAAGACTTCTCCATCCATACTGCACAAATGATAAAACATCTAGGTTAATGGTGAAAAGATTATCCACAGTGAGGGACACCCAGTGAGGTTCACTGAGTTACATGGAGAAGAGAAGAAGGAGTAGGGAGATAGAGGTGACCAAGAGGAGAAGAGGGGAAATCAACAAGGGAGAGAATAATCTAGCCAGTAATCAATTCCCTATGTGCTCTCCACAGTCTTGAACACTCAGAGAGGTTCACAGAGTTACATAGAGAAGAGAAGAGGGAGGAAGGAGATAGAGGCGACCAGGAAGAGAAGAGGGGGAGTCAAAAGGAGAGAGACAGATCTAGCCAGTAGTAAGTTCCCTAAGTGTTCTCCACAGCCCAGAACATCTAAATAGATTCACAGATTTGTGTAGAGAAGAGAAGGGGGAGAGAGGAGATAGAGGTGACCTGAGGGAGGAAAAGGAGAGTCAAAGAGGGAGAGAGCAATCAAACCAGTAATCAGATTCTTAAGTAAAAATGGGTACTGAAGATTGGATTCTTAAAGGTGCAAAATTGATAACACAAACCAAAAAGCAAAGATTAAAAATATAGAGGTTAAACTCTCAAAAATACAATATTAAAGAAACAAAACAAAATCACAAAAATTATAAAATATATATATATAAATAATAAAAAATATAAATATATAAAATAGAGTCTTTTTTTCAAGATAATTGTAGGTTATAAAAATGAAAATTAAAGGAGTAATAATGAACTTAAAGATAAAAAATTTAAAAATGATAATAGTAAATATATCTAGGAATTTTCTGGAGCTGTTGAGGGCAGTGTGGGGTCAGTTCAGTTTCAGATAGTTCAATGTTCCAGCTTATACTTCTTCCCAAGTTCTATAGGCCCCTTCCAATGTAGTCAGTGCTAACTACACAGTTTTAATCTGTTGCACCTGTCACTTCCAAAGTGGTTCCCTTTTATTTTGCCTTCCTCTGTTTGCAAGTCTCTTCAGTGTCTAATTTCTGCCCTGACACAAGGGTGAAAAGGTGGTCACTTATTTAGGCTAACTTGTTCTGTTGTGCTGTGGGAGGCAGGAACACTGCAAACAAATATCATTGGCATTTGTGGGGTGTGCTTGCAGTGTCTGGGCCATACTGGGTTTGCCCCCCACTCATGGCATGTGTGCTTTCCTGGTCTACACTGCTCAGGCTCCAGGTTGCTCTGTAGGGTCTCTGTCTAAAGCAGGCTAAAGCAGGCCCTAGGTTGCATGCACTTCCCAGGTCTAAGCTGCTCAGGTTCAGGTTCTTGGGTAGTCCACAAAGGCACAGACTTGGTTGGGCCTGCGTTTTGTGCCCTTCCCAGGTCTGAGCAGCTCAGGTGGCCAGGGGCTTGGCGAGCACATGCTCCCAGCTGGATGGTGCATATTATCACCTCCCTGGTCCCAGTCACTCCGATTCCTGGGTTTACAATGAGAGCACTGTCTCAGGTGTGGCATGTGTCTTCTCTGGGAAGCTGATCTCTGACTCTCCTGGTGGATGTCAACTGTCCAGAATCCCAGGAAGACTTGATTAGTAACTGGGAGCCTGCTCACAGTTTGGTGGGGGATGCCATCTCTGAGGCCGAGATTGCCCCTTGCCTTCCAGCTCTGGCTGTCGCCTGCCTGACTCTCTGCCTCCGGTGGGGGGAAGAGCCAGGCTAGCTCTCCTCTGGTGTTTGCTCAATCCTTTGTTCTGTGAGCAGACCAGGCTGTGCCTTAGGGCTTTTTGCAGGAAAGTTCTCTCTCTTTTTTTTTCTCTCTGGCTATCCCACAGTTTGGATTGCTGCTCCTGTTAGCTCCCTCAGATTGTCCTCAGGGCATTTAGGCCTGGTCCTTACTCTAAGCATGGAGCCCGTGCCTCCCTGTTCAGCCCTGGCTCACTGCTGGCAGACGCAAGCATCTGGGCTACTTCTCCATTGGGAGTTGCAGTTAGGCGTGTAATTTTTGTTTTTGTTTTCTTCCCAGTTATGTTGCCCTCTCAGGTTCCAAAACTCCCCACAGATGCACCGGTGAGAGGGTTTCCTGGTGTTTGGAAACTGCTCCTCTTTCACGACTCCCTCCCTGGGGTGGCTCTCCATCCTAATTCTTTTGTCTCTCTTTTCATCTTTTATGTTTTGTCCTACCTCCTTTTGAAGAGAATGAGCTGCCTTTCTGGGTGCCTGGTATCCTCCATCAGTGTTCAGAAGTTGTTTTGTGGAATTTTCTCAGCCTTCAAATGATCTTCCGATGAATTTGTTGGGGAGAAAGTGATCTCCCCTCCTATTCCTCCACCATCTTAGGACCACGCCTTGCCACCTTTTCTTTATCTCTTCTGCTTCTGTTAGCTCCATACCATTTTTGTCCTTTATTGTGTGCCATCTTTGCATGAAATGTTCCCTTGGTATCTCTAATTTTCTTGAAGAGATCTCTAGTCTTTCCCATTGTATTGTTTTCCCCTATTTCTTTGTATGATCACTGAGGAAGGCTTTCTTATCTTTCCTTGCTATTCTTTGGAACTCTGTGTTCAGATGGATATATCTTTCATTTTCTCCTTTCCCTTTAGCTTCTCTTCTTTTTCTCAGCTATTTGTAAGGCCTCCTCAGACAACCATTTTGCCTTTCTGCATTTCTTTTTCTTGGGGATGGTTTTGATCACACCCTCTTGTACAATGTTAAGAACCTCCTTCCATAGTTCTTCAGGCCCTGTCTATCAGATATAATACCCTGAATGTATTTGTCACTTCCATTGTATAAACGTAAGTGATTTGATTTAGGTCATACCTGAATATAACTGAAAGTTTTTCTTTTGACCAACATCTCATTTCTTCCACCCTAACCCCTGTCAACCACCACTCTAATCTGGGTCTTTGAGATCAACTTTTTTAGATTCTACATCAGATTATATACCTTAACAAAAAAAAATGTCCTACAACCTAAACATATACAGTTTTTATTTATCAATCATATCTCAATAAACCTGTGAAATGTTTTAAATACAATGGAAAAATTAAAAAAGGAGAAATATTTTATATCATCCTCTGTGCTCCACTGAGCTGAAGTTCAAGGGTAATATAACCTAACTTGTTAGTAATTTTTTAAAATCTATATAATATCCTAAGATCTAAAGGAGAAATAAAAGGAGACGTTACTTTGCCAACAAAGGTCCATCTAGTCAAGGCTATGGTTTTTCCAGTGGTCATGTATGGATGTGAGAGTTGGACTGTGAAGAAGGCTGAGCGCCAAAGAAGTGATGCTTTTGAACTGTGGTGTTGGAGAAGACTCTTGAGAGTCCCTTGGACTGCAAGGAGATCCAACCAGTCCATTCTGAAGGAGATCAGCCCTGGGATTTCTTTGGAAGGAATGATGCTAAAGCTGAAACTCCTGTACTTTGGCCACGTCATTCGAAGAGTTGACTCATTGGAAAAGATTCTGATGCTGGGAGGGATTGAGGGCAGGAGGAGAAGGGGACGACAGAGGATGAGATGGCTGGATGGCATCACTGATTCGATGGACTTGAGTCTGAGTGAACTCCGGGAGTTGGTGATGGACAGAGAGGCCTGGCATTCTGCGATTCATGGGGTCACAGAGTCGGACCCGACTGAGCGACTGAACTGAACTGAATTTATAATATAAAATATATTTTAAGTAAATGTTTGGGCACAATCATACTGTAGTGAGTCAGATGCTTACTTCTACTTATAATAAATGAATTTGGATTAAAAAAATAAGAAATTTTAAATGCATATTGCTAAGTGAAACAAACCTATTTGAAATGGCTATGTTCAGTATGTGTTAAGGGTTCTAATTCCAACTGTATGACATTTTGGAAAAGGCAAAACCATGGAGACTGTAAAAGATCAGTGATTGCCAGAGGTTAGAAGGGAGAGAGGGATGAATAGGTGGAAAGAAGGATTTTTAGGCCAGCGAAACTTTTCTGTATGATACTGTAATTGTGGATACATGTCATTATACATTTGTCAAAATCCATAGAACGATGTGCATCACCATGAACCCTAATATAAATCAAGCATTTAGGGCGATAATAATGTGTCAATGTAGGTTCATCAATTATAACAAATCTACCAGTCTAATGTTAGGTTTTGATTGTAGGGAGGAGAAGGTATATGAGAATTCTCTGCATTTTCTGCTCAGCTTTACTGTGAACCTGAAACTGGTCTAAAAAATAATGTTGATAGTTAGCAACAATAATATCCAAGAGCCCAAACCAGATAATTTTCAATTAAAATAAAGAAATTGGACAATATGCAATTGAACGTTGTTGAAACTTTTAAATTTTGGTATTTTAAAATAAAGGCAAAATAGTTATATTTGTGTATGTAACTGGGATCTCAATAGTGGAGACAGGTTCATAATGCAGACTGATTTAGTTGGTCACTCAAATATGAGTGACATTGCCACTGATGGCATGATTTTCCAGATTGGTAAACACTTTATGATAGAATTTTTTAAAAAAAGAGTAAGTTCACTCTTTCTTCGGTGTTTATGGTAGAAACATTTACATTCCTAGAAAATAGTTATTATTAAAATTGTGTAAATTATTTTTAAATAAAAAATAGAATTATGCTCTACATTTAATAATTATCAACAGGTTTCTGCCATGAAGAATGTCCAGTGGGACATTTAAAATAGTACAGGAAGAAAGACAATTTTTCATGAGTTAGGTGTATCCCACACATTGTCTATCAATTCTGACCTCTTCCTACTACATGTCAATAATGCTCCCCCCAAAACACTGGGACCGTACACCCACAAATTTCCTTAAAAATAGCAGCTGTCTGAAGTGATGTCATTTACGAATAATCAAACTAAAAGTTCTTTTAAAACACGATACTTAGATAAAACATTTCCATTATAATCTTCCTCAAAATGGGATACATTGAATTAAGCTAAAGAACCAAACCAAAAATTCCCACACAACAATAGTAAGGAATATTTGTAGTATCCACTGAATAAGTATGTAAGCTAGATCTCTGAAACTGACACCAATGAATTGTATTTCAAATCCAACATATTTTAGATAAATTTTGCATAACTTAAAACAGGTAATAATTTTTTGCAGTTCTTTGACACTGCTAAGAATTTTTTGTTAATGGTAATAATTTCATTGCATACAAGATGAAAGCAAGACGAGACAAGACTTTTGAGACTACTGATGCTTAATGCCAAGTATAGAGAATATCTTTTTAAAGTTTTAAAAAATATTAAAAAAAAAACTTTCTATTTGGAAATAACTTCAGCCTACATAAGAGGTTGCAACCTTGCATAAATAATATGAAAAAATAACTCTTTCTCATGTACTCTTTATCTAGATTTATTAGTTGTTAATATTCTTCTCCATTTATTTTATCAGTCTCTCTGCCTCTGGATGGAATGATGGAAGGATAGATAGATGTTGGTATATTTTTTCTGAATTATTTCAGAGTCAGTTGCAGAAATAATGCCTCTTTACTCCTAGATATATAAATGTATATTCCCCAAGAGCAAGAATATTATCTTACAAATTACATTACCAAAATCAGGAAATTTTGCATGGATACAGTACTACTATTTAATCTCTAATCCACATTTCAATCTTGCCAGTTGAACAATGCCCTTTATAGCAATTCTTTTAAAATTTAGGATTCTGTCCAAGGTTTCATATTACATTTAATCATCTTATTGCTTTAGTCTCCTTTAATCCAAAACAGTTCTGTTGCCTTTCTTTGTCTTTTATAACATTGACATTTTCAAAGAATTATTGAATGACCCTTTGTTTGGATTTGTCTGGTTTTCTAATGGTCATGTTCAGATTATGTGTTTTGACAGTAATACCCAAAAGGTAGTGTATTCTTCTCAGAACATCCCATCAGGAAGTGTATGTTGTTATTTTGTCTAATTTAAAGTGATTAGAGAGCATCTTCACTAGAAAAAAGATCTAGTAAAAGGAAGTTTATTTACCAATAAAATACGCTGCTCAATTTGGTACTTTTTCATATGTAAGCAAAAAAGTAAGCTGATCTAACCTAAATGTAGTATTTTCTTTGAAAAACAAAAGTAAGTCAGTCCCTAGTCAACATAACTTATTTAACACCACCTTTATTGACATGAGCTGAGAGTTTTGAATTCAGATTTAAATTTTGGTGACAGTTAATATGTGGCTTCCCTGACAGCTCAGTTGGTAAAGAACTCGCCTGCAATTCAGGAGATCCTGGTTCGATTCCTGGGTCAGGAAGATCTGCTGGAGAAGGGATAGGCTACCCACTCCAGTATTTTTGGGCTTCCCTTGTGACTCAGCTGGTAAAGAATCCACCTGCAGTGTGGGAGATCTGGCTTCAATTCCTGGGTTGGGAAGATCCCCTAGAGAAGGGAAAGGCTACCCACTCCAGTATTCTGGCTTAGAGAATTCCATGGACTGTATAGTCCATGGGGTGACAAAGAGTCAGACACGATTGAGTGACTTTCACATTCACTAATATGCACTATGGTATGTCCTGTCAAAAGCCTAGATGGAACTTGGCTGTTTGTCAGAGGATATTGCTTTACAGGATATTACGTGCATCAAAGGGAAAGGAGACCACCTCCTGAGACTACGTATTGGGTCTTTGTGAAGGGTTAGCTGCAAAGTGCTTTCTGAAGCTCAATGAAATGAAAAGGATGAGAATCATTTTTCTCTTATTTTGCTTCCATCTGATTCTGTTCTGCTAGCAAAGTACTTGAAGGAAAGCATCTATTAATCTTGGAACAACCACTGAATTTAATTACCATGTCTAATGTTAGCTTGTACAAAGTGTTATAGAGATATGTTTTCTTCCATAAGAAGTACAGTACAATATGTTCTTCTATTTCAAATCCATTTCACTTAATTCCAGTGCTCTGACAGGAAAAAGCAACACTGCTGCCGACCTTCATATTCAGGCTCACTCGCTCACTGAACTACACACCTAAGAAAAATCACATCCCATTTTCCTTCATCTCAGCATACTGCTATATAGCACTATTTCCATTTGTTCTCTTCCTTCCCCCAAAAAATCAGAATGAGGAGAGCATGAATAATCATTGAATTGCAAGAGACCATGATGAATTTTATTAGTGTACAAAGCATATTGCATGAATTTACCAGGGGTCTTTATTCTGAGCTCACATATGTTCTACAAAGCTGTTATTTTAAACTGCTCATAGAGTGGTGCTGAGTGGCTCATTCCACTTCCTTGTATGGCTATTTGCTTTTGCAGCTGGGGTGGTGGGTGGGTATTAAACTCCACATGCTGTGATGAGAATCTATACAAAGTTTATACTTTTCTGCACATTTTTAGGAGATGCAAATGGAAATGAAAACAGAAAGCCATATTGATTCTCTCTGGGAGTCTCTCGAATTAAGTAGCTATTTAAAACTGAAAGGTTATTTGATGGTACGTTTGGTATTTGGGTACAGGGTCAACATGTACATTGAAAACAAGAATATTGACAGTTGTGAAATGGTGACCTTCCGTCTTCCAGAGGAGTGAAGGAAAGAAAGTTAACTATAATCACAATGCTGTGCATTACATCTTCAGAACTTACTCATCTTCTAATTGCATGTTTATACCCTTTGACCAACATCTTTGTACCCACTGGCCTGAACCAACTCCACCTCATGCTGGCCCACCAAAAGCACCCAGCACAGTCTATAGAGGGGACATTTCTACACAAGGCCACCCCTTCAAGACTGGGAAAGGTAGCTATTTCACCTAATTTATCAAAACTAACACAGAAAGTCAAAAAATAGGAGACAGAGGAATATGCTCCAAATGAAAAAACAAGATAAAACCCAGAAAAAATCCTAAATAAGTTATTTATCTGTTAAAATTTCAAAGTAATGACAATAAAGATGCTTACTAAACTCAGGAGAAGAATGGAGGGACACAGTGAAAACTTCAACAAAAAGTTAGAAAATATAAGAAGAACCAATCAAAGCTGAGGAATATAATAACTGAAATGAAAAATACACTAAAGGGAATCAATAGTAGATTAGATGATATGGAAGACTAGATTAGCCGTCTGCAGTGGTTTAGTCACTAAGTCATGTCCGACTCTTGTGACCCCAATGGACTGTAGCCCACCATGCTCCACTGTCAATGGAATTCACCAGGCAAGAATACTGGAGTGGGTTGCCATCTCCTACTGCAGGGAATCTTCCTGACCCAGGGCTCGAACCTGGGTCTCCTCTATTGCAAGTGGATTCTTTACCTACTGAGCCACTAGAGAAGGCTCAGATTAGCCATCTGGAAGAGAGAATAATGGAAATATACAAAAAGAAGTTATACAACAAATGAACAAATATAACAGAATTGTCACCTACTCATAGACATATAGAACAAGCTGGTGGTTGCCATAGAGGAGGGAGGGGATAAGTGATATAGGTGAAGAATTTTTAGAGGTACCAATTTCCAGTTAAAAAATAGAGTTGTCTTTTAGTCTCCACAGGAAATTGGTTCTGGGAACCCCTGCAGATACCAAAATTTGTGGAAGTTCAAATCTTGTATATAAAATAATGTAGTGCATTTGTCTCTCCATATTCACAGGCTCCTCATCCAAGGGTTGAACCAATGGCAGATTGTAGTTTGTGGTTGGTTGGGTCACTGTGATCCACGGATCACAGCCTACAGATCTGGAGGGCTAACTGTAAATAAGTTACAGGGATGTAATGTACAACATAAGGAATATAGTTGATAATCATTTCATAATGTATAAAAATATCTAATTACCATGTCATATACCTGAAGCTAATATAGTACTGTAAGTCAATTATACTCCAATAAAAATAGTGCCTACCTCATAGGGTTGAATAGATAAATTATAATCATCATAAGCAGATACTACCTCTACCCAAAGTGATCTACAGATTTAATGCAATCCGTATCAAAATGCAATAATTTTTTTGCAAAAATATAAAAGCTCATTCTAAAATTCATATGAAATTTCAGGAAACCAAAAAGCCAAACCAATTTTATTTTGAAAAAGAACAACAAAGTTGGAAGTCTCACGCTTTTTGGTTTCCAACCTTATTATAAAAGCTACAGTAATCATAATAGTGTGGTATTGGCATAATGACAAACATAAAGTCTAATGGAATAAAATAGAGAGCTCAGGAATAAACTCTCAAGTGCAAATTCAAGTGATTTTTGACAAGAGTGTCTAAAATCATTCAATGGAGAAAGGATACTCTTTTCAAGAACTGGAGCTGAGAAAACAAAATCTACAGGTAAAAAAATATAAAGTCCAACACATTATCTTACACCACATAGAAAAATTAACTTAAGATGGATCAATGACCTAAACATGAGAGCTAAAACTATAGAACACTTAAATGATAATATAAGAACAGTAAAGCAATTAATGTCCAGCTAAAAATTGAAAAAACTGCTAAGTCACTTCAGTCGTGTCCGACTCTGTGCGACCCCATAGACGGCAGCCCACCAGGGTCCCCCATCCCTGGGATTCTCCAGGCAAGAATGCTGGAGTGGGTTGCCATTTCCTTCTCCAATGCATGAAAGTGAAAAGTGAAAGTGAAAGTGAAGTCGCTCAGTCGTGTCTGACTTTTAGCGACCCCATGGACTGCAGCCCACCAGGCTCCTCCATCCATGGGATTTTCCAGGCAAGAGTACTGGAGTGGGGTGCCATTGCCCTCTCCAAAATTGAAAAAAAAATTTAATGATAATTTAGGGGAAATCTTTGTAATGTTAGATTTGGCAATGATCTTTTAGATATGACAATGAAAGTAAAAATAGATAAGTAGGAATACATCAAAATTAAAAACTTTGTGTATCACAGGGCACAATCAACAGAATAAAATGGCAACACAGAGAATTGGAAAATTATATATCTGATAAGAGGTTAATATCCAAAATATACAAAGAACTCTTACAACTTAGGAAAAAGCAAACAACTAAATTTTAAAATGGATAAAAGACTAAAATAGACATTTCTCCAAAGAAGATACACAATGCAAATAAATTGCACATTAAAGGATGTGCAACATCATTAATTGTTTGTGAAACGCAAATCAAAATCACAGTGCTATACCAAGCAACACCAAAATAAAAAAGAAAACCCTGCAGCTTTTTTCAATCAAAAATGAGTACTTTGCCTTCTGGGTCAATTTCATAGCATAGATACGATCTTTATTTGAATTGTTAGTTTCCTCTTTCTCTTTATTTGGAATTTAGTTTCCTTTTTCTCTGAAGAAGTTTAACTGGTTTTAATATACAGTAATATGACATGGTTTTAATATTGAAAGGTACTTTGTCATTATATCCTTGTATGATCAAGAAGAAAAGTTGTTAATATTATTAAGATACTCTATGTTTTTTGAGAGAAAAAGCAAAAAAACAAAAACATTTATAAAAAAGAAAACCCTGCAGCTTTTTTCAATCAAAAATGAGTACTTTGCCTTCTGGGTCAATTTCATAGCATAGATACGATCTTTATTTGAATTGTTAGTTTCCTCTTTCTCTTTATTTGGAATTTAGTTTCCTTTTTCTCTGAAGAAGTTTAACTGGTTTTAATATACAGTAATATGACATGGTTTTAATATTGAAAGGTACTTTGTCATTATATCCTTGTATGATCAAGAAGAAAAGTTGTTAATATTATTAAGATACTCTATGTTTTTTGAGAGAAAAAGCAAAAAAACAAAAACATTATCAATCATTTATTTCTAAAATTTTCTATTTAATATTTTCAGATTGTGTTGAATGTGGGTAAGTGAAAAGCATGGAAGAGAAACCATGAGTGAGGGGTGAATACCATAATTTAGTAGTATATGATAGCTCCTTTGCCACTAGAATAATAAACAGTAAATGTCCTGTGGGCAGGTATAGTGTCTTACTCTTCCATCTCCTGAATCATTCAATGTAATAATACCTTTTACTTAGTATGTACTCAGCATGTACTTAGTGTGTAAGTGCATGAGTGAATGAAGAATGGATGAATAAACAAACAAAGGAATAAAGAAATTATTTGGAGAGATTAAAGAACAGGATATCAGTGACACAGTCAACCTGGAAATTGTAACTCAAGTAATTATGCCATTCCACTATTTTATTAGAAGAGGATTTTGATATTTGGTCAGCATGACTAATATTGTTATAATTAATTAAGCTCAGACTTGTCAGTGATCCAAAATAAAAACTGATGACTTTTTTGGTAAAGTCTTTCTTTCCCTACACATACAGGGAAAGAGATTACAACTATTTAAGAAAAGATAAGAAATAGAAACAAGCAAAACCTCTAACTAACACCAAGGACTTCCAAGAGATTTTATCTGATGCCATACCTGAAATGTATAACTGTAGAACCAAAATAAATTATATAATTACCATTTCCCCAAACAGGGGTTGAATATGTAGGTTTTCTTTTATTAGCTGCAAATGGTAGTGGGAAATGTGGAGGGAAGGAGGCATGAAGATTTTCCTGTAGAGAAAGTACTTCTTCCTCCTTAACAAATTTGTCTGTGTTCAGTCACACTACCAGTCTTCTTACCGTTCATGATTGCCCAGTCATTTGAAAACGTATGAGCAATCTTGCCCTACTTCACTGTTAAAAATCAAGTCTCCCAAGATATTTATTAACTACAAAGGGAATGATGGCATCTTTAAAGTGGAGAAAACCAACAGACTCCATTTTAACTAAGCAGTCAAAATAACATCACCAGTAATGGGACGTACTAACACCATGAACCCTTTGATATAAAACAAAGAAGGACACAACATCACTCTGAAATTGTTGCCAAAAATGCTAACCTCAATCTTAAGAGGAGAAAACACCAGACAAACACAAATTGAGAGACATTCTAGAAAATTACTGATCAGTCCTCTTCAAAAGTGTCAAAGTCATGAAAGGGAAGGAAAGACTGAGGACTGTCACAGATTAAGGGAGACCAAGGAGACATAACAATTTAATGATATTTGTGATCTTGGATTGAATCCTAGACCATAAAAAGGACTTTAATGGAAAATTTGGTGAAATCTGAATAAGTCTGCAGTTTAAAGTTATTGTCCGTTCCATTCAGTTGCTCAGTCGTGTCCGACTCTGCGACCCCATGAATCGCAGCACGCCAGGCCTCCCTGTCCATCACCAACTCCTGGAGTTCACTCAGACTCACGTCCATTGAGTCCAGGATGCCATCCAGCCATCTCATCCTCAGTCGTCCCCTTCTCCTCCTGCCCCCAATCCCTCCCAGCATCAGGGTCTTTCCCAATGAGTCAACTCTTCGCATGTGGTGAAGTACTGGAGCTTCAGTTTTAGCATCATTTCTTCCAAAGAAATCCCAGGGTTGATCTCCTTCAGAATGGACTGGTTGNTGATGCCATCCAGCCATCTCATCCTCGGTCGTCCCTTTCTCCTCCTGCCCCCAATCCCTCCCAGCATCAGGGTCTTTTCCAATGAGTCAACTCTTCGCATAAGGTGCCCAAAGTACTGGAGCTTCAGTTTTAGCATCATTTCTTCCAAAGAAATCCCAGGGTTGATCTCCTTCAGAATGGACTGGTTGGATCTCCTTGCAGTCCAAGGGACTCTCAAGAGTCTTCTCCAACACCACAGTTCAAAAGCATCAATTCTTCTGCGCTCAGCCTTCTTCACAGTCCAACTCTCACATCCATACATGACCACAGGAAAAACCATAGCCTTGACTAGACGGACCTTAGTCAGCAAAGTAATGTCTCTGCTTTTGAATATACTATCTAGGTTGGTCATAACTTTTCTTCCAAGGAGTAAGCGCCTTTTGATTTCATGGCTGCAGTCACCATCTGCAGTGAAAAGTTATTGTACCAGTGTTAATTTCCTGGTTTTGATAATTGTACCATGGGTACATAAGATGTTAACACTAAGAAAAGCTGGGTAAGAGTTATATGAAAACACACTGTATTAGTTTTGCTGGTAAATCCAAAATTAGCTTTTCTAGGAGTCTAAAATTAGCTCAAAATAAGCTAAAAAAATCAGATGTCCCCTTAATATTAATGGCTATCTTTCAGAGATAGGTAAGTAGAGGCACATTGTAAAGTGGCCAAAATAGAAGACAATGTGACTTAACATCGGAATCACCTCTAATTTCCCTTTGTCCATTCTTAACTAACGGAATCTATCGTTAGTATTACTCCATTTATCCCTCCAATCAGTCTGCTAGGTGCTATGGGGCTCACTATCATTAGATCATCTGATTTTAGTTATTTTAATTGTTACATTACACAAGTTTGAAAAAGGCAAAGAAAAAGCTCAAAAAGTTTTGAAAGCACTGCCATCTGCTCCTAAGAGTGCAATATTTCCCTTTTTTCCCTGATTTTCACTGTCTACCAGACCAAAAATATGTTTGCCATCATCATGTCATTCTAACTTCAGTGGTAAGGAAGCTTACCACTTATGTTTAAAATGCTCCAATATTTTTGGTATTTTCAGTGTGAGATATCAGTTGATCTGGCTCCATATACAAACAAAAAATATACCTCCTAACCACCTTTCCCCCAGTTTTTCTTATCTCCATTCTCTGGCAATAGAATTTTTAGAAACAGTCTTCACCACAATATGGAAAATACTTCTGGTTTCCAATTATCAGTTGCCAGAGAGTTGAGGACTTATTCTGTATGAACTGTCTCAGTTTTTACAAAAGCAATTAGGACTTTTCCAGTTTGAAAATAACCCTCTTCAGATTGATTCAGATGCCAAAGCTGAAGTGAAATTCATCCTAGACAAGAAGTTATTTTTATCTGGAATACTGCTAAATGGAGTTAATAAAATGTATATGAAAATTCACAACTGTTTAAAACTAAAATCTGATTTTTGTTTTATATGTATTTATATACTACATATACAACCAACTATTGTGTGTGTATATATATGTATATACACAACAGCGTATAGAGAGTATATACTATATACATATATAGTATACATTGAATATAGTATAGAATATATATAATATATACAATATATATTATATGCCATATATATAAATAGTATACAGATAGTATTGTTATTCTTGTTTAGTCACTCAGTCATGTCTGACTCTTTGTGACCCATGAACTGTAGCCTGCCAGGCTCTTTTGTCCATGGGATTCTCCAGGCAAGAATACTGGAGTGGGTATATCTATACACACTGTATATACTATCTATAAACATATTTATATACTGTATATGCCACCAACTATTTTGTATATATATATGTATATACACAATAGTATATATAACATATATACAATATATTATATACAGTGTATGGATATATATATTGTATATTATCTGTATACTATTTATATATGCAGTATATATACTAAATATAGTATATATAATATATACAATATATACTATATACTGCATATATAAATGGTATCACAATAGTATATATAACATATATACAATATATTATATACAGTGTATGGATATATATATTGTATATTATCTGTATACTATTTATATATGCAGTATATATACTAAATATAGTATATATAATATATACAATATATACTATATACTGCATATATAAATGGTATACAGATAATATACAAGATATATATCCATACACTGTATATAATACACACACACACACATATATATACACACACACACAATAGTTGCAGTTATAAGGAGACAAGCATCAACTTGTCTTGGGCAATGTTAGTCTCTATTTTTAAGTAGGGAATTATACAGCCTTAGTTATGAATCTGTTCACTTTGGTTGCCTTTGGTATGTCAGAATTCCTTGAGCCATAGCCTAATGTATAAGTTGGGAAGTAAACAATAGGGAGGAAATAAAGTATGAGATATGGAATAGCTTTCAAGAGACTTACTGAATAGACATGACAGAGAGAAAGACTAATAGTTCTGGAATGAGGAACTAGCTGATGAATATGGAGGAGCCTTGAGGGGAGATAAGAGGGATACACGTGGAAAGTAAGCCTTCACTCCCTTAGCAAAGGGGCACAAACCTTCTGTCTCCAAAGTGGAAGGGAGCGAAGAAGCTGAAGGAAGCTAATGATGCAGAGGAAATGTGAGATGGAGTGGAGGGAAGCTGAAGAAATTGGCAATGTATGATTTCTGTTCTTTCCTAACAAAGTCAGATAAGAGTGAATGTGTTGGGAAGACAAGGGAAGCAAAGGAGTTCAGGACTTTAGGAGAATGAACTCAGCACCATGGAGACTGGCACTGATACCAGTGAAAAGCTTGTTGGAAAACAAACCAAAAAAATTGCAGCCTACATTAATTTAGAATAGAATCATTATCTAAACTTTGAAATTCTCTCTAGCCACTCTGCTATTATTTATGGTTTTCCTACAATTCAGTTATTTCTTTTCAAATGAATTTTAAGCAAGTTTAGATTACTCTAAGAAATAACCCTTGGCATTTCCTCAGCAAAGTCTAAATGCATTTGTTCCAGTCCAGTTTGCAACCTTCCCTATCTTTGTGCTTACTCTAGTTTCACAGCTGTTGGCTATACCTCTCAATCTCCTCCCTGCCAAGAATTGTATTAATGCACTTTTCAGCCTTGTTCTATTCATTCATGAAAACAGCAAAGTTTTCTTCCCTATAAATAGCATATAGACTATCCTATAATTTTTTTAGACTATCCTATAATTTTAAAGGCCGTGTTTAAGTGTGAATTTTTGTTCATTGAAGACCTGGAAATGAATGTTGAAGGTGGGGTAGGGTAGGGCAGGGGGATAGATGAATAGTCAGATATGAAGAAATTCTATTTGATTTGGTCTTTCATTTCACTTCACTGTATTTCTTCTCTGGTCCTTTGCTTTACACTCTCCTCATTGAGGTCACCGTCCTTGTTGTGATTCTCCTATTAGACTGGCCTCTGTTATACTCATTTCCTAAAGCCCAATGACCTCCAATTCCATTGCATTTTAGTCACTCATTATGCTTCTGAAATTTTCATTTCTCTCAAATTCTTCCTCTGGCTCTACAATCCCCTCTCCAATATCCTCACACATAATGAGCTAGAGCTTTAATCTTCTCATGACTACTTCCTGGTCTTCTATGCTTTTCAGTTCTTTTACTTTGTCACCCTAATTTTTAGTTAACAACTTTAATTGAGTACGTCTTAGGTGCAAAAATGGCAAATGTATGATGCCTTTCCTCTTTAATATCTGTATTTTCTACTTTTCCCACTCCATTGACTGTATTGCTAAAAGCTCAACACTTTCCCAGTTGGGTCCACCACAATTTGTGACATCTAGTTTAAGATAAACCTCAACTGCTGTCTACAAGCTCTTTTATTTTCTCTTCATATGAGAGGTTCTAAAGTGTCTCCACAGATCTTCTGTCCTACCCTACTTCCACTCATACTAGGAATCATACTGTGACACTACAAAGGCCAATACCTTTGAGCACAGCTTCCCAACTTCACCTCCCCCCACTTCAAGCTTTCTCAACTTCCTTTTTTTCTTTTTTCTGAGGAAGAAACATCTCGGCTTGCTACCACTCTCACCATGCTCCAGTCCATCATGGAAAAAGATAATCTGCTTACAGGACAACACTAATCCACTAACTTTGAAGTAGGGTCCAAACACATTAACCTGCCACTGAAGGTCTTCTACAAGATGATCCAAATTTACCATTGCATAATAGTGTCCTATCGGCTCCTCACATAATGTTTCCTAGACTGCCCTCAAACTGAACTCATTGTTCTTCCCCAAAGGGGCCTTGCATTCCATGCCTACATGCCAGAGAGAGTGAAGGTAAGTTCACTTCAGTTCCGTTCAGTCACTCAGTCGCGTCTGACTCTCTGCGACCCCATGAATCGCAGCACGCCAGGCCTCCCTGTCCATCACCAACTCCCGGAGTTCACCCAGACTCACGTCCATTGAGTCGGTGATGCCATCCAGCCATCTCATCCTCGGTCGTCCCTTTCTCCTCCTGCCCCCAATCCCTCCCAGCATCAGAATCTTTTCCAATGAACCAACTCTTCGCATGAGGTGGCCAAAGTACTGGAGCTTCAGTTTTAGCATCATTCCTTCCAAAGAACACCCAGGGCTGGTCTCCTTTAGAATGGACTGGTTGGATCTCCTTGCAGTCCAAGGGACTCTCAAGAGTCTTCTCCAACACCACACTTCAAAAACATCAATTCCCCGGCACTCAGCTTTCTTCACAGTCCAACTCTCACATCCATACATGACCACAGGAAAAACCATAGCCTTGACTAGACGGACCTTTGTGGCAAAGTAATGTCTCTGCTTTTGAATATGCTATCTAGGTTGGTCATAACTTTCCTTCCAAAGAGTAAGCGTCTTTTAATTTCATGGCTGCAGTCACCATCTGCAGTGATTTTGGAGCCCAAAAAATAAAGTCAGCCACTGTTTCCACTGTTTCCCCATCTATTTCTCATGAAGTGATGGGACCAGATGCCATGATCTTCATTTTTTGAATGTTGAGTTTTAAGCCAACTTTTTCACTCTCCTCTTTCACTTTCAACAAGAGGCTTTTTAGGTCCTCTTCACTTTCTGCCATAAGGGTGGTGTCATCTACATATCTGAGGTTATTGATATTCCTCCCAGCAATCTTGATTCCAACTTGTGCCTCTTCCAGCCCAGCATTTCTCATGATGTATTCTGCATATAAGTTAAATAAGCAGGGTGACAATATACAGCCTTGAGGTACTCCTTTTCCTATTTGGAACCAGTCTGTTGTTCCATGTCCAGTTCTAACTGTTGCTCCCTGACCTGCATATAGGTTTCTCAAGAGGCAGGTTAGGTGGTCTGGTATTCCCATCTCTTGAAGAATTTTCCACAGTTCACTATGATCCACACAATCAAAGGCTTTGGCATAGTCAACAAAGCAGAAATAGATGCTTTTTTTCTGGAACTCTCTTGCCTTTTCCATGATCCAGCAGATGTTGGCAATTTGATCTCTGGTTCCTCTGCCTTTTCTGAAACCAGCTTGCACATCTGGAAGTTCACGGTTCATGTATTGCTGAAGCCTGGCTTGGAGAATTTTGAGCATTACTTTACTAGCATGTGAGATGAGTGCAATTGTGTGGTAGTTTGAGCATTCTTTGGCATTGCCTTTCTTTGATATTGGAATGAAAACTGACCTTTTCCAGTCCTGTGGCCACTGCTGAGTTTTCCAAATTTGCTGGCAGATTGAGTGCAGCACTTTCACAGCACCATCTTTCAGGATTTGAAAGAGCTCAACTGGAATTCCATCACTTCCACTAGCTTTGTTCATAGTGATGCTTTCTAAGGCCCATTTGATTTCACATTCCAGGATGTCTGGCTCTAGGTGAGTGATCACACCATTGCAATTATCTTGGTTGTGAAGATCTTTTTTTGTACAGTTCTTCTGTGTATTCTTGCCACCTCTTCTTAATATCTTCTGCTTCTGTTAGGTCCATACCATTTCTGTCCTTAATCGAGCCCATCTTTGCATGAAATGTTCCCTTGGTATCTCTCATTTTCTTGAAGAGATCTCTAGTCTTTCCCGTATGATCTTCCATTTATGTAATCTGAGTTTAAATTCTAACTTAGCCTCTTGCCAGCTGGTTGACCTTAGTCAGGGATGTAGAATCAGTGATCCTCGGGTTCTTGCCTAGCTATTATACTTGTGAGAATCAAATGAAACAGCGATTATTGCAATGCTTGAAAAACTGCATAATGCTATTAAAATGTAAAGTATTCTTTCATTCAATAAATATTCTTTAGCACCCACTACTTGCCAGGCATTAGTACTGCTGCCACTCACTTCCCAAATGAACATTATGTACTTAAGGACACAGAAGCAATCTGCATGCACTGATCAGCATAGACAAAAGCAACCAGCAGAGTCAAGACATAAAGAAAATCCACGTAAACTTGAGGTTTAGCTAATACTGTTTTTGAGAAACATTATTTGTGGACGGCTTGATGGCCAGTTTAATTTTCCTTTAGATTTTACATCTTTGTTGCTGCTTTTCTGGACACCAAAATCAATTCAGATCAATAACCCAAATAAAGGAATTGTGAAAGCTTAATAGAAGCAGGAGTAGAATCTATTCCTTTTATTTCTCAGAATATGAATCTCTGATTTTAAAAACTATATATTGCTTTAAGTAAGCCCATGTCTTGAATCTCTTCCTTCCATGCCAGATGGAATGTTCAGGAGCAGATTGTACAAGCAAGCTTGCAAGGGAACATGGTCTTGTAAATATAACTTCTCTTGGTGATGGCTGTGACTCTACTTGGTAAAGAGAAGACCTTACTGAAAGGGTTTGGTTTTTTTTTTTTTTTTCACTAAAGTCACCAATACAAAAAGCACACACCAAAAAGTACATTCTCTCCAATACTGACAGACTTGTACTAGCGCCAGTAACATGACTGCTGATTTCTAGAGTTAGGGGGTTGGGGAAGCGGGTGGACAGAAAGCTATCCAGTGAACAAGCTGTTTCTCTTTCTCACTCCTCACTCCTCCTTTTAAAAAAATCCAAAATAGAAATTTCAAAGCTCGAAAAACTTCAAGGCAATTTAATTTAAGTTGCTTCCATGACTTTAAACACTGAATGTTCACACCTACGTCAGTACTACATTGAGAACCTCCCACTCAGATACTGTATTTAGGAAAGAAAGGATGCTGTGGTCTGAGATGAGGCCTAGATTTGAGTGATCTTGAGTTCTTAGATGAGTTCTTCAGCAAGACTCCAGAGTTCAGCAGATTTAATTCTTACTCCTCAGTGAAGTTGGGTCGTTTCCAGGAAGTTTTCCTTTAGTGGTAATTACTAGAGATAAAAAATATTTATTGTAAGATACATAAAATCCCTATATGACCTGCTTCATCATTTGCATATATCGTGCTTCACACAAAAAGCTTTTTTCCCTAAGAATCTGGATACATATTGAGTTTTAGCCTTCAGGACTCCCCTGATATAATTCTGAATGGGCAGGCATTGCTACTTCTCCCCACACTTAGGTAGTGACAACAACCCATGCTCCACTTTCTTTAACAGTGTTTGCACCTTTATTAGTTTTCAATATATAGTATGGATTTACTGATCATCCCTTTTTGGGGGAAGTAAAATTTGGCTTTAGTGTTTAAGCCAACTTGCATATCTGGCACATTATTTTACACCCCACCATTTTCATGTTTTTTTAGCTTAAGGCAAGCCAGGTGAGTAGGCGTCATCCAAGATAAAATCTTGCTGACTTTTTTTTTCCCTAAAGAAAAGCTAGCGAACAGGAGGTGATAAACGCTATGCTTCCTACTCAGACTCTGTCACATAAGATGTCATTTTTTATTTTAATTATATTCTTTGCCAACTCAAAGAGGCAAGTAATTTTACTGCATATTATCCTACCTTTGTTAGAGTTCCTCGCAAGCATCAGTGGAAGGTCTTTCGATTGTTGTGCCAGAGCTGTTTTTAATAGCCAATTCCAAACCAATCTCTTGGCATCTTGGAGAAAGAAACAGATTATTTGTTGTCAAAAAAGCAGAGCAGACAATTGCTAAAATGTAAGCCAAGTATGAAAAATGAAACACTTTTCTGAAACAATATAACAATTGGAGAGAGTTTTTATTTTCTTTTTAAGAACAAAAGCCATATACTTCATTCCTCTCAAGTAGTAGCATTGACCAAAAGGGCCGATGTATACAGACATTCAAAATGCTGAAAACAAAGGATAAATCAAAAGGTCATATCTTAGTTGGATTTCCAAGAATCAGAGCCTGCCACGAGGATTCTATCACCAGTTGTGTATTTGGGAGTCAAAGGCCACTGATTGAGTGAAAGGAATATGGGAAAAGAAAGGCAGCCCTTTCAAGGAGAAAGTCTATTTATTATTTAGTCAACTATCACAGTGGGTATCCTGGGAGAAGACTCAGGAAATGCTATAAAATGTATGCTTCAGAATTATCATACCCGGGGACCCAGGGAGCTGGGCTTTTATACCCCAGCTTCTGGCAGTCATTGGTTGAAGGCTACTGAGGTTGTCAAGAGGCAGTAACTATTTCAACAATGTCTCTGATTTGCCTTTCCAGTTTCAGAAAAAGCCCCCAGGCCTAGAGACGCAGACACTGGTAGCTGGAAGTGGGCTGGAGCATGCTAGCCAGTTAGGTCCAAAGGAGAGAGCGGCAGGCCGACAGCATCTGCAATAGTTCCCCCTTTGTGCTGAGCCATGACAGAGCAGACAGAGCAGGTTGTATTGGTCTCTAGCATGAGACATCCAGCTAGGGTCCCCAGATTGAGCCAATAAAAATACAGGATACCTAGTTTAATTTAATTTCAGATAAACAACAAATCATTCATTAGTATACATTTTGTATTCTTTTATGAGATGGTCGGTCAGGTGTAGCTATAAGAGAGGACAGGAGGCATTTATTATATTCACAAATTCTAGAGACAGGAGACGTGG
>SJXQ01008979.1:117923-128848 GCA_006408695.1 Aepyceros melampus
CGGAGACGTGGTACACTGGTCAAGGCCACATAGGAAAGATATCAGAGTGGTCAGGAGGCAGAAGTCAGGAGCAAAGGAAAGGTTTAGGTCACAGCCTTTATTGGGATTTCCACAGGAAAGGCAAAGTGGGGCAGAGTGAACAGTTTAGGATTGGCTAGATTGAAAAATTCTGTTGGGCTTTGAGCTATAGAAGTAGTACTTAGTTGCCTAGCATCTGGCCTGGGCTGATTAAAGCAGAGGAATATGGTCCTGTGGTGTGTACAGGCAAGATATGGGAGTGATGGCTCTGAATTGCTTAGTTTATATATCGCTAGCTTGGAAAGGGGCAACCTCTTCCCAGCCAGAAAGGTTTCTTATTAGGATGTCAAAACATCATAATATACATAAAATTAAAAATACTTACCATACAGTATAAGTATGTCCATGACAACAAATGATTTGTTGTTTATTAAAATTCAAATTGAACTCATCTTACTGTATTTTATCTGTCAACTCCATCTACAGAAAGGCATGGCAGAGGCAACAAACTCAGCGTGTCTAGGAGGAGCAGTGGTCCATTCGCACTCCCCTCTCCCCTCCTTTCCTGGATTTCCCACTTGTCACTGACTCAGGTGAAACACCTTTACCTTCTATGTGAAAAATGGAGGTGGGAAGAATCTGTTGAGTTGAATAGTGGAGGGATGAAGGACAGATATTTGGTCCTAGAGGCAAACAGATGTCTTTTTCATGATGATAAAGACATCTACATACAAAGCTTATGCTGCTGCTGCTGCTTAATTGCTCAGTCATGTCTGACTCTGTGATGCTATGGACTGTAGCCCACCAGGCTCCTCTGTCCATGGGATTCTCCAGGCAAGAGTACTGGAGCGGGTTGCCATGCCCTCCTCCAGGGGGTCTTCCCGACCCAGGGATCGAACCCAGTTCTCCTGCATTGCAGGTGGATTCTTTACCACTGAGCCACCAGGGAAGCCCATAAAGGCTATGGGCACCAGTAAATAATAAAAGATGCTCACACTTATTGAACTTCTTCTTCATGTGAGGCACTATTCTACATGATTTGCACATATTGTTCAATTAATTTCAGAATAACATTATGAGGTAGGTACTGTTAAATTATCCTTGATTTTCAGATAAGAACATAAGACAGAAAAATTAAGTAGCCTGCCTAAAGCTATATAGCTAGATACTATATTTCCAGAAACCATACTCTTTTTTTTTTTTGGTATGGCCTTAGACCAGAAACCATACTCTTAACCACCATGCTAGAGAGAGAAAGAGGAGATAGTTGATGGGAAACAGGATAAGAGATTCACCAAGGAAATGAATGTGAGAAATATTATAAGGAAAACCAGGAGACCCTGGTTGGATTCCTGGGTGGGGAAGATCCCCTGGAGAAGGGATAGGCTACCCACTCCAGTATTCTTGGGCTTCCCTGGTGGCTCAGCTGCTAAAGAATCCACCTGCAATGCAGGAGACCTGGGTTTGATCCCTGGGTTGGGAAGATCCCCTGGAGAAGGGAAAGGCTACCCACTCCACTATTCTGGCCTGGAGAATTCTATGAACTGTATAGTCCATGGGGTCACAAAGAGTTGGACAGGACTGAGTGGCTTTCCCTCTCACTCTCACCTTTTTTTGGTAATGAATTTTCAAATGCACACAAGATGTCTACAAAAAACAAAAACAGAGGCAAGATAAGCAGAAGCTGGAAAAGATGTAGTTTTATAAGAGAACCCTTGAGAATAATAAAGTTTTATCTTGCCTGTGAACAGAAAACAATTCTGGCCAGAAGCTAAGGAAAGTTCCACACCTTTCAAATAGCCAAACTATGTCCTTCAAATATGATGTTCTCTTAACAACTAGGGATATGGCACAGCGAGATGGCACAGGGTATTATTTGGTATCCAGCCCTAGCCTGGATGTGAAATGGGGGCAAATAATAGCATCTGAAAAAGTCAGCCTGAAAACAGTCATTTAAGTCTTCTCTGGAATCAAAGGTGGGTGTCAGAAAATCTGGAAGAGATAGAGGTTAGATTGCAGATAGCAGCTCTTCCAATGGCTAACAGAGAGCTCACAAAGGACACGGGATGGGAGGCACAGCTGTAAATTCAATTCTTTTGACTCTCCATCAGAGTAATGAAAATGGAAATATCAAAATCAGTTCATTATTTAAAAAACAAACAAACAAACAAACTCTTCTGGCTCTGTCCAGCGGAGGAGTCTGGAGATGATGACACCACACAGAGTGGCATTGAACTTATCTGATATTCAAATTTGATATCTAAATGTCATTTTTCTCTGAAAGGAAACAAGGTTCTTTAGAGAAAAGGCTGGTTATAGTTCTGGGGCAAGAAGAGTATGGGAGTGAACCTGAAATATTTTTCTGTGCCAGAAAGCAAGAAAACACTCAAAGAGTATTGCAAGGACATAAGAGCCATTTTGAAGGAGCTCCTACTGGGTAAATTTGAGACAATTTGAGCATCAAAAAGAATAATGGCCATAAATTATTATAATGTTAGATAAATAAAAATTAATGTGCCTAAGTGATGCTCAGGGAAAAGAAAGAGGGAAGGAAATGCTCTTTTCTGCTGAAAGATGTAAGCTAATAAATACAGAACAGCTGACAAAAAGAGAAAATCACCCTTATGCAGCCATAATGTGATAATTGGTTTATATAAGAATGATAAAGTCATTGGATAAAGGATTATTGGGGAACAGGATGTTTGCATGGTGTAAAAATATGACCCTTGGATTACTCAGTAATTACAGAGAAGGATTTTCTTCATTTATTAGAGTATAATTGCTTTACAATGTTATGTTAGTTTCTGCTGTACATAGTTTTCCTTCTATTGGAGAGATCTGGTGGACCCAAGGAAGCACTTGTCTATAAAATGGACATGATAATAGTAACTACTTCAGAGAGTGGTTGTAAAGATTAAATAAACCAATCCATACAAAACACATACTACTGAACCACAGAGTTAGGGCACAGAAGCTAACACTACTATAATAGCAATAATTCTTATTCATATTATTTTATCTAAGTGAAGTGAAAGTCACTCAGTCGTGTCAATTCTTTGCAACTCCATGGACTATACAGTCCATGGAATTCTCCAGGCCAGAATACTGGAGTGGGTAGCCTTTCCCTTCTCCAAGGGATCTTTCCAACCCAAGGATCGAACCCAGGTCTCCCACATTACAGGTGGAGTCTTTACCAGCTGAGCCACAAGGGAAGCCCATTTTATCTAAGCTAAAGGCCAACCCAAGACCTAGAGTCAAAGCTGGTCAAATGGTTTACTTTTCTTTATTTTCCACAAAGACGCTAGCCAAATCACAAACCTTAGTAACTGGATGGCTAGTATCAAAAAGTGGCAAACTCAAAAGCGTAGATCCAGAAGCAGAGTGCCCCAGTGTCCAGAAAAAGATGTGTAGACAGTTTACTTCAGATCTTTCCAGAGTGGGGATACTCTTCAGCTTTTTTCTAGAGTGAGATACAAACTTTTCACCCTCCTCTCTTGCCCACAGGCAGGAAAGAGTAAAGAGATTCAAAGAGAGAAAAAGATGGCTGAGACTTTCCCCATGTGGCAGCATCCTTAGTACCCATGACTACTCTTCCTCTAAGGAAGAAAATGCTTTTTGAAGAGCTGATATAGGTACCCAAAAAGAATATGATGGTTGAGATTTCCCCTAAGAGAAAAACAGCCCCAATTCACTTGTGCCAAGATAACTGTAAGATGATTATTTTAAAACATGTTGGACATATTATTCCAATGCCAGCTAATTTATTTCCCGCCTTCTAAGGCTTCACCCCCTAGAAAAATGTGTCTGGCTGAGAAATTATGCCTCTTGAAGTTCATCAGTCCTCAGCACACTCCTTTACTTTGAGGAAAGGTGAGGTGATAATGATGGAGACAGTAGGAATTTGCTGTGAGCTTCTCTTGGCTAAAGCCTCTCTAGATTAGCAGGTATTGTTGGGCCTCACACTTTTAGTACAGTCCTCCCTGAATGAATTCTATTACCAGCACCTGCATCTCTTTGCCAGAGAGCTTTCTCTAGCAACTTGGGCCAGCTCTGCCTACTTCCTGGCAGGTCGAAGTGCCAGAGAATTAATACCCTTGAAACAGTCCTCAGTCCATGACAAACAGGACTTGGAGGATTTAGTCCCCAGATCTCTGAACCTTGTGTGAGATGACTCTAAGGTATGCATCCTGCACTGGTTTCCAGAATTCTCCAATGGGCTGAAGCACTAGTTTTGCACAATGGTGTCCTACTTGATAAAACACACCTTACTAGCTGCCTTTCCTTCCTTGTCTCTCCTCCCTACTCCTTTATTGTCCTCTGAGACCACCTCCCTTATAAAGTATTTGTGCCAGAATCTTTGATCTTCTGGAGGAACACCAGTTATGATCCCTGACTAAACCAAAATCACCACTTCTAGAGTCACAAATGCACTATGTGATCAAATCCATAATGGAGACTAGTATAAAAAGCTACATTGAAAGTGATCATCTGTAATATGAGAGCATTGGGATGGGGAAACTTGTGAGAAATTTCCTGGAGCTTCTTCTTGCTATATATGTTTGCCTGAGTGGCTAAGGGTGGTCCATAGTCTACCTTGAGCAATGTTAATATCCTTATATGGGACAATACTCAAAACGTGGGCAAACTATAATCACATAAACCCTGGAGTAGGGTCCTAAAAGATGTCAGAAACAGTGGGACCAGAACAGTTGGAGAAGGAGCAACTGACCAAAGTTGGTTTCTGAGCCATGGTCATTTGCTAACCAGTAGTAGTAATATTTCACTATTTTAGCAATCAGCACAGCCATACTAGTGAATACTGATTGAATATCAGTCCTATGCTAAGGTACTGAGTTTTTCTGACATTGGTTAAATGATAGATTCCCAAGGTTAAAAAAAATAAGTTCCTTATTATCAGATCCTCAAGAATAACTAACTACAAATGATAATGGCATACAATCTCTGGCTGGAGTGTGATTTGAGACTTCCCAGATGGTGCAGTGGATGAGAATCTGCCTGCCAGTGCAGGGGGCATGGGTTTGATCCCTGGTCAGAGATGAGCAACTAAGTCTGTGTACCACAACTGCTGAGCCCGTGCTCTAACCCCACCAGCTGAAACTACTAAAGCCCACATACCTAGAGCCTGTGCTCTGCACCAAGAGATGCCACTGTAATGAGAAGCCTGCATACTGCAACAAAGTGTAGCTCTGCTAACTGCAACTAGAGAAAGCCCGCGCAAGGCGATGACAAATACCCAGCACAGCCAGAAAAAAAAAATTTTTAATTAAAAAAAAAAAGGAGTTTTGGCATAATAATCACTTCATGGGGCAATAAATTTTAAAAGAATTAATCTGTAACAAAATACACAGAGTACTAAAAGCAAAAGAACATGTTTTGATTTTTTTTCTTCAAAATGACCTCAGGGTCATTATTACAAATACCAGTTTTCACTGTTTTGTAGATATGTTGGAAAAAGAACTGTAGAACACATGACAACATACTATATACCCCAGTTTTTGCAAACTAATTATAATGAAACCTTCGTATAACTTAGAAAGGCATTTTTGAATACATTTCCTTTCCTTAGAATAGTTGCAACAATAAGGGAATGTTTTCTTCAAATTTGAAAAAGATATTTTAAAGACATCTCTTACAGGGTTACCAATAAATATATAAATTCAATTAGAGCTGCTATTTCTGTTATAGGGAAATGTCAGAGTACAAGATATTAGGATAAACCTGATCTAGACTATACGAGAGATTATTTTATGAATGCTTGCTCTATATGGAAGAAGCCTCAAAAAGCATTCCTACAGCTTCAGGTAACAATTGGGTCCTAATGAATCCTTTTAAAGTAAAGCAGATTTCAAAAAAAAATAATAATAAGGTTAAAATGTAAAGGCTTATTTTCCAGTCCTTTCCTTTCAAATTGAATATGATGAGTATTCAGGGCAAAAATACCAATAAACATCAAATAACTATAATCTCATAAGGAAGAAAAGTTATGACCAACCTAGACAGCTTATTAAAAAGCAGAGACATTACTTTGTCAACAAAAGTCCATCTAGTCAAAGCTATGATTTTTCCAGTAGTCATGTATGGATGTAAGATTTGGTTATAAAGAAAGCTGAGCACTGAAGAATTGATGCTTTTGAACTGTGGTGTTGGAGAAGACTCTTGAGAGTCCCCTGCACTGCAAGGAGATCCAACCAGTCCATCTTAAAGGAAATCAGTCCTGAATATTCATTAGAAGGACTGATGCTGAAGCTGAAATTCCAATACTTTGGCCACCTGATGTGAAGAACTGACTCATTTGAAAAGACCCTGATGCTGGGGAAGATTGAAGGCAGGAGGAGAAGGGGACAACAGAGGATGAGATGGTTGGATGGCATCACCAACTAGATGGACATGAGTTTGAGTAAACTCTGGGAGTTGGTGATGGACAGGGAGGCCTGGCATGCTGCAGTCCATGGGATCACAAAGAGTTGGACATGACTGAGTGACTGACCTGAACTGAATAATTGTATAACTATACAAACATTCCAGAGATACTGTGAGATTAACAAATATTTTTTCAAAAGAATAAAATTGCATCAGAGATTTTCACCAAAAGGAACCTCTGCTTCCAGAAAAGATGGTGACATGAGCCTTAATGTCTAATCCTTCTTTTTGTTTCCTGTATATTCCATATATCTTATGTTTTTCTCTCCTTCTGACTTTCTTTCATATTTAGTATTTTTATTTTTTCTTTTATTGTTCTTCAGCAGCATTAGCATTATTCTCATACTCTATTAGTGTTTATCCTAGAAGTTACAACATACATCCTTGACTTATTCCAGTCTAATGAAAAGTGGTACCACTTCCCAGAAAATAAGACCATGAAACAGTTTTACTCCATTTACCCCTTTCCCAGCTTTTGTGTTGTCATATATTTTAATTCTAATTATATTTTGAATCACATCAAACATTATGTTTTCATGGACTTTGGTTTTCATCAGGTTTACTGTTATATGCCTCAGAATGATTTCTTTGTACTTTTCCAGCTTTGGACTTCTAGAGTTTCTTGAATATACAATCTGATGCCTTTTATCCATTTTCAAAAATTATCTTCTCTATTGTCACTTCTGCTCTGTCTTCCTCTCATCTCTCTCTGGAACTTCAGTCATGTTTACTGATTGAAAATGAAATCAGTGAAAAGTCAGATTATTTCATTGTGTTTCATATATCTCGTATGCTCTTGTCTATTTTCCATCCTTCTGTTCTATATGCTTCAGCTTAGGTATTTTCTTTTCTATCTTCCAATTTATTATTCTGTTTTCAGCTGTGTCTAATATGCTACTAAATCCATATCTTAATTTCAAATATTTCATTTTCAATTTCTTAAATTTCCATTTGATGATATTTTATATATTTTAGTACCCTGTTAAAACTCAAGTTGCCATTTAAATCCTTGAAAATATTAATCACAACTATTTTAATGTCCATGCTTGGTAACTACTTTTTTTCAATGTTCATATATATTTATGTTTCTATTATTCTTTGGTCAATTTATGTTGGGTGCATAACTGGTTATTTTTTCATTGAATGCTAGGCATTATGTACAAAACATTTAGAGATAATTTGATGCTTTAGATGATGTTATATTTATCCAGAGAGAATTTAGTTTTGCTTCTGGTAATCTAAGAAGACCACTTTAATCCAATCAAAGATTTATTCAATATCTGATTCATAGTTGAACTTTTGACTTTGTAAGAGCTGCTCTATGTCTGACATACCCTAACTGTTAGGTGGTCATTTGTGGTCAGAACATAAAATCAAACTGTTTACTTGGGCTATACCTCCACTGGATTTCTTAAACTCTATTTTTTGGTCCACCGAACTACCACAACCTCTATTTTCCCTTTCTGGGCCTATTTTCTCTCTGGTATATTAGCTCTGTATCTTCTTTCTGTTTTGGTGACTCAGAGGCCTTAAAAAAATGTTTCTCTCATGTTTCATCCAGTTTTGCTAGATCTTCTCTTCAGGTTGATTGTTCTGAAACAAACTAGTAAATCATTTCTAGAAACAGAACTCCTCCCAACTGGCTTTTTGGTATCCTCTCTGGAAAATGAATTAACAATAAAAAATATAGCCAGTTCTGAAAAGAATTTGAATTTGAAATAAAAATATCAAGTTGCACATCTTAAATATATACAATTTAAATTTATCAATTATACTTCAATAAGGCTGAAAAAGATGTGCTAAGGAAGTTTAATATCCACATGGAAAAATAATAAAATTGGATCTCCTGTTCATAGTCCATTCCAGATAGCTTAAGAATTTAAAACTGAAAGGCCAAACTTTTACAGGAAAAAATAAAAGAATATTTAGAGAAAAAATAAATTAGAATTTAAATATAGAAGAGAGAGACCAAAACCAAAGAGAAAAAATGCACCCCCCAAAACCATACACTATGCAAATAGAATTTCAATAAACTATCATAATATCCTAGAAAAGTAAGAGAAGATTGCACACGCATGAAATAAGAAAGAATGATACATGAAATAAGAAAGAATGATACAAAAATTATTTACAAAAGAGTCAATTATAAAATATCATTTATAAAAATAATTATAATTATATATAAAGTGTCAATTTGCAGAATGAGAAGATTTTAAAAGCAAATAAAATGAAGTAAAGGAAGTAAATTCACTTGCAGTAATTTTCAAATCAAGATTTTGGAAACCTTCAAAAATGCTTTAGTCATGTATAGATGAGAAAGTTGGACCATAAAGGAGGCTGAACGATGAAGAATTGATACTTTCAAACTGTGGTGCTGGAAAAGACTCTTGAGAGTCCCTTGGACAGCAAGGAGACCAAACCAGTCAGTCCTAAAGGAAATCAACTCTGTATATTCATTGGAAGGACTGATGCTGAAGCTGAAGTTCCAATAATTTGGCCACCTGATGTAAAGAACTGACTTACTGGAAAAAATCTTGATGTTGGAAAAGATTGAGGGCATGAAGAGAAGGGGGTGGCAGAGGATTAGATGGTTAGATGACATCACCAACTCAATGGACATGAGTTTGAGCGAACTCCAGGAGACAGTGAAGGACAGGGAAGCCTGGCGTGATGCAGTCCATGGGTCGCAAAGAGTCAGACAGGACTTAGTGACTGAGCAACAACAACAAAAGCAGAGTCAATGCATGCATATGTCTGGAAGTCATCTAACTCAAAGAAAATATTCTCTTTGTATTGATTTTTACAGCCTTTTGAGGGAGAGTTAGGATAAAACTAAGCAATAGATTTTAGGGACTAACGATTAATGATTAAGATATCAAAGCTTGTTCAGATATAAATTTATGATGATTGAGTACTTTATTAATATTAACCCTTGCTATTTGGATTTTAGAAACTATATTTTTTTAAAAGGCACAAATATGTAAAGTATATGATCTAATATAGTAATCTAGTTAACCAAGGTGTCTGAAAATCTGATCCTTTGAATATTGCTATACTAGAGGGACATTACTTCTTATGACAACTTATCCAAATCTGGGTCATTCTGGTGTCTAAGAAAATATTACAGCAGCAGAAATAGTAATCTTTAGAGCCCTATCCTATAAAATAAAGACAAATTCCAGAAACTGTACTAATGATTTGTATTCAGGGAGTTTTTAATCTAATACTGTTTTGATCACAGGCAAAAAAAATGTAAGCTGTTATTCTCAAAATCTCCTAAGAGACTTTAAGACCAATATTTTCCTTTTTCCTTTCAGCTGTGACTATTAATCACAGAACCTGCAGTGCTAAAAAACAATGCAAGGAAACTACTATCTGAAACATATCCTTAACATATAACATTGTGAAACCATGACATAATATGATAATTAGTAACTGTATATTCTGAGCTCTTTGGTAAATCTATGCTCAGGGATTACATTATTTCAAATTTATGTGCCATATCATATCATAATATGTTCCTTTTCTTACAAATGCAAAAGAGAAGAGGAATTTTGTTATCATCTTCATGTACTGCCGCCCTCGACAGCCTGTAATCAGCTTCGAGACTCTCCTCCTCCTTCACTACATAACAATGACTCACCTAGAGCTAACACTCACTTCCTAGGAATCCCTCATTTTCTCCTTAATCTCAAAAGTGCTTACTGCTTAAAGCAAAAAAGTTTTAAAGAAATATTCAAAACACAGCAAAAAGAAGGGGGATTCAGTTGTTCAAAGGAACAAATCAGTTCTCTATGTACTAATGTGAAATGATCTCTAAGAACAGTGTTTTAGTATACTCCAATTTATGAAATTTTTTTAAAGAAAAAAGACTTTTACTAACGTTTTTGCATAAAATATCTCTAGAATGAAACATACAAAAAAATCTGATGATAGCTGTTGGTTCTTGAGAAGGGAACTATGCAGGAAAACATGGGTTTAGAGAGACTTCTTTTTCATTTTATCCTTTTGAATATTAAAAAAAAATTTTTTTTTGACTCCACCATGTGGCATGTGTGATTAGTTCCCCAACCAAGGATCAAACCTGTGTGCCCTGAATTGGAAACATAGAGTCTTAACTACTGGACCACCAGGGAAGTCCCCTCTTTTGAACTTTGTGTATTACCTATTCAAAACTACAAAAACAAATAAGATGAATGCTTTTCATGGTATTTAGCAAAAAGGAGATAGCAAATAACCTTAGTACTGGCTGCTTTGCAGGCATGGTAGGTGTAGTAACCATTTTGTAATGGACTAAAGAGTAACACTGAAGTGAACGGAGACATTCTAGTGAGAGTAATTTTGAAAACTCTTTGGTCCTGGATGAGAGATGAGTAATAGAACAGAAGCCATAGGTGGATTTACGGTGATGAAATGAGGGGCTAAAGAGCCACATGGATACTAAGGTAACTCAACAGAGTAGAATA
>SJXQ01008979.1:128982-204353 GCA_006408695.1 Aepyceros melampus
GGTAACTCAACAGAGTAGAATACAGTGGGTAACATGTAAATAGTCTCTAACTTTTATGAGTCTCCATTTAAATAAGGGCTAATGGCTTACCCAGTGCTTTGTAGGATCCAAGAGTCATTGTTATAGATTCTTTACTGGAATCTGATGAACTGTCTTCTGTCTCTGCTAAGCTGTGTGAGCTTAGCAAATTATTTCATTTCCTTGTACCTCATTTCCTCGTGTGCCCATTTCAAACAGATCCTACGAGGATTAAATGAGTTGAGTTCAGTTCAGCCACTCAGTCGTGTCTGTCTCTTTGTGACCCCATTGACTGCAACATGCCAGGCCTCCCTGTCCATCACTAACTTACCCAGAGCTTACTCAAACTCATATCCATCAAGTAGGTGATGCCATCCAACCATCTCATCCTCTGTTGTCCCTTTCTCCTCTTGCCTTCAATCTTGCCCAGCATCAGGATCTTTTCAAATGAGTCAGTTCTTCGCATCAGGTGGCCAAAGTATTGGAGTTTCAGCTTCAGCATCAGTCCTTCTAATGAATATTCAAGACTGATTTCCTTTAGGACTGACTGATTGGATCTCCTTGCAGTCCAAGGGACACTCAAGAGTCTTCTCCAACACCACAGTTCAAAAGCATGAATTCTTCAGTGTTCAGCTTTCTTTATAGTCCAACTCTCAATAGAGGTAAATCACTTGGAACCATGCCTGGTACATAGTAAATACTGTGTGTACGAAACACCAAACACTGTGTGGCTTAAATGACAGAATATATTTTCTCACAGTCCTGGAAGCTACAAGTCTGAAATCAAGGGGTAAGCAGGATGGGTTCTGCTGAGCTTTCACTCCTTGGCTTGTAAATAGCCGTCTTCTCCCTGTGTCTTCACATGATTTCCTATGTGTGTCTATGTCCTAATCTCCTCATTTTATAAAGATACCATATTGGCTTAGGGCCCACCATAATGACCTCATTTAATCTTAATTACCTCTTTAAAGACCCTGTTTCCACATACAGTCACATTGTGAGGTCTGGGGGTTAAGACTTTAACATGAATTTTGGGTGAAGACAATTCAGCCTGTTAACACCTCTTGTTTGTGGCTGAGGTACTATTCAGGATAATGGCAGATACTTGGGTACATAGGAAATCAGCTATAATTGTATTAATATCTGAAAAGGATTAAAAGGAGGACTAGGGGTTTGGTAGATTATAGCAATGAGGAAAGGAAAAGAGTGGTTTAGTCTTTGGAAATTAAAGGAGTAATTATTACATTAACTTGATTCAGCCTGTATAATAAAATCATACACGGGCTTAAAGTTCTTAATGGAGAACTTTAAGTAAAAAAAACTGTGGACCCAAGTAGTGTGTGCCGACAATGCACTAGGTTAGCCATTAGTTTTTATTTAGACAAAAGATTGGGGAACAGTTACATACCAACTGGCCTAAGTGAAGTGAAAGTCACTCTGCCGCTGCTGCTGCTAAGTCGCTTCAGTCCTGTCTGACTTTTAGCGACCCCATGGACTTCCATGGGATTTTCCAGGCAAGAGTACTGGAGTGGGTAGCCTTTCCCTTCTCCAGGGGATCTTCCCAACCCAGGGATTAAACCCAGGTCTCCCGCACTGCAGGCAGATTCTTTACCAGCTGAGCCACAAAGGAAGCTAGCATAAAAATTTGAGTCAAATCAATATTTATGCAATATATTCTCATTATGAAGTTAAATTTCTATCTAGTTCTAATTACTAAAAATGACAGAGAACTTTCCTATAACACTGAGAGATTTTAAAAAAGTAGTTCTAAGAACTGTTGACTGTAACCTTGAGACAATCAATGTTTATTATCAAAAACTACATTTGTTAAGATGTTTGCATAGAAAGCAGGATTTGTTCACTCAAAGTTGTGAACTCTGGAGGTTGAATTGCTGTGAACTATGGAGGCTACTTTAACATTGAATAACCACTGGAGGCTGAATTTAGTCATCATCCTTGGAATAATTAATGTGCTAACTATGACTGTACTGATCTAGCTTTACTTACTTAGCCAGTATAAAAGTCTTACAGATTCTCTTAAATTAGGAACATGTCTAAAGAGTACTTGTGTAGAAGTTATTTTCTATGTAAAATTGATGACTATACAGAATAACTGAAAACAAGGCTGAATTTCCTTCAATATTGCATAACAAGCCAATGGCATCAACATCAGTGGATTGTTTTTCTCCAAGAAGATGGAAGAACAATGTCCTGAAAGCAGCAGGGGAAACTGAAGAGGTGTAGGGAAAAGAGTAACCCTCACTTAAGAGGGTTTTTGGTGAAGCTGAGCTTTGTATGGGGATCTCTTGCTTTCAGTTTCAAAAGGAGATGAAGGGAATCTCCAAGAAGAGGAGGTGGATATAGAAAGGTTGTATAACTGAGAAATAAAATATTATTACCTGTCTTATCAGTAAACAAAGGATGTCACAGTCCACAGCAGTGAGCCCCGAGGGAATGCAGGAAAGAAATAAAGAATTCCTGCAATCTAGCAGTCATCAGACTGTCACACCCCATGGTGAACCCTGAGGGAACTCAGGATGAGAAAATGCAAGATACTAGCCCCAGATAGATGAAAGGAAAAAGGAAAGTGAAGTCCCTCAGTCGTGTCCGACTCTTTGCGACCCCATGGACTGTAGCCTACCAGGTTTCTCCATCCAAGGGATTTTCCAGGCAAGAATACTGGAGTGGGTTGCCATTTCCTTCTCCAGATCTTCCCGACCCAGGGATTGAAACTGGGTCTCCTGCATTGTAGGCAGACGCTTTACCGTCTGAGCCACCAGAGAAGTCCAAGATAGCTGAGTCCAGATAGCTGAGGTGCATATCAAAGGAATGATTTCAGTGGGCCCAGACTCTCCCATCTTCCCATACAAAGAGCATTAACTTGAGATATCTAGTTTTCTTTTATTAACAGTAATCTTTTGTTCCTATTACCTGCCATTTGTTGCAAAACTCCCCTCACCTCCTCAGAGCAGTTCTCTCTGGGTTACTTGAAATGCCACTTCCCAGGCTTGAAGTCCTTACAATGTCCACTACTTAAAACATAGCTGTCAACTTTTAGGTTGTGCATATTTTTTTAGTTGACATAACCATAGAAAAGGGAGTTCTTGAAAGCTAAGGGGAAAGTTTTTGGAAGGTGCGAATCAATGGGAGTTTGGAATGGGAGCGAGAAGACAGAAAATTCTGGAAATGTGAATGTGGCAGAAGATAGTCAGAAAACTTAAGGCTTCATATATTGGGAAGGTGACCAAGGATAATAGGGATAAAGAGATATGTGGATGTAGCTGTCTATAATTCTGTCAAGTTAATCATTCTACTGGGGAAAGGGATGTGCACCCAAGCCTCAGTCAAGATCCAGAGACAACTCAAGTCAATGGGGGAAAATTCCACCTTCTGGAGTGTTAAGCTGAGGTCTGCACTGATTATGAAGAGTACAAGAGAGGATCTAGGTTCTAGGCTGTTGGCTCCTTGGGAGTGGGTCGAAGTCAAGCCAATGAATCAGAGGGCCTATGAGTTGTGAATGCTTATTATCAAACTCAAGTCCAGTATCTTCTCATTAACCTTGAATACTCCTGGTATGCCATACAGATGCAGGGCCTTACTTACCAGTGTAGCAGAAAGGTTAGATGAAATGTGAAAAGCATGAGAGAAAATAAGTTTTGGAAGGAAGAAATTGTTGATTTATGAGTATGTTGAGTTTGAGAATAAATGTGGATCACTCCTGTGTAACGAGCAGCACACTGGTTTAAGTGTAGCCTAGAGAGAAAAAGGGAGGTTAGGAAAATTTTAAAGCTTGCTAAGAAAAATAGCTTGCACATGTCTCGGTCCATAATGTGCCTGGAATGTTAGTGGAAGGTTGTATGTTGGCTCTCCTATTCTTTCTTCTGCTTCCTGCCTCACTCATTTTTATTTATCCTTTATCCTCTCTTCAGTTTCTGCCTTCTTTTCCACTGACTCCCTGGAAGGAAAGTTATGACCAACCTAGATAGCATATTGAAAAGCAGAGACATTACTTTGCCAACAAAGGTCTGTCTAGTCGAAGCTATGGTTTTTCCAGTAGTCATGTATGGATATGAGAGGTGGACTATAAAGAACACTGAGCACTGAAGAATTGGTGCTTTTGAACTGTGGTGTTGGGGAAGACTCTTGAGAGTCCCTTGGACTGCAAGGAGATCCAACCAGTCCATCCTAAAGGAGATCAGTCCTGGGTGTTCATTGGAAGGACTGATGTTGAAGCTGAAACTCCAATATTTTGGCCACCTGATGTGAAGAGCTGACTCATTTGGAAAGACCCTCATGCTAGGAAAGATTGAAGGCGGGAGGAGAAGGGGCGACAGAGGATGAGATGGTTGGATGTCATCACTGACTCAATGGACATGAGTTTGGGTAAACTCAGGGAGTTGGTGATGAACAGGGAGGCCTGGTGTGCTGCAGTCCGTGGTGTCACAAAGAGTCGGACACGACTGAGTGACTGAACTGAACTGATGGCTTCAGAGGTGGAGGGACTTGCTCAAGATTACTCAGTTAATAAAAATAACATATCACTTCCGAGTTCTTACTGGTTGCCTGACACTGTGTGAAATACTTTATGGACACTGTTTTATCTATATTAACAACTCTGAAAAGTAGATAATATAATCTCCATCTTAGAGGTGGGGAATTGAGGACTGGGGGAGATGATATGATTTAACCAATATTCCATGATTAATCAGTGTCACAGCTGGAACTGTGAATCCATGTTTCTCTGTCTTTAGATTCGATCACCCTTCTACCACACAAGAACAATTTCTTCTTCCCTCATCAGATCAGAGTTCTCCAAGCAGAGAACTCTGTATTTCCCACAGCAAGAAGAGCCGTGGTTCACAGTGCTGTTGAATATGAGGAAGATGAACTAAGTAAGGAATGAGCACCATGATGCTCCAACCCGAACTTTAGGACCCAGGACTGGTGTGAATATGGTCCTCGGGAGAGTCGGGCCATTTTGTAGCATGTTGCCCTGCGTCTCCTGGTCCCTGAGGCAACCATCTTCGACTCTTAGGGTTCTGAAGGGAAGCTTCTTCTCTGGGAATAAAGCAAGTTTCAATAAGGAAACACACTCCAATCACACACCCGTTGCTCTGAAGGCAACTTTTGCTAAGAAAAAGGCAAGCTTTGCAGAAATAGAAGCTGAAACTGCAGTCACTTTTCCAAATGGTTGTCTTTTGGGAGACACACGGATGATGGACCTGGAATACTTACTAAGCATCCTTCCTGGAAATCACTAGCTTGCTTTATGTTCCTGGACCTCAGTTTCCCATGAACTCAATGAGAGGATAGACCAGAAACCCTCTAAGGTCCTTAAGAGTTCAAATCATCGATAGTCCTAGGTCCCCAACATTGACCACCTCCTAACCTGTTGAGGGCTATGAATTTCTTGGGCCAGCTTCTAGGTCAGTGTCAGCATGGACATGCACCCCAGTTAGATACTTCATCTTCTTCCCGATACTCTTTTAAAGTAAATGGACTGATAAAACAGACAGTAAAATAATGGCTCTTGGGAACTCTGAGGGATCTCTTAACTCCTCCCACTGCCACCACCCAGAGCCACAGCCAAATGAAATGGCTCTTGGAACAGAACTGGCTCATCCCATTAAGGAGATGAGAGTTCTATGAATTGGGAAGACACTTTCAAAGGCAGAGAGGTCAGAAACCAGGGCCCATAGCTAAATACTACTTTCTGGGTAGAACAAATGGGGGGCTTCTGTAGGCTTGATGGTGGGGCCTGGAGAACAAGGAGGCAACTGAGCTCAAAGGGAGAACACTAGCTTAGCAAATGGAATTAGCACTAATTGGAGTTACTGTCTTCCACTTCTCACCCCGGCTGCTTTTATCCCTCTCAGCAGCTCCATTTCCTGTTTTCACACCCCACCTCCCTCCCAGTCCTTTCTGAATTTGTCCCCATTGTGTTGGATGCTATGGAATATTTCAAACACCATAGACAGGCTCTCTCAAGCCCCTTCCCAGACAATACTCCCCTAGGAAGTAATGAGAGAGTCATTTCCTAGGCAGGTTGATAAGAAGTCTAGGGGTCCCCAAGGAGAGAGGCGTCTGGAATTCTCAAGGAGGAAAAAAGGACAAACATTTTTTCCTTTCTACATTCCTTAGGATTATATAACAATGTATTATGCCTGAGGACAGTCTCTGGATTAAACCTTCTGGCTAATTCTGTTATCTTAAAATGTAAATTATGGGAGTAGGTCTGGTGAGGGCTTTACAACCTCCAGACATTCTTTGGATTTACTGGAGAGTATATAACTTCATTGCTAACACTAACAAGCGGGTACTCTTTCTACCCCCTTCTGATGCCTATGTCAGAAGCTTTCTCTATCTCCTTTATACTTTAATAAAACTTTATTACACAAAAGCTCTGAGCAATCAAGCCTCGTCTCTGGCCCCGGATTGAATTCTTCTCCTCCGGAGGCCAAGAATCCCGGCATCGTAATTCAACAACCTTTCAGTAACAACGAATCTAGAATCACCTGGAGGACTTATTAAAGCACAAATGATTGGACCTTACATTCGGAGATTCTGATTCAGTAGATATGGGTAAGTAAGTAAGTAAAGTCACTCAATCGTGTCCGACTCTTTGTGACCCCATGGACTGCAGCCCATCAGGCTCAGTCCATGAGATTCTCCAAGCAAGAATACTGGAGTGGGTTGCCATTTCCTTCTCCAGAGGATCTTCCCGACCCAGGGATCGAACCCAGGTCTCCCACATTGGAGGCAGATGCTTTAACCTCTGAGTCACCAGGGAAGATATGGGTGGGGCCCATAAATTAGCATTGTTAACAAGTTCTCAGGTGCTCTGAGAACCACTGACCTCTATCAGCGTCAATCAATTTTGCTTATTCTTCAATGTCCTCTTGTGTGTCTGCCTTCTTTCACTCATCCTTCTGTCTGTAAAGTTCTCCCACGTAGTCAACTATATCAGTAGTAGTTCTTTTTTCTTTTCTTTCTTTGTAGTATTTAGTAGCATTTCATTGTATGACTATAGCACATCTTATTTATTCATTCTACTGCTGACAGATATCTGAGTCATTTATAGTTAGGTGCTATTATGAATAATGTTGCTATGAATATTCTTGTACATGTTTTTGGTGGACATATGCACTCACTTCTCTATATACCAATGTATAGAATAGCTGCATCAGATGGTGTTTATTTTTTTCACTTTCTTAGGTACTGTCAAACAATTTTCCAAAGTGGTTATGTGAATTCATACTCCCACTGGCAGAGTATGAAAATTTCAGTTGCTCCTTATTCTTGCCAATATTTGATATTGATGTTCTTGTTTGGAACTTCAGCCAATTCAATGTGTGTGTAGTGTCTCTGGTTTTAATTTGCATTCTGTGTGGCCATTTTAACTAGACTGCATAGTGTAAAATTGTTAGTGGAGACAGGAATGCCCAGCAAGGGGCCCTCAAACCCGTGACAGGTGGTATGGTAAACACTGTAGAAATCAGCTCAAATGAGATGATGGAGCACTGGATGGAGACAGGTGGGGAAAAGGTCAAGGGAAAATCCAAGCTTCTTCACTGTTTTTATTCTCTCTTTGAAATGGATCAGGGACCTCAAGGTTGGTGTTTAGCTTGGGAACACTGACACAGTCAATGCCAGTCCCTGAGATGAGAATGGATTTGGTGTATAGGAGGTACAGAAAGAAAGCCAATTTGGTTGAAGTGTTAGAAAAAAAGGGGGAGGATATAGATGGTGTTAGAGAGATCAACAGGAACCATCTTTTAAAGGGTCTTGTAGGCCACAGAAAAGAGCCTGAAGTTTCTTCCAAGTGCAATGTCAATCCAATAAAGTTTTCAGAAGGGGAGTTTCAGGGTATGATTTACATTTTTGAAAATATCACTCTGGATAATGTATAGAACAGTGCTTCTTGTCCTTGGCTACATAATGGACTCATATGGCGAATTTTAAGAAATACTGATTTCTGAATCTTACCTCCCAAGATTATGATTCATTTGGCCTACAGTATAGCTGGGACCTTGGGAATGAAGGCAGAGAGAAGTGAGCAGAGCTGAGACAGATTCTGGATGTGGAATATATTGGGTTTGGAGCTTGACCATGAACTACAGGGAGAGGAATGAGTGAAAGATGCGGCCAAGAGTCTTTTTTTATATTTATTTTAAGCCAAGGGATAATTACTTTACAATACTGTGTTGGTTTCTGCCACTTGTCTTATATGGGACTTACAGTAGATGGTGGCGCCATTGGAACACTAGGGAAGGAGCAGCAGATTGAGTGTGGAACTGTGAGTTCAGTTTTGGATACAATGAGTTTAGGATAAATGAACTATTCAAAGAGATAGATAGAACTCCATAATGGATTAGATACAGTGGGATGAGAGGAAGCAAGAAAACCATACAGGAGTTCCTCCTATAATGTCTTATTTCAGCCTTTCCATGACTCTTGTCTTACTTATTTCCATTCTCTGGTCTAGATCCATCATTGTGCTTTGGGTACTAAAAGACTAATCAGATAAACTTCCTGTAAAATGTGTTAGCTCACTCCATTCCATCTTCCTCTGTGATAAAATTTAGCTTTGTGTGCTAAGTCACTTCAGTTGTGTCTCACTCTTTGCGACCCCATGGACTATAGCCTGACAGACTCCTCTGTCCATGGGATTCTCCAGGAAAGAATACTGGAGTGGGTTGCCATGCCCTCCTCCAGGGGATCTTCCTGACCCAAGGATCGAACCCAGTCTCTTATGTCTCCTGCATTGGCAGGTGGATTCTTTACCACTAGCACTACCTGGGAAGCCCCACTTAAGTTTAAATTTAGCTTTCAGTCAGTTCTGTTCCAGAGAAGGCACTGGCGACCCACTCCAGTACTCTTGCCTGGAAAATCCCATGGACGGAGGAGTCTAATAGGCTGCAGTCCATGGGATCGCTAAGTCGGACATGACTGAGCGACTTCACTTTCACTTTTCCCTTTCATGCATTGGAGAAGGAAATGGCAACCCACTCCAGTGTTCTTGCCTGGAGAATCCCAGGGACGGGGAGCCTGGTGGGCTGCTGTCTATGGGGTCGCACAGAGTCGGACACGACTGAAGCGACTTAGCAGCAGCAGCAGTTCTGTTCAGTCGCTCAGTTGTGTGCAACTCTTTGCGACCTCATACTGCAACTGCAGCACGCCAGGCTTCCCTGTCTATCACCAGCTTCCAGAGCTTGCTCAAACTCATGTCCATCGAGATGGTAATGTCATCCAACCATCTCATCCTCTGTCGTCTCCTTCTCCTGCCTTCAATCTTTCCCAGCATCAGAGTCTTTTCTAATGAGTCAGGTGGTCAAAGTAATATACATGTACCAGAAGTTCTCAAACAATGAACATTCTGGTGGGTATTTCAAGCCTCTAGGGCTGACTAGTGGGGAAAGGTTGAAAGAAGTGGTCCTAAAATTTTGCCCCTTCAGTTTTAATGAGAAGAAGATGGCTTGATCAAGATAAACCGGGGAGGGGGAGGCAGAATTCTGACTTGCTTTGGGAAAAGCACAGATTCTGAACTATGAGTTTTATATCCATTGTCTCATAGAATATTCTAAATCATTCTGGTTGTTCTTATTGCTATTTTACAGTTATAAAAATTAAGACACAGAAAGTTGAAGCAACTCATCCAGAATCACAAAACTAGTCATATGCAGACCCTGGAGGCATATTTCTTCCATGAATGCTTGGAGAAGTGATTGATTTGTTTGTTTGTTTCCTCCAAACACTGTTCTGGTTCAGCTCAGCTTCCCCAAACCAGTCACTACTTTCCATAGTAAATCCTGGCCGCCAGCTTTTTTAATTCACCTCCCACACACTCTCATCAGGTACGTCTCAATTGTCCTAAGGCTCTATTTTAAAAAATTGTAATTTTATACTATAGTTCATTAACAATGTTGTGCTAGTTTCAGATGTACAGCAAAGTGATTCAGTATACATATACGTGTGTCTATTCTTTTTCGAGGCTCTATTATCTACATCCTGGAGTTCAGAGGGTCTTTCCAGCAGCCCTTCAGTCCCAAAATCTATCCTCACACTCTGATGAGATATGAGGGCGGGGGGCGGTGCAAGAAAGAGGATATATTATTGGTAGGGGTTTCCCAAGAGCGTGTATCTCTGGGAGGAGGCTTTCTGAAGGAAGGAGTAAGGGTGGGGTGATGGAAAGAGGAGACAGAATGCTTGCAGCTGTAGCAGAGAACTCTCCAGATCCTCTAGTCACGTCCCGCCCTGCCAGCCAGCCCCTCAGCCCTCAGCTTGGGGCTGGAAAAAGACATAGGACAGGGCTCCTTAATGAGAACATTTGGGAACCCGGGAAAGGTTAATGATCTGCAGCCTCAACCATCCGTCAGCTGCCCAGCCAGAGACAGTAAACACCGTTACTCATCTAATTAGGCAGGAAAGGCTGGGCAGGGGCTGAGGAAAGGGCCTTGGGGATTACAGTCCCCCAAGAGTCCACCCACTTAGGACCATTGAAAGAGGCTACCAGAAGACACAAGCTCCCATTCCCAGAGGGAGGTGGGAGAGGCACACTCCCAGTTTACCCATCGCCCCGCCCCCTGGCCCCGCAAGGCAGCTCTGCTTGCAGGCTGGTGGAAGGCCACGGGCATTTACTGAGGGTCTCCTCTGTGCTAGGCCCTGTGCTGGCCAGCCCTCTTCGTGTCATCTTATTTTGTTCTCCCAACAACACTGCAGGGTCCTTATATTGATTAAGCACCTGTTGTATGCCTGTCACTTTACCTATATTATTGGCTTTCACTTTTCTAGAGTCCTAGGAAGCAGGGGTTGGTACTTCACCCATTGTGAAAGTGAAAGTGAAGTCGTGTCCGACTCTTTGCGACCCCATGGACTGTAGCCCACCAGTCTCCTCCCTCCATTGGATTCTCCAGGCAAGAGTACTGGAGTAGGTTGCCATATCCTTCTCCAGGGGATCTTTCCGACCCAGGGATCGAACCTGGGTCTCCTGCATTCCAGGCAGATGCTTTAACCTTTGAGCCACCCATTGTACAAGGGAGGAAATGGAGCTTTCCAGAGCATAATTGGTTCATTTGTTGATTTATTCAGCAAGGGTGTATTGCATGCCCACCCTGTGCCAGGGACTGTGCTTGGTGCTGAGGATACTGATGATAAGAAGACAGACACTAGATAAGAGATAAAAATTTGATATATAAACAGATACACTAAAATGAATTGGTGTATGTGCCCATTTGACAAGCATAAATCAAGAAAAATTATAATTTAGAAAATGATTTTCCTAACCTTTTCTGGAAATTAAAAAATATTTATATTTCAAAAAAAAAAAAAAGGAAGACAGACACAGGCTTTGACATCAGGAAACCCACGGTCTGATGGGGGAGGCAGCAGTCCACACGAGCGCACACAACTAGACTGAGACTGGGGTCTGAGAGGAAGGAAAAGCTGTCAGCAGGGTGGTGAGCGGACTGAAGTGACAGGTATTGTGGGCATCAGACCAGAATACCCTTGCTCCTAACAGGCTACTCTGGATCCAGGAGGCCAGACCCTGGGACCAATGATATACCCCTGCTGGGGGCAGGAGAGAGTTGAAGACTCTCAAAGCATATATGCCATTGCACTCTGGGAGGCTCTTCTCCTTTCCAGCTGCCACGAGCTATTTCAGCTACAAAGAGGAGGTAATAGGGTGAAGAATCGCTTTGCGATTGCTGAACAGTCAGTGGGGGTGGGCCAAGGCAGGGGAATGGGTATTCTCTGAGCACCTGGTATGTTCTCAACCCCATGCCAAGTTCTGGGAGGGGATGCCTAGCAGCAAGATCCAGCTTTTTTTTTTTCTTCGCAAGACCTTTAATCTAGGTTGCAAATATGATTTATTTTTATGGAAAGATTAAGGAAGCTAGCCAGTTTTGAGCTGAACAGGGCAGTTCTGGCTGGTCAGCTTAGAAGCCTGAGATTCTTGGAGGGCTTTTTGGAAGAGAGAGAGGAAGGGGAGGGGAGGGAGTGGGGAAGTGCACGTGTAAGAGAGAAAAAAACCATCATTGAGAGAGAGAAAAAAAAGACACAGTGCCATGGAGAGATACAGATAAGAGATGGCAATCAGAGAAAGACAGAGGTAGAGAGGAAAGAGGGGGGAGCAAGAGATAGATAAACAGGGACAAATTGTGGCAGAGACCAGAGCAATGGAGTGTGACAGACACAATGAAAGGGAGTAGGAGGGAGAAAGGGAGAGGCTGGGGCCTGCAGTTAGACAGGAAGAGGCTTGAATGATGAAGTCACCTCTCACTCACTCTGAGGCCCTCCAGACCACTGAGGAATCAGACTTCAGAGTCCTCGTATCCTAGAAAGAGCCTTATATACTAGTGATGGGCCCAGTTTTCTGGGTGGCTGAAGAGTGGGGACGTGTGTGTGTGTGTGTGTGTGTGTGTGTGTGAGAAATTGACAGAAGTCACGACATAGGCATGCGTATACCTCTTTCTCACACTCTCACACTTATATGAGTCTAGTTTCTTGCAAAGCTGAATGCAACTCAACTTGTAAAGTGAATCCTCTTTGTCCACTAAATGACATTCCCCTGTTTAGGAAAGCTCTCCACTGGGAAGTGAGTTCCTGTCCTTTGTACCATAAGAAAATGCTGTCTCCAAACTATGAACATCAGAGGACCAAGGCTCATGTTTAGGCAGAATCAGGATTTAGCCCGTTATTGGCTATGGGACATCGAATTGTTCTGTCAACGTCTCTGGGTCTTAGTTTTTTCCCCAATGATGAAGTGGTTGTATTTAGTCCTTGGCCATTTTCCCACTTGAGCACGTGCAAGAAACAGGTGTAGCCTGGGCCCCAAAGAATTCTATCCTGGTGACCTTTAATTTGAAAGGGTGAGGGGAGGGGAGGGGATCAACAGATCAGATCAGAAGGCAGTGTGGAATGAGGCAGGGGTATAAATAAAGTAATGCCTAAACGAGTCATCTGAAGTGGAACAAGCCCCTGGAAACTCAGCCCCTGGTCAGGCTCTCTTGTCCCAGTTGACTGGCTCAAGGGAGGGGCCTACCCCCTCTCACACCCCTCTTGGCTCCTGTCTGCTTCTTGCCTGCCTTCCACCTCCCTTCCACATCCCTGCTCAGTAGGGCTAATATAGCCCGGCTTCCAGTAGGAAAACACCTCGACACGCCATTTTTATTTCCAGTGGAAGATTTCAGTCCTATGCAATGGAGTATGACAGTGTTGACGACCTCATGAAAATGTCAGAAAGGATTAATGGGAACACTCCCAGTCTAAAATGGCTCAGACAGTAAAGAATTTGCCTGCAATGCAGGAAACCCGGGTTTGATCCCTGGGCCAGGAAGATTCCCTGGAGAAGAGAATGACAACCCACTCCAGTATTCTTGCCTGGGAAATCCCATGGATAGAGGAGCCTGGTGGGGTACAGTCCATGGGGTCACAAAGAGTTGGGCATGATGGAGTGACTAACACTTCCTGATTGAGAAACCAGCATGTGCAATGGTGGGAGAGGAGACTGAATAAAAGGCCCAGTAATGTGGGGTTTTTCAGGCTACATTAGGAGTCTCTTGGGGAAAATGGCTACATCTTCCTTGACTGGTCACAGGTGAGGTTGTGACATCCCTCTCGCTCAAACCAGCTCTTCTTTCCTTGTGACTGGATAACTGCAATAGCCTCTTGCCAGGACGTTTTGCCTCCAGCTTCTTGCCTCCATCCTATTCACCACCCTTCACCTTAATATCTCTATATCCCAACATTGAGCATGCGTCTCCTCTACTTGACTGTGAGTTATGTAATTCCCTTTGACAAGCAGAGGAGGTATTCAACAAATGTTTGACAGATGAATAAATGAAAGAATGGATAAATGGGCCAGTCACTGTAGTAGTCACTGTAGCAAGGACCTCCCATGTGCTCCCACAGTCCACAGTGTTCATCCCTATCAGAGAATTTATACCATGGCTTGTAATTGCATGTTTTCTAGACTGGAAATTCTGTGAGGACAGAGACACCATTTATCAGGTTCACCTTCTCTGACATACCTTATTCCCAGCAGCTTACACTGTTTTGAATGAATGAATTTCCCACTGGGAATGTATATTGCTTTCCATCTCTGACTTTACACTCAGCAGTTATGCACTGGGCACCTACTTATGTGCAAGGCAGTGTTTTGGGCATTGGAAATTTAACAGTGAGTGAAAGAGACAGAAACTCCTGCTTGGATGGAGCTGATATTCTAGTGGGGAAGACACTTGATAAATCAAGGAACATATATTTATATAAGCAAATGACAAGTAGCAATCAGTGCTATGAAGAAAAATGAAACAGGACACAGGGGTAGAGAATGGTGGAGGGGATTCCTGTTTTACCTGGAGGACCTCTCTGAGGAGATAACATGAATAGACAGCTGAGTGAGGTGAAGGATGAGGCATTCCAAACAAAGGGAACTAGGAGTGCAAAGGCTCGATGCAGAAAAACGCTTAACAAGTTTCCAGAACTGTAAAGAGGCCGATGTGACTAAAGCATACTGAGCCAGGAGATAAGGAGGAGACAAGGTCAGACAGCTAGGCAGCGGCCTGATCCTGTAGGGTTATGGACACCATAGTAAAGAGCTGAGATATTATTCTAAATAAAATCATAAGTCAATAAATGATTTCTAAATAGGCAAATGACAACTGATTGATGCTTTTGAACTATGGTGTTGGAGAAGACTCTTGGACTGCAAGGAGATCCAACCAGTCCATTCTGAAGGAGATCAGCCCTGGGATTTCTTTGGAAGGAATGATGCTGAAGCTGAAACTCCAGTACTTTGGCCACCTCATGTGGAGTTGACTCATTGGAAAGGACTCTGATTCTGGGAGGGATTGGGGGCAGGAGGAGAAGGGGACGCAGAGGATGAGATGGCTGGATGGCATCACAGACTCAATGGACGTGTCTGAGTGAACTCCGGGAGTTGGTGATGGACAGGGAGGCCTGGCGTGCTGTGATTCATGGGGTCGCAAAGAGTCGGACACGACTGAGCGACTGAACTGAACTGAACTGAATGAACACTGGTGAAGAAAATCCTGGAGGCAAAAGTAGGATGAGAGAACCTAGTTAGAAGGCTAGTATGATAGGCTAGGTGACAAATGATTACAGCTTGGTCCAGAGTGTTAGTAGTGAAAATGGGGAGAGAGTGGTTGGCCAAGACATATTTTGAATGCAGAAGCAAGAGGCCTGGGAGGTCTGAATGAAGGGTATGAGAGGAAGAGAAATCAGGGATGAAGCTGAGGACTTTATCCAGTTCCAGTCCCATTCTTCATGGCTCAATTCAAAGTCACCTCCTTGTGATGCTATTATGTCTTTTGTACATTTGGGAAGCTAATAATTGCAGTGGAGTTAGCTGGATCATAGGGAGTGCTAGAAGGAAGTGGTGGGGAGAAAGATTAGTTGGGGAATTTTCTTTACATCATTTAGTTAACATACAAATAATATTATGTATTTATTTGGCTTTTACAAACCCTAATAAACAGTGAGATCACAGCGATGTCACAAAGAAAAATAAGAAAAATAATATTTTTTATAATCCATATAAAATGTTATGCATATAGCACAGGGAACTCTACTCAATACTCTGTAATGGCCTATGTGGGGAAAGAATCTAAAAAACAATGGATATATGTATAATTGATTCACTTTGCTATACACCTGAAACTAACACAACATTGTGAATTGACTACATTCCAATAAAAACTTTTAAAAAACGTAATGGAAACAAACAAAAATGTCACTTCCTCTTAGAAGCCTTCCATGACACACCCTACCTTACCACCATTAAAATCAGCTCTCCTCTTCAATTCTCATAGTATTTTGTAGCTGTGTAATGCTAACAAGAGCCTTCTACCTTCTAGCAGTGCAGGGCTACCTGTGCAATCCACCTCCGCCATTTGACTTAAAGCTCATCAGGAACTTTGTCTTCGTCATCGGTTTAGTCTTCACTGGACCCACAATAATAGCTTGTACAGAATCTTTTGACCAATAAATACAGTTAAGATTGAATAGATTAACTAAATTGAAATTGTTTATTATTGCTTCCAGTGTATGGTTGCAAAACTTTCCAATCATTAGAAGGTAAGCAGGAGAACTATTTCAACATCACCAGCTTTTAATTGCCAAAGTCCACTTGATGGATGCCTCTGCTTGAATTATTGGCATCATGAGGATTAAAATGTGCTCCCCTAATTAAAAGGAAGCTCATGTGCTGAGTAAGGGGCATGGAGGGTGCTGGAGGGTGAGATATTGAGTGCATCCTGTTCTCACAGCCCATGCTCAGCTACTGAAGCTGTGAGAAGTGAAAACGATCTAGAAGAAGACCCAGCTGATACTTGTAAAAATGGCAGAAGTGAGAGGAGGCAGGGATTTTGGAAGGATGAAAGTCAAAGTATATGGAACTGGGTTCATATTTTAGGTCTGGCACTTACTAATCATGATACTCGAAGCAAGTCATTTTTATATTATTTGCTTTAAAAAACTTATATACGAAAATGTACATCACTCTTACGTGTGCCACCTGAGTCGGACACAACTGAGTGACTGAACTGAACTGATACACCCATGCAGGCTTCCCTGGTAGCTCAGTTGGTAAAGAATCTGCCTGCAATGCAGGAGATGCGGGTTAGATCCTTGGGTCAGGAAGATCCCCTGGAGAAGGAAATGGCAACCCACTCCAATATTCTTGCCTGGGAAATGCCATGGATAGAGGAGCCTGGCGGAATACAATCCATGGGTCACAAAGAGTCAGACATGACTGAGGTGACTTAGCTGCATGCACACCTACGTAAGCATCTCCCAGATCAAAATATAGAGCATTTCCAGCATCTCAGGAGACTCCCTCATGTCCCTTCACAGTCAGTACTTCCTGGAAATGTAGTTACTGTTGTAACACCTATCACCAATAGCGCCTTTGCCTGGTTTAATCTTCAAGTAAATGAAATTATATAGAATGTACTCTTTAGTGTCTGACTTCTTTCTGAACAAGTAATTTAAACTCTTTAAGCCTCAGTTTCTGCATCTATACAACAGGAATACTTACAGCACTTACATCACAGGGGTGTGAAGATTTAATGAGATAAAGCATATAAAATGCTCAGGATAGTGCTTGGGTCATAGTGTGTACTGAATAAATACTAGTCCTTTCCTTCCATACTTCCTTTCTAAGTTCTTAGAGCTGTATTAGGTACTCTTGGTATACAAGAATAAAAGGCAGTTCACACTCCTAAGGAGTTTATAATCTGCTTAAGGAGAGAAGGATATAAAGTGCTTGGTAAGCAGTTAATGACAATATTAATAAAAGATACTATTAATATAATGAATATAATAAGCTCAATCACTAATCCTATGACTGACTGGAGAGGAGGTAGGCAGTATCATGAAATGGTTAAAAGTATAGGTTTTAGAGTTTGGGGGCTTCAATTCAAGCCCCAGTTTCCCTGCTTACCAATTGTGTGACCTTGGGAGTATCACATAGGTCTCTAAGCCTTAGTTTCCTCACCTATAGAATGAAGTTAAAACTATTATATACTTCATGGGATTGCTGAGAACACTGAATACAACTTATGGCCAGTGCCTGTCACAGAGCCTGGAATATTTAAACAGAGGCATTTTCTGAGGGCTTTTCCCCCCCTGCTTTGGAATGCTAGGATTCATAATGATTCAGAAGTACCAGCCAACGAGGGTTGGTTAATTCAGTTCAGTTCAGTTGCTCAATTGTGTCAGACTCTTTGCAAAGCCATGGACCACAGCGCTCCAGGCTTCCCTATCTGTCACCAACTCCCAGGGCTTGCTCAAACTCATGTCCATCCAGTTGGTAATGCCATCCAACCATCTCATCCTCTCATCCCCTTCTCCTCCTGCCTTCAATCTTTCCCAGCATCAGTGTCTTTTCCAGTGGGTCAATTCTTCACATCAGGTGGCCAAGTATTGGAGTTTCAGCTTCAGCATCAGTCCTTCCAATGAATATTCAGGGTTGATTTCCTTTAGGATTGACTGGTTGGATCTCCTTGCAGTCCAAGGGACTCTCAAGAGTCTTCTCCAGCACCACAGTTCAAAGCATCAATTCTTCAGCGCTCAGCTTTCTTTATGGTCCCACTCTCACATCCACACATAACTACTGGAAAAACTATAGCTTTAACCAGATGAACCTTTCTTGGCAAAGTAATGTCTCTGCTTTTTAATTTAATATATTGTCAAGGTTTGTCATAGCATTTCTTCCAAGGAGCAAGCGTCTTTTAATTTCATGGCTGTAGTCACCATCTGCAGTGATTTTGGGGCCCCCCAAATAAAGTCTCTCACTGTTTCCCCATCTATTTGCCAAGTGGCTTGCAAAACCTCACCTACCCCAGCTGAACAGGTAACAGAACCCCCAAGATAACTGTTGAAGACCAAGGGGCCACATTTTTGCTGACCCCTCTACCTGGGTCAGAAAGATCCCCTGGAGGAGGGCAAAGCAACCCACTCCAGTATTCTTGCCTGGAGAATCCCATGGATAGAGGAGTCTGGCGGGGTACAGTCCATAAGGTCACACAGAGTCAGATACGACTGAAGTGACTTAGCATGCACCTCTCTCTAGGAGACACTCAAGATACTACCAGGGAGCAATGGTCTATGGACTGTGCCTCTGAGCCTCCCGCGAGTACTTTTTTATAAGCTTAAGCCTTAACTCCTAATGACCCAGGCCCCCAAATGGGACTCTCCCTTGAAAGGTTGACTCTCTGCAGCCTTCCCAGGAGCCATGGAAAACTGGCCCCAGTCCAGCAGTGGAAGACTCATTTGTCACTGAGGAGTGCAATTTTTATGGCCATTTGAAGTCTACATTTGCAAATCAACATTCTTTAAACACTGTTTAGCATTGCAGTGTTTTGAGAAAATATTTTCAAAACATTTTTATGCATTCTACATCCCACTATTCAAAACAAATTTAAGAAAAACTTAAAAATCAAGTCTCAATAATATTTCTTATACCAAAACAAATGTTTCAAAAGCTTTTTGCAGATATGATGATTAGTGAGATGATTCAGCCCCAAAGAATATTTTCTCTAGTGTTGTTCTGATGATTGTATTTTTCAGGCTTGATTTAGTCAGATTATTGTCTCAAAACCATATTTATTTTCTATCTTCAGACTCAGCCAAGAGACCAAGGGAATTTAAAACCTTAAAGCATGAACATAAAACATGTGCTGAATAAACAAATCATTTCTTCTTTTTGTCTTGGCTGCCAGAAGACTCAGAGTTACGCTAGGTAGAGGGTTTTTACCCTTGGCTAGGTAGGAGTACCTATTTCACCCTTGGTTCTGCCTTTCTCTACATTAAAAAAAAATGCAGTTTTACTGAGGTATAATTGATATAGAAAAAACAGTACATATTTAACATATACATTTCAATGTTCGGGCACCCAAGTATACCTGTGAACCCATCACCACAATCAAGGTAATAACATATCCATCACTTCCAAAAGTTTCCTGATGTCTCTTTGCATTTTTTATTTGTTTTTTTTTTTTTTTTCCTGACAAGAACACTTAATATGAGCTCTACCCTCTTAATGAATACTTCAGTGCCTATCTGTGAAACTCCTAGAAGAAAACACCGGGGAAAAACTCCTTGACATTGGTCTTGGCAATGATGATTCCTTGGCTATGACACCAAAAGCACAAGCCACTGACTACATCAAACTAGGAAGCTTCTGCTTTTTACCTGCACAGCAAAGGAAACAATCAACTGAATGAAAAGATAACTGATTGAATGGGAGAAACTACTTGCCAACCATCTGTCTGACAAGGGGTTAGTATCCAAAATATATAAGGAACTTTTACAACTCAATAGCAAAAAAAGAAACCCAATTAAAAAAAAATATAAGAACTGAGATAGACATTTCTACAAGGTTTTTCTATCACTCTTGTGATCTTTATTTATCTGCCCTATTTCTCTGAATTTTTCTTGTTAATCTTCCTCCAATCCACTCTGGAGTAGATGAAGTTATTAATGACATATAAAAAATAAACTGTTCAAAATGTACAAATAAGAAAATATGTGCTCAGTAGAAAATGAGCAAACCATTTGAATTGGTGTTTCACAGAACAAGAAATCTGCAATTATGGGGAAATGCCCAAAAACAGTTGTACTCAGAAAAATGTACAGTTGAAAAACCATGAGATATCTCTAAATGCACATTTAAATAGCAAAATTAGAAAGTCAGATAGTATTATAAGCTGCTGATGATATGGGGAATCCTATATTTTCATGTATATTTTCATGTATTTTCTGCTGGCAGAAATGTGAACTGGCAAAGTTACTCTGAGAGTAATCTGGAGGTGCTTAATGAAATTAAACACACATAAACCCTAGGACCATGTTTACAGTTCTGGGGCAGACTCACTAAAGAACGCGTGCAAGTTTGGTTATGGAATCATTTTGTGTGTGATAGCACTGAAGGGAACCTAGATATCTATAACAAGTGGACTCACAAATGAAGTGTGATATATGCGCATGATGCGAACACCATGGACGATCAAAACTAATAGTCTAGATACGTGTCTTGGCCCACTCAGGTGGTCCTACATAATGAAATGCCGGAGACGGGGTGGCTTAAACAACGGGCAACTATTCACTCACAGTTCTGGGGTCTGGAAGTCCAATTAAGGTGACAGCGCGGTCAGTTTCTGAGGGCAAGGGCTCTTTACTGCCTTGTGGATGGTGTCTTCTCTCTGCATCCTCAGAGAGAGAAACCAAGCCCTCTGGTGCCTCTTCTTATAAGAGCACTAATCCCATCATGAGGTTCCCACCTTCATGACCTCATCTAACTCTAATTACTTCCAAAAGGCCCCAATCTCCCACCATCACACTGGAGTTTAGGGCTTCAACAGAAGAATTGGTGCTGTGAAAGGTACAAACATTGAATTCATAAACAACAAAGCTAAAGCAGCATCATTAAACAAAAATTATGCTGGGTGAAAAAGTAATAAAGTGAATTTCATAGTGCAATACAATTATGCAAAAATACCACAAAATTCAAAGATTACACATGCATCTAAATTAATATACAGATGATGGAGTGAAAGAGTCCTCATGTGAAGAGTTGACTCATTGGAAAAGACCCTGATGCTGGGAGGGATTGGGGGCAGGAGGAGAAAGGGACGACAGAGGATGAGATGGCTGGATGGCATCACTGACTCGATGGACGTGAGTCTGAGTGAACTCTAGGAGTTGGTGATGGACAGGGAGGCCTGGCGTGCTGCGATTCATGGGGTCGCAAAGAGTCGGACACGACTGAGTGACTGAACTGAACTGAACTGATGGAGTGAAAGGGTGCTTATTAAGTATATTAGGGTGGATGTCTATGGGGGCAGAAGGGAAATGAAATTGGAGATGGGAAAAGAGGAAAAAAATAAAATTAATTAAAACAAAACAGAGAGACCTTGTAATGAAAACTGTCATTAACCAAGGAATATGAAAGACTCAAGTCTATGAATCTTCAGGTCAAAATAACCAGAAAAATATTTATAAACTTAAGGGATATATGGCTGTGTTTCAATACTAGTTCCTATACATGGACCAGAAACTTTCCTGGCCTTTAAGATGTGGAATTTTTAATTCTACAGGTGAAGACCTCTGTGCCTACCTCAGGATCATATGAATGTTGTGCAAGTAGTCAAGATGATTTCTGTGGAAATGAGGGGTTAGATTCTAAAATCAACACTTACAGTATTGTCTGAATGAGAATGAAGTCTGAAGCTGGGGCATAGTTTTTTTTTTTCCAAAGACACTGCAATGGTGGAAGTTTGTGTGTAGGCAGGCAGGTGCGTGATCTCTGAAGAAGACCATCTCAAAATTAAATTCAAGAGCATTCAGCCCCCGCAAAAGATGGATAAATGGTGTGCACTGTGTATGCTACTGTCTGGCTTGTGGAGTGGGAGTGGAGGTGGGGGGAAGGAGACATGGTCAAAAACAGGTAGTTTGGGGCAGGAAGAAAGTTATTCCTAAAGGGGAGCAGGATGAGGGGAAAAATAGTCCAGAAAGAAAAGAGTGACAGTAGAGGTTGTGCTGATCAGAGAGACTTGGAGATTAGAGATTGTGTTAGATTGGGGGGGGGTGGTTAGGAGAAAAGAGAGACTTTTCTAAATGAGAATCAAGAGTCTAACATTTAAATCTCAGTCTCTTATGCCTAGATGCCAATCAACATGAGAGGGACCATCCTGCTGACACCAACCCACCACCACTCCCTGGCATGTGACAACAGGATGTGGTTTGAAAGCTGATGGGGACAGGGCATGCAGTCGCTGCCGAAGTTGGCTTGGCTTGCCTAGCTCACTGGGTTCCATTTTGGTGGGGAAGACATAATGAGAGACTGATAACAAAATACACTGGATTGCCATGAAAGTTCCAGAATCATAATTGTGAGAGGATATGCCAGTTAATCGACTTTAAGTATAAAACACATGTTTTGCCCATTATATTTTATTAATAAAATAAGAGATATATTTGTCCTGAGGGCATGACATAAAGCGGGGATTTATTTCATTTTATGGAACACTATTGAGTATCCTCTGTAAGCCTAGAATTGAATTTAGAAGATTTTTAAATACCCCATGATCCTCAATTCTCAGAGTTCATAGTCAACCAGTTTTCTCAGTTCAATTCAATTCAGTCACTCAGTCATGGCTGACTCTTTACGACCCCATGAGTCCACCCATCACACCTGGCTTCCCTGTCCATCACTAACTTCCAGAACTTGCTCAAACTCATGCCCATCCAGTCGGTAATATCATCCACCCATCTCTTCCTCTGTCGTCCCCTTCTCCTCCTGCCTTCAGTCTTTCCCAGCATCAGGGTTTTTTTTTTTCCCAATTTCCAATAGAAAACCAATTTTCTAGATTCTGAAAATTAACCTAGCATTGCCATTTTGAAGTCAATCAACATAGAGCTATAGTTGAGCCATCCTTTTAGGGACTGAGGCCATGAACTACTGCCAGCGCAGTGCGGAAGGGCAGGAAGATATGCTGAGAACTTGCTATGTGTCAGGCTCCACGACTGACCTGTTATGTATTCTTTCAATGGGATTCTAAAAAGCAGGTCCTCCGTCAAACAGAGGAAATTGGGGGTATTTTTCCTAGAGATGAGGGATGTCTTGGCTGTCTCTAGATGTCTGAGGATTTTTCATTTGCAGAGATATAACTGTGTCTTGTAGGTCCAGAGGGAAAACATTATAGTGCCCATAGAAATAACTTTTCAAATAAATCAAAAGTATAAAAATATTAATAGTCACAGCTCCCATTTACTGATCACTTGCTAAATACCAGGCTGTGTGCTGAGCATTAAAATCAATCAATCAATCAATAAATCCCTTATCTTAATTTGTTCTAACACGTGTATACCTGTGGCAGATTCATGTTGATGTATGGCAAAACCAATACAATATTGTAATTAACCTCCAATTAAAATAAATAAATTTATATTAAAAAAAGAAACCAAGATGCATCTTTTCAGTACTAGTAATACTTTTTCATTAGATATGAGGGCACAATACTCTATTTCTTGAACTCTTGTCACACTTCCCATTTTTTGAGGACTGAATCTCTGGCTTCCTTGATACTCCAGGTCTTGCCATCATCCTAGATGGCCTCACAGTATCTATGTAAAAGGCGCATTCCACACAACTCAGCCTCATACCTCTCTGATCTTTAACATCTTATTATCTCAACTATCACCAGTCATTTGACATCAATGGACACGGCTTCACTCCCTAGGAGACTCAACTCCAACATTCTATTGTGACTCAAATCTCATAGCAATGGCTGAGTTCCATGTCACTTGCTCTTTGACCTTAAGAGACCTCCAGTGTCTCAAACCCTTCCTTTTCTGTTCATTTCCTTCCTTGTCTAGCCAGGATCTTAGGGCACATTTATTCGGCACTGACTGTGTCTTCATCTCCTTGCCTTCCAAATACCGTGTCTGCACTATGTAGCCTCAGCTTTGCATCCTTCCAAATATTTGACTTCTCTAATCCCATCATGCCCAGTGTGAGAGAAAGGAGAAGTACTCCAAAAATTAGAGCCTTAACAGTTTTCAACCTCAGTGTTTGATTTTCAAGCACTAACCTGCATTTGTTATCCTTTGACAATTCTATTTGGCCATAATGTAATATCTTTCAAATATATTACTAGGTGTGATTTACCAAAATTTGTTAAGAGTTTTTATGTATATGTTTGTGAGGGATATTGATCTATACTTTTGTTGTGATGGCTTTGACCAGTTTTGGCACACAGATGAAGTTGTATTCACTTTAATTTTTCTGGAAATGTTTGTGTAGAACTGGTGTTACTTCTTGCTTTAATATCTGGTAGAATTTACCAGAAAATCCACTGAGGGCTAGAATTTTGTGGGAAGGTTTTTATTTTTTATTATTATTTTTAATATAACTTATTTATTTTAATTGGAGGCTAATTACTTTACAATATTGTATTGGTTTTGCCATACATCAACATGAATCTGCCACGGGTGTACACATGTTCCCCATCCTGAACCCCCCTCCCACCTCCCTCCCCATCCCATCCCTCTGGGTCATCCCAGTGCACCAGCCCTGAGCATCCAGTATCATGCATTGAACCTGGACTGGCGATTCATTCTTATATGATATTATACATGTTTCAATGCCGTTCTCCCAAATCATCCCACCCTTGCCCTCTCCCACAGAGTCCAAAAGACTGTTCTTTACATCTTTTTAAACTATAAACTGTTTAATATCTTCAATATATATTGGACACTTAAAGTTATCTTCTTCTATTTGAGGGGGCTTTGGTAGGTTCTGTCTTTTAAAGATTTCATTTCTTCTACACTGTTGAAATTATTGGCTCAAAATTAGTTATAATATGCTTTTTAATCTATTATTACTTGTAGAATCTGTAGTGGTGTCACCTCATTTCTGATATTAGCAAATTGTGTCTTTTTTTCCTGGTCAGTCCGGCTGCTGCTGCTGCTGCTGCTAAGTCGCTTCAGTCATGTCCGACTCTGTGCGAACCCATAGACGGTAGCCCACCAGGCTCCCCCGTACCTGGGATTCTCCAGGCAAGAACACTGGAGTGGGTTGCCATTTCCTTCTCCAATGCATGAAAGTGAAAAGTGAAAGTGAAGTCGCTCAGTCATGTCCGACTAGTAGTGACCCCATGGACTGCAACCTACCAGGCTCCTCTGTCCATGGGATTTTCCAGGCAAGAGTACTGGAGTGGGATGCCATTGCCTTCTCCGAGTCAGTCCGGCTAGAGGTTAGTAATTTTTATGAATCTTCTCAAAGAACTAGCTTTGGTCACATTGATTTTCCCTGATGTGTTTCTCTTTTATATTTCATTGATTTCTGATAACTTGATAGAAGACTTTTCTTCTTTTCTAATATAACCTTTCATAATATAAATTTCTCTCCAACCACTGCTTTAGCTGAAACCCACAAATTCTGATATCTTGCATTATCATGTCCATACTGTTCAAAATATTTAAAATTTTTCTTATAATCTCTTATTTGACCCATGGGTTATTTAAAAGTATACTGTTGAATTTTAAAATATTTGGAGATTCTTCATATATACATATGTTATTGATTTCTAATTTCAACTCTAATTTTGTCAGATAAAAAAGTTGTATAATTTCAATCTTTAAAAATATATTTTGGCTTGTTTTATGGGTTGGAATATGGTCTGTCATGGTAAAAGTATATTTACTTGGAAATTAATTCTGATACTTTTTGGTGGTGTATTCTATAAATGTCTCATAGGTCAATTTTATTGATTGTATTATTCCAGTTTTCTTTAATCTTACTGACTTTCTGTCTACTTGTTCTTTCAACTACTGAGAAAGGGGTACTGAAATNTCAGCGACTCATTGGACATGGGTTTAGGTAGACTCTGGGCATCGGTGATGGACATGGAGGCTCGGGGTGCTGTGGTTCATGGGGTCACAGAGTCGGACATGACTGAGTGACTGAACTGAACTGAACTGAACTGGAGACTCTCCCCTGGTTTTATCTTAAAGTTAGCTGTTCTGAGTTTGTGTCGATTGGATGGTGCTTCAACCCAGAGTTGTGGGGAGAGGGACTACCTGAAAGCCTTGGGAAGCTCAGGAACGCATTCAGCCATTGCCACCAAGAAGTCACTTTAAAGACTCGCTACCACCACCTGCTGCCACAACTGTCCATTGAAAGAGAAGCAGGAAGGTTTTTATGTGGGTTTTTTAATCTGATAATCAAATGACTAATAATATATTACTAAAATACCAGAATTTCAGGAATGCTACGTGCTGCTGAACATTCTGCAACTCAGTTTCAAGCTCCCAAGGTTGGTTAAATATGCCGCTTTTACTGCCCTGTATTGTGGTCTCTATGACATTCCTTCAAGCCAAAGGTGGCTCTTGACAGGGTGTTGAAAATTGGCACCAATGAGTTAATTATCAAACCTACCCTCCTCTGTCCCTCTTGTATGTTACCAGTGATAGTAGCGTGTAAGACTGTAGGACTAAGACAGGAGGGCACTTTGGGGTTTATGAAAGTGAGCAGGTCATACTTTTAGCATTCAGAAGCTTTACACACTTTTTCTGAACGCTCGGTACAAGCTATCAGTTCTGAGTTCCCAAGTGTTGTACTACCTTTAGCACTTTTTTTCCCCTCCTACTCTGCTTATTTTCTCAGGCCACCTAATCTTCATCTCTAGCTCTGGTTCCAGTGCTGATCACTCTCCTGTGTTCCAAATCCATACCTCCAAATGCTGGTTTAAAACTCAGTATAGATTCCCTGCAGGCAGCTTCACCTCATCTGTAACTGAACCAGTTTCTTGGCCCTTTGACTCTTCATTCACTTTGCCCAATAAAAAACACTTATGGTCTTTACCTTGGCAAATGGCAACCATCTTCAACTCTTCCTTATCTCTCTCCAACCCCACCACACATTTCCATTTCTCCAATCTGTCTTCTACATATTTATAAAAAACATGTCCCTTAAAACATAAATATATTCAGTCCCTGGTTAAAAATCTCTATTGAAGTCCTGTTGCATGCAAAATAAAGTCTAAAGTCATTAACCTGGCTGGCTTGGAAGATTGATCATTATCTGGCCCTAAAATGATTTTCCCTTTGAGATTTTTTTTAATTGGGGTAAAATTTACATACAGTTAGATGCCAGATATTAAGGGTACAATTTAATTAGTTTTGACAAATGTACACACTCATGTAACTAATGCCTCAATCAAAATACAAAACACTTCCACCACTTTAGAAAATTCCCTAATGCCCCCTTTCAATTTCTACATCCCCATAGACAAGCACTGTTCTAATTTTGATCATTCTTGATTAATTTTATCTGTTATCAACATAAAGAATGTATTCTTTTTTCACTCAATATGATGATTTTGATATTCATTCACAGTGCTTTATTGCTGAGGAATATTGTATGATGATGCCACCAGTTGGAAGTGTTTCCAGTTTGAGGCCATGATAAATAAAGCATCTATAAACATTCTTGTACAAATGGTTTTTGCAGAGTTATATTTTCATTTCTGTCAGTTATGAGTGGGAGTGGGATTGCTGGATATATAGTATGAAAGATTATATCATTTTCCACTTTATCAGCAATATATGAGTTGCTCCACATTCTCAGCAAAATTTGGTGTTGGCAGTCATTTTAATTTTAGTCACTCTAGTGGTTGAATTGAGATCTTAATTGCTCATTGTGATTTTAGTTTCTATTTCCATGAGAATTAGTACATTTGAGCCCTTTCCTCTGTGCTTATTGGGCATTTATATGTCTTCCTTTCTTAGGTGTCTCTTCAAGTATTTTCACCATTTTTAATAGAGTTGATTGCCTTTATATTGTTGCATTGAATGCATTCTTTGTATACCTTTCCTGTAAACCCTTTATCAGATATCTATATTGTGAATATTTTCTGTTAGTCTCTGGCTTGCCTTTGCATTTTCTCACCTGTCTACTTTAATAAGCAAAAGTTTTAAATTTTGATGAAGTTATCGATTTTTTTATGTTTTGATTTCTGTGCTCTATTTTAAAAATCTTTGCCTGCTCTTAGATAACAAAGATATTCTCTAGGAGCATTTTTCTAGACATTTTATTGTTTTAGCTTTCATGTTCACATCTGTGACACAACTTAAGTTACTGTTTGCATATGGCCTAATTATTGATGAGACTTGATGAGCTTACCATCTTGCTGTTTTTTTTTTTTAATTGTTCAGTCTGCTTTTTGTTTCTCTATTCCTCACTTCCTGACTTCTTTTGGATTAACAAATATTTTTTAAAATTCCATTTTAATTCCTATATAATACCTCTTTGTATGCTTGTCTTAGAGCAGGATTTCTGAGCTTCAGCACTACTGACATTTTGGATCAAATAATCTTCTGTTGTGGAGGCTGTCCTGTGCATTGTAAGATGTTTAGCAGCATCCCTGGCCTGTACTTACTGTATGCCTGAGGAGGTTTTGCTTGTGGGGGTGGGGATGGAGGTTGTATGCTATTGATAAATATTGTAAATGATAAATTGTAGGGTCTAGATTACATCATCTAATTTTAAAGAACAACATTGAGTGTTGTTCCAAAAAATCTCTTGAATTACTAATGAAATCTCTAGGTCCCATTGGACTTAGTTTTATTCTGTTAGAGTGGGTCTTTATTTCCTGTCCCTTATCTAGAACATGGTCCTTTCTCCTGAGGTGTGGACTTCTCAGCTGAATGCCTGAGGTCCTTGGTGGGATCTCTCCTCTGCAGCCAGAATGCCAATCTTTTACAGTGCATAGCCTCTGGTGTCTCCATTGAGCAATCAACCCAATAATATACAATCTCTGATAAGCCTAGTAGAGACAATCCCCGCCTATGTGCAGCCCAGCCCTGAACCTCCAACCATGTAAACTTCTTCAAAGCTCCATTTTCTCTGGTATTCAGGCCCACACATTTCAGTCTCTTCATCAGCCAAAACCCCAATTTCTAGCTTTTTAAGGAAGATGTTCTACTTGGGCTCCATCTCTCAGTATGAGACAGAGAAGTACTCTTAGGCAAAAAGCTGGCATAACTGTGGGTTTCATTTTGCATATTTTCATTTCCTCAAGGATTATTACAATACTGCACAGCCTACTGCTCATTGCCTGAGAATAGTTGCCACATAATATTTTGTCTAATTTTTACTTGTTACTGACAGGAGACTAAGTCAAGGGTCAGTTACTTGTAATGGCTTGAAGTGGAAGGCTTTTTTTTTTTCTTTTTCTTTACTGTTTAATTAAAATTGAAAACATATCATTTCTCTCTTGACATTAGCAACTGAACTAAAGTCATTATATTGGGGGAAATGTAGAGGGTGATATGATTTTGAAATATGTTAAGACATTTAATAGATAAAATTAATTCTAAACCTGAAGATTCTAGCTCCAAATTTGTAGTTATTTAGAATTTAATAGGTAGACATGGCAATTATCAGAGAGGGATCTCCTTGTCTATCTCATGCCTCTGATCTCTTCTTACCTATTATCATTTGCACCTTAAAACCGCAAATGGTTCTTTGAGGCTCTTTGAACAAATGTAAACATCAGGTAGTTGCATCCAGCCTGCCCCCATGGAATTGCCTCATTAGCTGGCTGCTCTTTGCTGCAATAAAGTCTTCTTTCTTCCTGCTCCTGGGCTCTGGTTCTCCCCTTTTTCTGAACTTCTGCACAAGATGTCAGTATATGAAGCAGGATCTTTCTTTTGTGTCTGCCATGTTATATTTGAGGGCTCAGATTGTCCAGAAATTTTTTCCTGAACAGTTTCCCAAAAAGCCTATTTATGTCTTCTTCTCTTAGCCTCAGCTGCTGAAAAGTCTAACACGCAAATAATAAAGGCTTTTGTTTCATTCTATTCCCCCTCTTAGATTACAGGGACCCCAATTCTATCAAGCTTACCTGTTTGACCCTTTCTACAAGTCACACACACACACCTCCTCCATAGCTGTTTCTTCTGGGATGACTATTTTAGGATGCACTCCAGGACACTGCCTCTGGAGTTTATTACTGGTCTTTAAAAAAAACATCCCTGAGTTTAAGTCACAGTTTGCTTTTGCAGTGGCTTCTTTTGAGGAAATTAAAGAATGCATGGTTCAATGTTGAGGAAGCTTTCAGTAATGGCCCTGTGCATGCACGCTCGGTCACTTAAGTCATGTCTGACTCTGCGAACCCTATGGACTGTAGCCTGCCAGGCCCTTCTGTTCATGGGATCTCCAGGCAAGAATATTGGAGTAGGTAGCCGTGCCCTCCTCCAGGGGATCTTCCCAACCTAGGGATCAAAGCCACTTCTCCTGCTTTGGTAGTCAGGCTCATTACCGCTAGCGTTGGCGCTACTTAGGAAGAAACCAGAGTTAAGTCCCTAAGCAGCAAATGCCTGAGCACATTTCTTAGATAATCCCAAGAGTCTCTCTGCAGGAACAACATGTCAATTATTGCCTCCTGGGGAATTTCTTGATCTAAATATATGCTGAGTGTATGTAGAGATATGGCTAACAAAACCTCTTTGTGACTTTAATCCTCATGTAAATTGTACCCCTATGTTATATCTCAAGAAGCACTGGATTCCAGAAAGTAGATATAAACTGGACTAAAAATGATCCTAGGTTATGTGTTTAAATCTGTATTTCTGTTTTTATGTATGTACTTTGAAAATAATCTGTCTACTATCTTACAATTTCCTTGAGGACAGTGATTGAATTTACTCTTTAACAGATTTCTGTCCTCCCTGTCAGCCTACTAGGTCCCTGAGGTAAAGTTATACACCTGAGGCAATGTAACTTGCTCAGCTCTGAATGATTTCTCTATGATTACTGTAAACCATTAGAAAAGCAACACAGTCATTCAAATTGGCTTTCTAGACCAAAAATGGTTTATAAAATGAAACCATGGCCTGCAGAACTATATTCTTTAGGATTGCATCCATCATTATAAAAAGAAACCTAAAGTTCCTCTAAGAAATACAGATGCCAGGAGGAAAAAGTTTTCCAGTGATTAACTGACGGTGGAGTAGAAATGGGCATTCAAGCACAAGGGTAGGGTTTGATTATTCCCATGTAGGTTTGAATCCCAGGTTTATGTCTTATTAGCTAGGTGTCACTGGGAATGATAAGAATGTCTAGAACCTCTCCATTTCCCCTTCTCAAAATGAGGATAATAATACTTAATTTTCAGGTTTGTTTTGAGGATTAAATAAGATGTGCCTCAATATTGTACATAATCTTCAGTCAGATTAGAGCCTCTAATAGAGTATGTCACCTACAATCAACAGATTGAGGTAGTTGACATTAGAAAATGCGAACTAGAGGCAGAAAAGTAGAGAGGATGGTATGATTTTGACACTATGTCTACAAGACTGGTTTAATAGGTAAAATAAATTCTGAACCTGAAGATTCTAGGTATTGGACATACCTTTGATTTAAAAATCATTCACGAGTTCTAGTTTTTAAATCAGGAAAAAAAAGATTAATGGAATAATTGAATTAATTTCAAAGGTAATTTTGGAAAACTGTGAGAAGGCAATGGCACCCCACTCCAATACTCTTGCCTGGAAAATCCCATGGATGGAGGAGCCTGGTAGGCTGCAGTCCATGGGGTTGCTAAGAGTTGGACACAACTGAGCGACTTCACTTTTACTTTTCATTTTCATCCATTGGAGAAGAAAATGGCAACCCACTCCAGTATTCTTGCCTGGAGAATCCCAGGGATAGGGGAGCCTGGTGGGCTGCCATCTATGGGGTCACACAGAGTCGGACACGACTGAAGCGACTTAGCAGTGCTTCACCAAGGTTTGTAAAGGTAAGTTTCTATTTTCAAAAAATTCTGATTTCAAGGTTCAGAGCTCACACTTACCTTCCTTATCAATTAGTATTAACAAGAACAATTCTCTCTTCTTGCCAAAGATAATGGAAATGAATCCAGCAATCATGAAGAGTTAGCATTGCAGTGGCATTGTGTGAACTAATTCAAATTTCTAGGCTAAAACCAACTGCAAAACATCAGACAGGGAAGATAAACCTCTGAAGTCTTGATAAAGAACATAGTAATTTGTAAATGTGTTTATGACTATACATTTTATTATTCTACTCAAGGAAAGCTGCATTAACACAATTACCTCCAATGTTCAAAAGACGGAAAATTAACACTCAGAGGTTTCACTCTAAAATAGGATTCTTTCAGTTGAATTAAAACAATAAAAGTTATTTTAGCCTCTGTGTATATTAGCATTGCTGAGCTGGAAGGAATATATAAAATTCACAAATTCTAAACCTATTGTGTAAATCCTATCTACTGAGTTCTTAATTTCAGTGTTTGTATTTTTCAGTTTTAAAATTTCTGATTGATTCTTACAGCTTCCAGTTTTCTGCTGAAATTTCTCTTCTTGTCATGTAATTTATCAAACATATTAATCAGTTATTTTAAACCTATGACTCAATATCTGGGTCTCTAGTATGTCTGTTTCTATTTCCTGATTTTTCCCCTTTTTAAGTATTAATAAATTGTTGTCTTTTATCATACTTATTGGGGGCTTTCCCAATGGCTCTAGCAGTAAAGAATCCGCCTGCAATGTAGGAGACGTGGGCTCAATTCCCGGGCCAGGAAGATTCCTTGGAGGAGGAATTGGTAGCCGTTTCCAATATCCTTGCCTGGAAAATCCCATGGACAGAAGAGTCTGGTGTGCTACAGTCCATAGGGCCACAAGGGTTAAACATGCCTGAGCATGGGATGAATGGACGAATGGTCATACTTAGTTGCAGTTTTACTTATCGAACACTGAACGTTGTATTTCTAAAATGGTAGAAGATACTTTGAGGCTTTAAAATGTTATCTTCCTCCAGAGATGATCTCCTTTTGCTTCTGACAGGAAGTTAGGATAGGGACAAATTGTCTTACTTTTGTCTGAGATTAAGCTGATTTGAAGCTTGGTTTAAATTGTAGTGAGAGCTGGCATGTTAACTGTTTACCCTTTTTTTATTGGGGCAAAAGACATGTAATATAAAACTCACTATATTAACTGTTTTAAAATATATGGTCCAGTGGTATTACATGCATTCATACTGTCATGCAACCATCCTCGCCAGCCATCTCTAGTACTCTTTGCATCTTTCAAAAATGAAACTCTATACCAACTAAGTAATAACTCCCCATGACACTTTTTCCCCAGCTCATGGCAAACAGCATTTTACTTCTACTTTCTTTTTTCTTTTTAAAAAATCTCTTTTCCCACATGTGCCATCCTCTGGTAACCACTATTCTACTGGCCATACTATGAGTTTTTTCTAATTCCATGCAACATTTGGCTTTCTATGTCTGCCTTATTTCACATATCATAATATCCTACACGCATATCATGCATATTACGTGTATTATTCGTATCATGCATATTATCACAAATGGCAGGATGGATCTGTGTATATGTGTATACATGTGTGTATCACATTTCCTTTATCCATTCATTTGCTGACAGACATTTGGGTTGTTTCCATGTCTTGCCTATTTGTGAATAATGCTACGATGAGCATAGGAGTTCAAGTATCTCTTCAAGATAGGGATTTTATCTCCTTTGAACACATTCTCACCAGCACTTATTATCTTTTGACTTTTTGAGACTAGGCAACTTAACAGGAATGGGGTGATATTTCTTTGTGGTTTGGATTTTCATATCCCTGATGACTAGTGATGTTTAGCAACTTTTCATGTACCTATTGGCCATTTGTATGTCTTTGCAAAAATGTCAATTCAGGTCTGCTATCCATTTTTTAATTAGATTCTTTGAGCTGTATGAGTATTTTGTACATTATGGATATTAATATTACCCTTATATATTATTATATTAATAATGCCCTTATCAGATAGATGGTTTGAAAATATTTTTTCCTATTCTGTATGTTGCTTTTTCATGTTTTAAAATTCTATCTTTTGTGGTACAGAAGCTTTATAGTTTGATGTGCTCCTACTTATATACTTCTGCTTTGCTTTTGTCATTTGTGCTTTTGGTATGATGGTCAAAAAATAATTGCCAAGATCAATGTCAAGAAAATTACCTTTTTTTCTAAAAGTTTTACAGTTTCAGATCTTACATTTAAGTCTTTATTTTATTTCAAGTTAATTTTTTGAATGGTGTAAGACAGGAATCCAGTTTCACTCTTCTACATGTGATTACCAGTTTCCCCAAAACCATTTATTGAAAAAAAAACTTTTCCACATTGAGGAGTATTGGTTCTGTTGTGAAATATTAGTTGACTGTATATTCATGGGTTCATTTCTGGGCTCCTGATTCGATTCCATTGGTCTTATATCTTTTTATGCCAATACCATATTGTTTTGCTTACTATAGCTTTGCAATATAATTTGAAACAAGAAAGTCTGATGCCTCCAGCTCTATTCTTTTTGTTAATGATTGCTTTAGCTATTTGGGGCCTTTTGTGGTTCCATATGAATTTTAGGATTTTTTTTTCTATTTCTATGAAAAATGACATTGGAATTTTGGTAAGAATCACATTGAATCTTAGAGATCACTTTGGGTAGTATGACCATTTTAATATTAATTCCTCCAATTCATGAACTCAGGATATCTTTCCATTTATTTATATCTTCTTTAATTTCTTTCATCAACATTTTATAGTTTTCAATGTCCAGATCTTTCACCTCCTTGGTTAAATTGAATTCTAACTATTTTATTCTTTTTGATACTATTGAAAATGGGGTTCTTTTTCTTAATTTTTTTGTTTAGTTTATCATTAGTGTTTACAAACACAATTGATTTATGTATGTTGATTTTATATCCTGTAACTTACTGAATTCATTTATCAGTTCTAACAATATCTTAGTAGAGTCTTCAGCATCTCCTTATGTAAGGTTTTGTCATCTGCAAAAAGAGACAATTTTAGTTCTTCCTTTTAGTTATGCCCTTCATTTCTTTTTCTTGTCTAATTGTTCTGGCTAGAAATTCCAGTACTCTGTTAAATAACAGTGGTGAGAATATGCATCCTTGTCTTATTCCTGATCTTAGATGAAAAGCTTTCTGCTTTCCACCACTGAATATTATGTTTGCTGTGGGCTTGTCATATTGATATACAGTCCTTCTGTATCTAATTTATTGAAAGTTTTTATAATGAAAGGATGGTGAATTTTGTCAAATGCTTTTTCTGTATCTATATGATCATATAATTTTTATTCTTCATTTTGTTAATGTGTATATCACAATGATTGATTTTTGTATGTTGGATTATCCATGCTTTCCAAGGATTAATCCCACTTGATCATGGTGTGCAGTTTAATGTGCTGTTGAATTTGATTTGCTAATATTTTGTTGAGGAATGTGTATCTATGTTCATCAGTAATATTAGCCTGTAGTTTTCTTATAGAATCCTTGTTTGGCTTTGATACCAAGGTAATGCTGACCTAATAAAATGAGTTTGGAAAAATTCCTTTCTCTTCCATTCTTTGGGAGAGTTTGAGAAAGATGGATATTAGATCTTCTTCAAATGTTTGGTATATTTTACCAGTGAAGCCATCTAATCCTGAACTTCTGTTTGTTGGGAAATTTTTAAACTACCAGTTATTCAATATTACTCATAATTCGTGTGTTTAGATTTTGTATTTCTTCAGGATTCAGCCTTGGTAGGTTGCATGTTTCCAAAAACTTATCCATTTCTTCTAAGTTATCCAATATATTGGCATATAATTGTTCATAATATTCTTTTATGATCCCTTGTATGTCTGTGGTATCAGTTGTTTTTCTACTTCCTTGAGATGTAAAGTTAGATTGTTTATTTGAGATCATTCTTTTTTCATAACGTAGGCTTTCATCACCATAAAATTCTCTTTTAGCATTGCTTTTGGTGTTGTGCTGGTGTATGTTGTATTTTCATTTTCATTTGTCTCAAGATATTTTTTATTTCTCTTTTGCTTTCTTCTTTCACTCATTGGTTGTTCAGGAGTTTGTAGTTTAATTTCCACACATTCTTCAATTTTCCAGCTTTTCTTCTCTTGTTGATTTCTAGTTTCATACTATAATGGTCAGACAAGATTACTGACATGATTTCAATGTTAAATTTGTTAAGACTTGATTTTTGGTCTAATATATGCTTTATCCTGGAGAATGTTTTGTGAGCACTTGAGAAGAACATGTATTCTGCTGCCATTGGATGGAATTTTTCATATATGCCTGTTAGGGTCATTTGATTTAAAGTGTAGTTCATATCCTACATTTTCTTACTGATTTCTCTGTCTGGATGATCTATCCATTGTTGAAAATGGAGTCCTGAAGTTCCTTATTGTTGTTTTGCTGTCTATTTCTCCTTTCAGATATATTTTATTTGCTTTATACATTTAAGTGCACCATGTAGGGTGCATATATGTTTACAATTGCTATACCCCCTTGAATTGACCCCTCTATCATTTTATAGTGACCTTTTTTGTCTCTTGTAATAGTTTTTGACTTAAAGTCTATTTTGTCAGATATATGTATAGCTACTCTTGCTCTCTATTGGTTTGCATTTGCATGAAAGATCTTTCTCATGTCTTTATTTTCAATTTTTATGTGTCATTAAAACTAAAGTGAGTCTCTTGTAGGCAGCATATAGTTGTGTTTTACTTTTTACTTTTAATTCCTTGACTTTCTATATTGGTTTCTGTACAGTAGATAAAATAGTCACCTCTCCCAGTCTTAGCAGACTGGTCTTGTGTAGGAGATGAACTTTGCCAATCAACACAACCCAAAATTCTGAGTGCCTGTCAAACCCTTCTGATTGTCAAACTTATACCACCATCTTTGTTTTTAGTGCTTCCATGAGATTAGTAGGTGCCAGGTCTCATCCAGTCCCATCACTTCATCGCAAATAGATGGGGAAATGATAGAAACAGCGACAGACATTATTTTCTTGGGTTGAAAATCACTGCAGATGGTGACTGCAGCCATGATATTAAAGACGCTTGTTCCTTGGAAGAAAAGCTATGACCAAACTAGACAGCATATTAAAAAGCAGAGACATTGCTGACAAAGGTCCGTCTAGTCAAAGCTATGGTTTTTCCAGTAGTCATGTATGGATGTGAGAGTTGGACCATAACAAAAGCTGAGCACCAAAGAATTGATACTTTTGAATTGTGGTGTTGGAGAAGACTCTTGAGAGTCCCTCAGACTGCAAGGAGATCACACCAGTCAATCCTAAAGGAAATCAATCTTGAATATTCATTGGAAGGACTGATGCTAAAGCTGAAACTCCAATACTTTGGCCACCTGATGAGAAGAATTGACTCATTTGAAAAGACCCCGATGCTGGGAAAGATTGAAGGCAGGAGAAGAAGGGGACGACAGGGATGAGATGATTGAATGGCATCACTGACTCAATGGACATGAGTTTAACAAGCTCCAGGAGTTGGTGATGGACAAGGATGCCTGGCGTGCTGCAGTCCGTGGGGTCGCAAAGAGTCAGACACGACTGAGCAACTGAACTGAAGTCTGATCAGTACCCTCAAAGTTAGGTCAGTGCCCACACGCTTGTTCAGGCTCCTGAAGAACAGTTGATTGCTTGCCTAGTCAGCTCCCAGATGTATGCTAATTGAAAGCTGGATCCTCAGGAAGCTGCTGAGAAGGGATATTAGAAATGCAGTCTTGCCCATATTAAGGAGATAAGGGGAGAGAAGGAGCAGAGTGGTCTTACCTACTCAGTCTGTACTGATCCAAGGGAAATAGCTGCTGGAAGTATTTGTTGTTGTTGTTTAATCACTAACTCGTGTCCAGTTCTTTGCAATCCCATGGACTGTAGCCCACCAGGTTCCCCTGTCCATGGGATTCCCAGGCATTAATACTGGAGTGGGTTGCCACTTCCTCCTCCAGGAGATCTTCCTGACCCAGAGATTAAACCCTCATCTCTGCATTGGAAGGCAGATTTTTTACCATTGAGCCACCTGGGAAACTATATAAAACTTGTTCTCTGTGGTCCCGGGGGAATCAGAAATGCTGAGCCCTGTCAGCTCCCAGAGCTAGGTAATTTAGGAGACAGTCTTCAGGTAAAATTTGTAAAAGTTGGGGTGCTAGATGTACAGACAAGTTCCTTCCAGGGAAAAACTAGAGACTTGGTTTTATTGTTGGAGTGACAAGGATAAGGTAGAAGATGTATCCCAAAGCCCTTTCAGACTCCCGGTGGAGTCTAGCCAGCTCCTAGATGCAGGCTGTTTAGAGGCCTGACCCTCAGCCAGCAGATGGGGAAAACGCGCAGTCAAACCCTTTCCAGGGAGAAACTGAAGCTGGGCATTTTTGCCTGCTCCCTCTGCACTGAGCCCAGGGGAATAGCTGTCGAAAGTGCCTGTGCACCCATTTAAAAACTGCTTCTTTCTTTTCTGTGGTCCTGGGAGACATGTGAATGGCAAGCCCTTTTGGATCTCGAGTTAGGTGTTTGGGGAGCCTGTCCCTTGGGTTGAAGCTGTAAAAGTTAGAGCATTAAATATGTAGAGAAGTTCCTCCCAGGCAGAAGCTGGAAAGGTGGTTTTATTGTTGTAGCAAGCTAGAGACAGAAGACAAAGGAAGTGCCCACAAACCCTTTCAAGCTCCAGAAAGAGTACAGTCAGCTCTCAGATGCAAGCTAATTAGAAGTCTGAATCTTGGACAGCAGCTGGAGAAGTATGCAGTCAAATCCCTTCTAGGGGAAAACAGAGCTTGGCTTTATTGCCTGTTCTTTTTGTGCTGACTTCCCTGTAGCTCAAATGGTAAAGAATTTTCCTGTAATGCCGGAGACCAGGGTTTGATCCCTGCGTCAGGAAGATCTTCTGGAGAAGGGGTCCACTCCAGTATTTTTGCCTGGAGAATCCCATGGACAGAGAAGCCTGGTGAGCTATAGTCCATGGGGTTGCAGAGTCAGACACAACTGAGCAACAAACATACACATACACTCTGTGCTGAGCCCAGGGGGATACCTGTGAGAAATGCCCATCAGTTCAGTTCAGTTCAGTCGCTCAGTGGGGTCCGACTCTTTGTGACCCCATTAATCGCAGCACACCAGGCCTCCCTGTCCATCACCAACTCCCGGAGTTCACTCAGACTCACGTCCATCGAGCCGGTGATGCCATCCAGCCATCTCATCCTCTGTCGTCCCCTTCTCCTCCTGCCCCCAATCCCTCCCAGCATCAGAGTCTATTCCAATGAGTCAACTCTTTGCATGAGGTGGCCAAAGTACTGGAGTTTCAGCTTTAGTATCATTCCTTCCAAAGAAATCCCAGGACTGATCTCCTTTAGAATGGACTGGTTGGATCTCCTTGCAGTCCAAGGGACTCTCAAGAGTCTTCTCCAACACCACAGTTCAAAAGCATCAGTTCTTCAGCTCTCAGCAAAACCATAGCCTTGACTAGATGGACCGTTGAGAAAGTAATGTCTCTGCTTTTGAATATGCTATCTAGGTTGGTCATAACTTTCTTCCAAGGAGTAAGTGTCTTTTAATTTAATGGCTGCAATCACCATCTGCAGTGATTCTGGAGCCCCCGAAAATAAAATCTGACACTGTTTCCACTGTTTCCCTATCTATTTCCCATGAAGTGATGGGACCAGATGCCATGGTCTTAGTTTTCTGAATGTTGAGCTTTAAGCCAACTTTTTCACTCTCCTCTTTCACTTTTATCAAGAGGCTTTTTAGTTCCTCTTCACTTTCTGCCATAAGGGGGTGTCATCTGCATATCTGAGGTTGTTGATATTTCTCCCGGCAATCTTGATTCCAGCTTGTGCTTCTTCTAGACCATGCACCCATTTAAAAACCATTTGTTTGTTTTCTGTCATGATGGGGGACTTGTGAATGCCAAGTCTTTTTGGCTTTTCAAGCTAGGTTATTTGGGAGCCAGTCCCTCCAGTGGAAATGGCAACTATAAATGTTGAAATGCCAGATGTACGATCAAAACCTTACTCTCCTCAGGGAGAATCTGGGAGTTGGAGGTTCCCTCCCAATTGTAAGGCACTGTCTCAAGAGTGGGGTATATGGAGTCAGTGTCTCAGTTCTTCCTACTTGGTTTGTTGTGGGTGTTCTTTCAGTCCTCTAATGGGTAGGAGTTATTTAGTTTCTGGATTTCTCTCAGAGAGAATTGCTCCATCTGTAGCTATATATTCAGTGCATCCATGGAGGAGGGAAACTTAGGAGCCTCCTCTTCCACCATCTTGCTGATCCACCAGTTCACTTTTTTCCCTAAGATACAATCTTCCAAGAGTTTCAACTGAAACTCATCAGTATCCACAAGGACTCCTCCTGCATGAGATTCCTAAAACCTCTGTTCAGTTTCTCAGCCTCTCAACTCTTGCCTTCAAATTGGCAAATGCTTTAGGGGCTCTTGATGAACCACAGTTCCTTACCTATAAAATGGGACTAACACCACAGACCTTGCAATGTTGTTGGAACACTTGCGAGAAACAACTTTTATAAAACAAATAATGCAATGCTTTGTACTTAATACTGCTCAATCCATGTCATTTCTCTCTCTCTCTCTCTTTTTTTTTTTTTTTTTTTTGTGGATCTAACCCTTCCTTGCAAAATGTTCAAGGAAAAACTACAATGACAACCATATGGCAGTTTTTCAAGACAGGATTTGAAGGGAGGTAAAGCACTATTTCAACTGTCTTTTCACAGCATCTGAAGCACAAGTACCTTATGCCTATCTTGTATGTGGAATCCAGCATCACTGTTCATCTTTTTTTCAAAATAAGCCATAAAAAAGCACAAGTTATTTAGTGAAGTACCTAATTCAGAATGCAATATTTATGAGCTAATTTGAATTTCATATGAGGAAGAATTCTAACATTTTGCTTACCCTTGGAAAAATAAAAATTTGTAGCATATGCATAAATATTATTAGAGGTCAAAGGACACACATGGGCTTAGTGACACTTGTAAATCAGTTCCTCTCCCCCATGAGCACAGGCAAAGGTATAAAAATACAAACACTTGGCACTACTTTATAGAACCATGGATCACATTACAGAGAATGGCTTTTTTGTTTCTTGTTTACTTTGAGAGACAAACCTTCCTGCCCCTTCAGAAGCTGGAGACTTCTTTGCAGCAGGTATCTGAAAAGAAATGCCATAATGCAAAGAACTTCCCTTCTTAACTCAGTAAAATTGGCAACCTGAGCCTGCATGAGGGTAACAGTGGCCCTGCCACAGTTTACCATCATCATGGATTGGGATATGAGATCAATGCTGGGCTCTTAAAGATACTTCTTTAAAAACAGCTCTATTGAGTTATTATTCGCATGCAATAAACCACACCCATTTAAAGTGTACATTTCCATGAATTTTTATATATGTGTGAAGCTACCACGATAATGAAGATATAGAACATCTCCACTCCCCCACCGAGAGATTCCTGTGACCATCTGTAGTCCATCTCTCCTTCTACCCTCAGTCCCAGGTACCCACTGATATGCTGTCTCAATAGATCAATTTGCATTCCTATATTAGTTTGTATTTTCTAGAATTTACATAAATGTAATCATACAGTGTAAGTCTTTTTTTGTCTAGCTTCTCTCACTCACCATAATATATTTGAGGTTCATCATACTATTGCATATATCAGCAATTCATTCCTACGTATTACTGAGTAGTATCCCATTGTATAAGTACACTACAATTTGTTTTATATTTTCATTTACTGATGACATTTGTATTATTTCCAGCTTTCACTATTACAAACAAAAGTGCTGTTGACATTCTCATATAAGTCATTCTGTGGATATGTGTTTTCATTTCTCTTGAGTAAATACCTGGAGTGGAATGGCTAGATAATACGGTAGGTTTGTGTTTAATTTTATTAGAAATTGACAAATCATTTTCCAGAGTGATTGTACTACCTTATATCCCCACCAGCAATGTGTGAAAGTTCTAGTTTTGGGGATACTACTTAACATGCATTATATTTATTTAAAGAAATTAACTCAGAACAACTAGCCTATAGTAGGTATATAGTAAGGCTTGGCGTTGAGCTCTTCATTTATCCTCTATGGGTCTCTTTCTGCATCTGAAAAAATAAAATAATAATAGAATCTACCTACTAGATTGTTTTGATGTTCACATGAGATATAAAGATCTTAACATATGGTAAGTTATCAATAAATGCTATCTATTATTATTATCATCAGCTATGCATTATTAAGGCTATATGCCAAGGACTTACTAAGAGTTATATATTTATCATCTTATTTACTCTTCCCAAGACCTTGAAATATAGATATTCATTATATATACTTTGCAGAGAAAGAAACTGTAATTCAGAAAAGTCAAATGACTTGCTAAAATATCTCATGACAAATGAGTGACTATCTGAAATTCAAACCCAGACAATGTAATTAGAAAGCTCAAGCATTTAAGCATTATGTTGGCTGGGCTTGCATTCTAACAGGATTAAGTGTGAATATGGGTGCATTGCTATCATCCTTCCATGCAGGTTATCACAATATATATGTTATTACTTGCTCTTTGATAAACCACTCAACAGACAGAGACTCGGTGTTTCAGCAGCTTGTGTCCCATTCTGATTTGTAAATTCATGGCACCTAAGTACAAATCATGGAGAGAAATAACCCTCTATATCCCATATCTCGTTTGTCCCTTCTGTTCCATGACATTACCCTGTCCTAGTGTCTAAGCCTTTTCCAGAACAGCCTTTTACCTGAAATGCTGCTTGAAGAGATAGTGAAAGTGAAGTCGCTCAGTCGTGTCCGACTCTTTGTGACCCCATGGACTGTAGCCTACCAGGCTCCTCCCTCCATGGGATTCTTCAGGCAAGAGTACTGGAGTGGGCTGCTATTTTCCTTCTCCAGAGGATCTTTCCAACCCAGGGATCAAACCCAGGTCTCCCACATTCCAGGCAGACGCTTGAACCTCTGAACCACCAGGGAATTGGAAAAGTGCCTTAGAGTGCCTCCTACTCAAGCTCCACATATGCCTGTCCCAACAGCCAGCAATTCCACTCCTAGATGCTTAAAAGAAATGAATATATATATTCACCAAAGGAAGCATGTTAGGATATCCATAGCAGCACTACTTGTAAGAGCCCCAAATGGGAAAAAACCCAAAAGACCATCAACAGTATAGAAGTACATTATGTGGAAGAACTGTGGTGTTGGAGAAGACTCTTGAGAGTCCTTCAGACTGAAAGGAGATCAAACCAGTCCATCGTAAAGAAAATCAGTCCTGAATATTCACTGGAAGAACTGATGCTGAAGCTTAAACTCCAATACTTTGACCATCTGATGCAAAGAAGCACCTCATTGGAAAAGACCCTGATGCTGGGAAAGATTGAAGGTGGGAAAAGAAAGGGACAACAGAGGTTGGATGGCATCACCGACACGATGGACATGAGTTTGAGTAGGCTCCGGTGATGGACAGGGATGCCTGGCGTGCTGCAGTCCATGGGGTCAGAAAGAGTCAGACTGAACTGAACTGATACAAAAAATAGTTCACAGCAATGAAAATCAATACATTATAACTATATGTAAAAGTACATGCCACATATGTGTAAAATACACATAAACATAATACTGAGTGAAAGAAACCAGACCTAGAAGAATACATACAATAAGATTCCATTTATATAAAGTTTTAAAATAGGCAAAAATAGTCTACGGTATTTAAAGTCAGATAAATGGTTATACTTCTTGGTGAGCATAGTGGGGGTGTGGTCTGATATAAGTGACTAGAAGGGAACATAAGGAAGGCCTCTGAGAGTACTGGTAATGTTCTGTTTATATGGATGTTGGTTAAATTATTAGTGTTTAATTTGTGAAAATTCATTAAGCTGCATACTTTTTTTGTAGTTTCATATGTCATATTTCATTTCAAAATTCAAAAGCAATTAACCCCTTACTCTGTCTCACACCCCCACCTCCAACTCCAAAACCATTTGCAAGGCTGTTGATAGCACCATTTTCTCTCATTGACTGTGCTCTCAAGCATCTACTTAAAGATTACTTCAAGAGAAACTGGGATAAAAACAGTTTTTTCAACAATAAGACTTTAACAGAATTCCCTCTCCCACAACCAAATGTGTATCTCCCTTCCTCCCTGTTCCTCCATATGAAGACAGAAAAACAAAAATTGAAAATATAAATGAGAGACTTGAACTCAATAAAGTCTTTAGGTAGAAATGAGTATGTCCAGCAAATGAATCCTAAGGGACAGTCTTGGAGAACGAACCACTCAACAAGTCATGCGGTCAGCATAAAACAAAGAAGCAAGCAATGTGGATATTAAAAGAATTTTTGTTTTACACTTCAGTTTGCTAAGGGAAAAAAAAAATCATTGATCTTGGCCTGCCTCCACTAGGAAGTAGGGCTCTCCATATTGAACTACAGCTTTCAAAAACCAGCAGCCACCACAGCTTTCAGAACTGCCTGTAAATTTAGACACAATGAAACTAGAGACCAGCTGCTTAAAATAGTTTGAAATGTGTTGGTCTTTGAGTACATGTTCATACTTATTAATTAAGCATCTTAAATCATAAGAGAAGAGAATAGCCAGCTGAAGTTTTCCTCTTTGGATGCTTTTACCATTGATTTCTGTGCTTTAGATGGCAAAGTTGTCCTTTGTAGGATTGTAACCCACCTATCATTTTTTATCATTCAGTTTTATTATTGACTGAATTTCCTGTGTACGGTAAAAGCTGCAGAAATCTGTGAAATTCTTTTGGTTATGCTTATCAGAAGAAATACATCTATTGTTTTTGTCTCCTTTAGATATATTTGAATTCTGCGTCTAAAGTGAGCTATCTGATCTCAGAGCAGAGAGTAAATGGACATTAACAGAGGAAGTACTTCTTGTTTAGTAGCTTAGTTATGTCTGACTCTTTTACAACCCCATGGACTGTAGCCCTCCAGGCTTATCTGTCCAAGGGATTTCCCAGGCAAGAATACTGGAGTGGGTAGCCATTCCCCTCTCCAGGTGATCTTCCTGATCCAGGGATTGAACCCATGTCTCCTGCATTGCAGGCAAATTCTTTACCGCTGAGCTGCTAGGGAAGTACTTAGCCACCTGAGGAAGTACTAGTGCCTGACTCACAAAAGTATGATTTTTGGATAGCAAAGTTGGCATTGCCCAAGATATTGTTAGAAATGCAGACTCTCAAGCCCCAGAATCTGCATTTTAATCAAGTTCCAACATGATGCCTATAAATGTTCAGGTTTGATAAGCCCTGCTGCAGGGTATACAGAAAACACTGAATAATAGATATATTTTTTCCCAGTTTGTATTAAACATAGCATGTTTTCTCTTATAGCATGTAAAATAGGTACCAATTTTGAGACTGTGGCCCAACTCTCATAATATAAGTAGAAAAAGCCTAGACATCCTGGAATGTGAAGCCAGACATCCTGGAATGTGAAGTCAAGTGGGCCTTAGGACGCATCACTACGAACAAAGCTAGTGGAGGTGATGGAATTCTTATTGAGCTATTTCAAATCCTGAGAGATGATGCTGTGAAAGCGCTGCATGCAATATGCCAGCAAATTTGGAAAACTCAGCAGTGGCCACAAGACTGGAAAAGGTCAGTTTTCATTCCAATCCCAAAGAATGATGAGATGGCTGGATGGCATCACCGACTCGATGGATGTGAGTCTGAGTGAACTCTGGGAGTTGGTGATGGACAGGGAGTCCTGGCATGCTGCGATTCATGGGGTCGCAAAGAGTCGGACCCGACTGCACGACTGAACTGAACTGAACTGAACTGATGGGGCTGGGAGCCTTATCTGTTTAGATCCGTGTTTATGTCAAAAAGACAAAATGAACTGCTTAAAGGGAAACCAGGAGTGCTGGGACTCATGGATACAGATGGCCAATATAGACAACCCATAAGCCCAGAGTAGAAGATGATGCCAGAAGTGCACATGATGCTGACCACCTGTCTGTCTGGAAGACCAATACTTTGCGGGCAGGGGAAGCACTGTAATGCTGCAGGGAATGACACTATTGCTTCTCAGGGCAAAGACTACTTATCATCCTGCAGGATCCATTATCCCTTTTCTCCTTTTCACAATAACCTCCCTCCACACACATGAAGTTTTATCAGGGCATATCTAGCTAGAGACTACATTTATCATCCTGCCTTGCAGGTAAGTGTGGCCACGATACTAAATTATCCTGATAGAATGTGAGCAAGAAGATGCATATACCTCTCATCCTTAAAAGGAAACTATTTGGCCCACCCTCCTTTTTTCTCTCTTTCCCAGCAGACGTGGTGCTGGGAAAGCAGCTTTGACCATTAAGGGCAATACCCGAGTGCAGAAAGCTGCAACTAAACATATAGAGAGATGCCAACAAAAAAAAAACAACCTAATTTGCCCTATATAACCCCAGAAAGGCTGAGGAATAGGAGGCACAAATACCTCAGAAGGTAGAGTGAAATATAGGAAAACTGGCTGAAAGTGTATTAAAGAAAGTTGGACCCCCAGTTCCTCTCTGTAACCAATCCCAGCCAGCCAACAATCCAGCATAGCCAGGAGATCTCATCCCTGGAACAATTCAGCCTGACAGGCTCCAGAGTCTGGTAGAGTAAAAGGTACAGGAGAGAAGCAGGCAAAATTTTAAAACTTCCTTTCCTTTCTTTTTTACTTCTAGTATCTGTGTCAGGCTTCTAATTCTCCAGGTAGAATTTCGGAAGAGTCTTTTCTGAAGAAACAATCCCAAGAGAAAAAGCCTTATCAATGCTCAAATTTGAGAAGTCCCTAGCAAAATGGCTGGGGCACACTCAATCATACAGAGCTTTTAGTTAGCTTTCCATTGTTTTATAGTACACTTGGCATTTGGTGAGTTCTGCACTCTAACTCATTTCCTTAATTTCTGGGAAATATTCTGTCATTACCTCTTTAATAATTTCTTAACCTCCTTTTAACTTTTTTGGAAAACAAGAGGTAAACATCAATAAAATGCAACATTTTAAGTGCCAGGATAACAGGAATAAACAGCAAACCCCTAAAAACTCCCAAAGGAGAAATAAAGTTTGCTCACAAAGAATTAGGAATCAATTTGTTATCATATTTCCCAGTTCAGTTCAGTTCCATCGCTCAGTCGTGTCCAACTCTTTCGACCCCATGAATTGCAGCATGCCAGGCCTCCCTGTCCATCACCAACTCCTGGAGTCCACCCAAACCCATGTCCATCGAGTCAGTGATGCCATCCAACCATCTCATCCTCTGTTGTCTCCTTCTCTTCCTGCCCTCAATTTTTCCCAGCATCAGGGTCTTTTCCAAGGAGCCAGCTCTTCGCATCAGGTGGCCAAAGTATTGGCGTTTCAGCTTCAACGTCAGTCCTTCCAATGAACACCCAGGACTGATCTCCTTTAGGATGGACTGGTTGGATCTCCTTGCAGTCCAAGGGACTCTCAAGAGTCTTCTCCAACACCACAGTTCAAAAGCATCAATTCTTCAGCGCTCAGCTTTCTTTATAGTCCAACCCTCAGTAGTAACTGAAAGCTGGAGCAGTGCTCCAACATTCTGACTAAAGATTATTTTCATTCTGGAATTCTATGTCCAGACAAACATTTAGGAGCGAACATTTTCAGGTGTGAAAAAATTCTGAAATGTATTTCCAGAGAGCGACTCCAGGATGTGCTTCACTATCACAAAGGAATAAACCTACAAAGTGGAAACTTAGGATACAGGGAACAGGGAATTCAACACAGAGAAGAGAAAGGAGAATTCCTTTATTAACAGAGGAAATTGTGACAGAACAGCTATGTAGCTGATCTAAAGAACAACAAGTACAGAATGAATCAGAACAACAGGAGACTCTAGGACAGATGTCTTAGTGGGGAGAGGAGAGGAGATGAAACTGATAGACTACTGGATGTGTTTGATAGTATTGAGAAGCACCTGTAACTCTATGGAGGAGTTGGGAAAGAATTAGCAGATGATGTATATAAACCTAAGCAAAGAAAGAAAAGGCAATTATTACCTACAGAAAAAATGCACAGTAAAGAAATGGAATTATTGTATGCTACGTGCCTCAACTGTGAACAATTTTCCATGATCATAGTTATTTTAACACAGGGTATTCATCTAACCAAAAGCTACGATACGACTTACTGGAAAGAGGAGGAAAGGGACAATATGCAGTGTGTAAGGGTACTAAGTTTTGATGTTTTACTATAGGAAGTAAATAGACCATGTACAAAATGGAAAAATAAGAAATAATACTATAAATATGAAACTTTGCGTATGTAGATAAATAGAAGAAGTAGCTAAAACAGTAGACAGTAGTTTTCTCTGAGGAGTGATTCTCAGGCCTAGGGAGGAGTTGAGCAGTAGCTATATTTTCTTACAAGCTTTTTAGTGCTAATTGTGTTTTTAAAAATTAAGTACATCTATTAATTTGGTAAAAATAAAACTACAGGCAAGTCAATAACAAGCTACTTCTCTGGAAAGTATTCTGTGGTAATTTAAATTTTCTCTCTGTCTCTCTCTCTCTCTAAGTGTAGCATGAAATGACTTATTTCTTGTTAAGAAGTGTCAGGTGTCAGGAAGCAAGTGAGCTGAGATCACATCACAGCATTCTGCTCATACGAGGACTGGCCCTAGCGGACCATTAGTATGTGCATCTGGTAACATTGCAACAGTAATTTCTAAATAAGGTCAGCATTCTTGCTCAAACAGATATGACAGCATGATTAATGATGAAAATCAAACCCAAGGGCATTTTAACAGGAGTTATAGTCCTGAAAGTAAAATGAGGATCAGAAGGCCTGGACAAAGGAGTGTCAGATATGAACTTAGGCCTCAGTGTCCTGAGCATTCAGGAATCTTGCTTTCTTAGCCAAGAATCATCATCAGTTTCATCTGACATGAGAGTCAGTCTTCCTGCAGGCAATGCCAGATAGATGATGCAGAATGGCACAGATCCAGAGCAGAGCCACGCAGGGCCAACAGCCGCCTGGGCATAAGGGAAGTCAGGCTTAAAAGAGACCTTCAGCTTTTATTACTCATTATCCTGACTTAGTGCCTCTTCAGCCATCTTTGTGACAGCCAGGAGCAGCGACCAGTGGAGCATTCAGTCAACAAATGTTATCATCACTGCAATAATAATCATGTCATCACCCGTCATAATGGTGTTTGTTCTGAGAGAAGACACAGAAGGCTTAGGGTTTCCATTTGGGAAAAGCCAAGAAGGAAAAAGCTGATATAAGCAGGACAGGTTTGCCAGCAGGGGTGGAATAGAAGAGTGCGTGTGGAATCGAGAATGAAATAAAGGGATAGAAGACAAGTGCCAGTGAGGAAAGTGGCACCATAAGAGCTACATGACAACAGCTAGAAATAAACTGGTGTCACAATAGTGTTGAGAGCAAGAGGCGGGTAATTTTCTGCCACAGTCACATTGTTTCCACCATGCAGTGTGTTCACTAGTCGGATATACCACTGGTAATATTTTCAGTTACGTAGGAGATGCTGTCAGTGCGCCTCCCACATCCTCTCTGGTCTCCTCCCATTCCCATCTTACCAGCCTGACCTCCAGTGGCTGGTGCATACATCTTTGCCAGAAGGCTGACTTGGGGCTGCTGGAACCAACTTCTCCTCCACACACAACAGTCCCTGGGAACCAACTTTGAACAGGTATCTGATGAATGTGGAGGGAAACATACCTCAGATGTCTGGCTCCTTCGGTGGATTATGCTGAGATGTCTGTTTTCCATTTCCAAGTTTCCCAATGGAAATAAACTTCAGTTGCTCACTATGGTAACTGGTCTTTTTAAAGCACCTTTTATTGACTGTCTCCCCTTCCCTATATCCCCTCCACATTCCCAATCAGTGTTCCTGTATCTCCCTAAAACATTTTGTATGTTCTTTTTTGTTTTTTTTAATTGATTGTGCCCTGCAGCTTGCTGGATCTTAGTTCCCCCACCAGGGATTGAACCTGTGTCCCTAGCAGTGAAACCACATTGGCCCTAATCACTGAACCACCAGGTACTTCTGTACATTCAATTTTTACCTAACATGCTGCCTCTGAAGGAAACCCAACCAGGACAAACATGGGCAGCACTGAAAGTACATTTATAGAGAGTTACACCTGCTACTGCAGTATGGTCAAGGGCATCCCAGAGAACAAAGGCTGACTAGTAACTACAGCTCTTTCCCTGGCTGCACTTCTGCCATGAAAAGAATCCTTTTTTATCTAATGGGGACAATCAGCCTAAGGGTAAACAATGGAAACAATTCAGTTCAAAGAAGAGGATTTTTAAATATAATATCTCCAAGGCAGACTGTGTGTTTATAAGAGTCTTAGGCTGGTAGAAAGAAATTGAAAGTGAAAGTTGCTCAGTCATGTCCAACAATTTGGGACCCCCATGGACTATAGCCTGCCAGGCTCCTCCGTCCGTGGAATTCTCCAGGCCAGAATACTAGAGTGGGTACCTGGTCCCTTCTCCAAAGGATCTTTCCAACCCAGGGATCAAACCTAGGTCTGTCACATTACAGGCAGATTCTTTACTGTCTGAGCCACCACGGAAGCCCAAGAATACTGGAGTGGGTAGCCTGCCCCTTCTCCAGGGTATCTTCCCCACCCAGGAATCGAACCCCTGTATCCTGTATTACAGGTGGATTCTTTACCAGCTGAGCTACCAGGGAAGCTCTCGGTAGGCTGGCAGGGGCAATGTCAATTCATTTTAAATTCTAAGATTATATTCTTCTCACACAGTTCAAAGCAATGTACTGCCTGCCAACCGGATATGGTTTTTGTCACATTATATGTGAGAACAATCATAGGAATGACATTGGCCCTACTCTATAGAAGTTAGCATTAGAATTTGTATTAAGAAGACCTATAATACAGATTTATCTGTGATACATAGTTAATATCATAGTTCTGTGACATATAATCACTCTCATGTAGGTAGTTGCATTAAATGTCTGAAGTTGTAGCAGAGAGGGCTACTTGCAAGTAAGCTCTTGAAGATCTTGATGGCAGGGCAATGGTTGGAAAGTAGAAACTGGTGGACAGTTCCTCCACCTCGCTCCCGCAAGGGTGCCAGAGATCAAGAACAATCCCAAATCTCCCAGATTGCAGGTTTTCCAGAAGGAAAATGATCTCACCTTGATGAGAGAGAGTTCAGGTATATCTTTGGCCTAGGAACAGTGGTTGTAGCCAAATGGAAAGAGAGGTCGGGTATCCCCTAGCCAACTAACCCTCAGAATACCTTCTAGATTGGCTCTGCCACTGGGGACCAGACCAGGATTCCATGCAAATGACACTTCAAACAGTAGTGAATAAAACAAGAGAGTTGATTCTCTGATGTGATTCGAAAACTCTCAGAGAACAATGCAGAACTCTCTTAAGACATAATAAAAATATAGCCTAAGTAAGGGAGAGTACTTGTTCCCACTTCAGCTTAATGAGTGAATAAATGCAAAAGGGACTGTAGCCTCACCAGACAAACAGCAGGGAATTTAGTCCCTCAAATAATTCAATAAATATTTATTGAACATGTATACATGACAGCATGATATTGTGCTAAATATCAAAGACATAGTGTTTCTTTTAAAGATACAGTTTTCAATAATAAGAAGGATGACTTATCGTGGTGTTTACAATGTGCCAAGCACTATTCTACTTCATAAGGTTCATAAGATATAGCTATAAGATCCTTTCATCTCCCACTTTTACACATGGGGACAGAGATTAAGCGACTTGCTCATAGTCATGCAAATGGTTAGTGCTAGAGCTGGGATTAGAGTGTGCTGCCCCCCGGTAGTCCTAGCCCCTATTGCTCCATTGCCTTGGAATTTACATGCTGGTGAACAAAAAGATCTTATATAAGATATTAATCATATTTTCAATCATTTAATTTCAATCTTAATCTAGACCTTGTAGGAGGTGTTATGTACAGAGTGCCCTGAGTATGTTCACCAGCTTATTCACTCCATAAATACATACTGATTGCCTACTCTGTGCCAGGTTCTGTGGGAGATACTGGGAATTTAATGAGAGCAAAACAGATACCTCCTCTGCTGTCTTGTGCAGGGAGGAAGGTGTGAGACATTATTTGAATAATGACACACATTTATATGTGATTGCAAAGGTGGTTAATGCTTTGAAGGAAACTACTGAGATTATTAAGAACATATAATATGAGGACTTGACATTTAAAATGAGATCAAATCAGATCTGAAGAATGAGTAACAGTTACTGTGGTAAGGAGAAGAAGAAAATACATTTCAGGGAAGTGTGTACCAAAGCTCCGAGGTAAAAAAAATCTAAGGCACTGAGAGAAAACCAATGAGGTTGTATTCCCATGAGTGAGAGGGAGAGTAGAACGCAAGGAGGTAGGGCTGGTGGGGAGGGGTCACGTGACTTACCCGTCAATTAATTAGGTTACTTTTGAAAGCGGAAGGCCCTCTTTTTTTTTTTGCTGTGCTGCCCTGGGATGTTGGATCTTAGTTCCCTGACCAGAGATGGAACCTGCGCCCCCTGTATTTGAAGCCCAGAGTCTTCACCGGACCACCAGGGAAGTCCCCTTGAAAGTGAAAGGGATGCTGATAATAATTAAACCAGGACAACAGGCATAAACAGGTTTCAAATTGGGTAAATTGGGACAGATGGTGACTCTAATTTAGGCCTTGTAAAGGTTTTATTCTCTATCCTAAGAATAATAAGAAGCCGTTGCATGATTTTAAATGAGAGGTGGGGGACATGTATAATCATATTTTATTATGATTATTTTTAAGAATGCTCTAGCTGTAATGTGGCGAATAGATAACACAGTAATAACAATGCAGAAAGACAAATAAGGACATTATAATAAGAATTCAAGTGAGAAATGATGGTACTTTGGACCAGAGTAAAGTAATGGAGATGGAAAGAAGGAGATGGAACCTAGTGATCATGACTAGTAAAATCAGTACAACTTGAAGACCAGTTGGGTTTGAGGAATAGAGAGGGAGACACAGGAGCAACCTGGAAACTGATTAATGAGGTCAGGAGAAGCAAGAAAGAAATGGCCAAATAAAGAATGAAAGAAATGATCAAACAAAAGTCTGAATGGCCATTTACTCCCCATGAGGAATCTGAAGAGTCTAAGAAAGCTGGCATCCCAGCATTTGGGACTACTTCTCATAGCCCCATTGTTTCCCACCTTGGTTCTTGGATACAAACCATTTCTTGTGCTCTAAACACATATGCACAATTAAAGAATGCAGGTTTATCTGAAAGTGAAAGTGAAGTTGCTCAGTCGTGTCCGACTCTTTGCGACCCCGTGGACTGTAGCCTACCAGGCTTCTCCATCCATGGGATTCTCCAGGCAACAATACTGGAGTGGGTTACCATTGCCTTCTCCAGGGGATCTTCCCGACCCAAGGATTGAACCCGGGTCTCCTGCATTAGAGGCAGACGCTTTAACCTCTGAGCCACCAAGGAAGCGAGCAGCAGAAGCAAAAGATGGTGTTCAAGGATGGCAATGTGATTTCAGAAAGGAAATGCATGTTGAAAAAGATTTGGAAGAGAAGGAAGGACCTGGCTTGTAAACGAAATAGGTATTACAGATAGAAGGAAAGGCATGTGAAAAAATCCTACTAGGTTGTATGTTAAGAGTATGTTAGTGACTTTCCAGGGCTTCCCTGGTAGCTCAGTTGGTAAAGAATCCACCTGCAATGCAGGAGACACCAGTTTGATTCCTGAGTCAGGAAGATCCATGGAGAAGGGATAGGCAACCACTCCAGTATTCATGGGCTTCCCTGCTGGCTCAGATGGTAAAGAATCCACGTGCAATGTGGGAGACCTGGATTCGATCCATGGTTGGGAAGATCCCTTGGAGGAGGGAAAGGCAACCCACTCCAATATTCTGGCCTAGAGAATCCCCATAGACAGAGGAGCCTGGCAGGCTACAGTCCATGGGGTTACAAAGAGTCAGACACAACCGAGCGACTAAGCACAGCCCAGTTCAGCTCAGTCGCTCAGTCGTGTCCAACTCTTTGCGACCCCATGAATCACAGTACGCCAGGACTCCCTGTCCATCACCAACTGCTGGAGTTCACTCAGACTCACATCCATTGAGTCCGTGGTGCCATCCAGCCATCTCATCCTCGGTCGTCCCTTTCTCCTCCTGCCCCCAATCCCTCCCAGCATCAGGGTCTTTTCCAATGAATCAACTCTTCGCCTAAGGTGGCCAAAGTACTGGAGCTTCCGTTTTAGCATCATTCCTTCCAAAGACATCTCAGGGCCGATCTCCTTCAGAATGGACTGGTTGGATCTTCTTGCAGTCCAAGGGACTCTCAAGAGTCTGCTCCAACACCACAGTTCAAAAGCATCAATTCTTCTGCGCTCAGCGTTCTTCACAGTCCAACTCTCACATCCGTACATGACCACAGGAAAAACCATAGCCTTGACTAGACGGACCTTAGTCGGCAAAGTATTTTCTTGTGATCCACACTGTCAAAGGCTTTGGCATAGTCAAGAAAGCAGAAATAGATGTTTTTCTGGAACTCTCTTGCTTTTTCCATGATCCAGCGGATGTTGGCAATTTGATCTCTGGTTCCTCTGCCTTTTCTAAAACCAGCTTGAACATCAGGGAGTTCATGGTTCACGTATTGCTGAAGCCTGGCTTGGAGAAGTTTGAGCATTACTTTACTAGTATGTGAGATGAGTGCAATTGTGCGGTAGTTTGAGCATTCTTTGGCATTGCCTTTCTTTGGGATTGGAATGAAAACTGACCTTTTCCAGTCCCATAGCCACTGCTGAGTTTTCCAAATTTGCTGGCAAATTGAGTGCAGCACTTTCACAGCATCATCTTTCAGGATTTGAAATAGCTCCACTGGAATTCCATCACCTCCACTAGCTTTGTTTGTAGTGATGCGTCCTAAGGCCCACTTGACTTCACATTTCAGAATGTCTGCTTATGTCCTGGTCCTACTCTTTCTACCACATTCCATAATCCTAAAGCTTTGTTGGGCTTCAAGCCTCATGGAGTTTCTGACAGGCTCATAGTGTAAGAAGAAATAATGATTTATTTAATTAGTATTTTCCAAAAGGAAAATGTTCATCTCTTTTAACATCAGTATTCAATTTCTTTTGAAATGAATGTTCAGTCAATGTTCTTCTCTCTTAACATGAAGTCAACTATAACTTCTTTTGGCAATTATATTGTACTGAAAATGACTTTTCTGTGGTAGAATAGAGCTAATTTGATGAAAACTTCACAAATTCAATCTTGGGTTGCATTCTCATTTAACCTTCTCTCAGATTTAAATCAGAGGAATCATCTTTCCCCGAAGCAGTAGAAAATAATAAACAGTGTTTATTTGAGGCTTTTTTCAAGTATAAAGACAACTAAAGAAATGGAAAGATTAATTTCTACTTGATTTTGTTTAAAGCTTTTGAAGGGAAATTACATTTGTTGTGTTTATTCAAATAAATATCTTTCTGGCACCTCAGTCCTTCATTGCTGAGAAACAGATACAGAGTTCTGTGAAAGCTAGTAGATGGAAATGTTGTAATTCAAGACTTATTTCATGTAGGAAATAAACAATAACCACATCTGTTTTAAAATGTTATGATACTTGTATTTTAAAAGAAACAACACACAAATTATTAGAAATACAAATTACTTCATCTTGAGATTCATCAGTTCCCTTTATCCTTTGGTTATCAGATAAAGTTTTCAGTTATATAATTGGCTAATATTTATAAAACATGATTTTAAGTGTCCTGAAATTTTATTCAGCTATCTTATTACAACCTTGAGTTATATCCTGTCTCATTTATTTTTGAACTTCAGACATCTCAGAAGAGTATCCTCTTCCCTTGGCTTCCACCTGTTTACCAGTCAATTTTTAACCCTAACCTCCATTGAAACTGCGGTCTTAAAGGTCACTCATGATGGCTGGCCTTCCTCTGCTTGTAACAAAATCTTTGGGTCTTTTTTTAGTCATCATTCTTACTGGCATTTACTTGCAACATTTGACATTGTTGAAGTTGATATGGTCCCTTATCAGCTAATAAAATGCTAAACTATCCTGGTCTCTTCATCCTATTGCATCAGGGTATGGAGTCATGGCAACCTCTCATTTGAGAGGAGAAAGCATCATTGTTAAAGAGAAAATGAGATAAAGCAATACATTTAGGGGGGAAAGTATTTTGGTGAGTGAGTTGTTGAGGACAGACAAACCAAAGAAAACAAAAACAGTAGGAGTTTAACCAAGTAGAGCTAAGGTCCCAGTGGAAGCTGAAACTGTATATGTACCAACTCCAGATGCCCTGGCATTAGAACCACCTCCCCTTTTAGTGGTGCCATTGTGTTGATTTTTTTTTAATGCAAGTAACATAAAAATTAGGGATAAATCCATCAGTGGTCTGGAAGGAGTTTGGCAAGGGTTTATGCCTCAGACACGAAAGATGAGATCACAAGGGGAAAAATATGTGGGTTAAGTGCACATATGATCCCTTCTGGGGCCAGCATATACCTGCTGTTTTTCCCTTTATATTGGTAGAGTCAGTGTTGGTGAAGTATCACCCGGTTGCATATTCATCTGTTTTGTTCATTGGCCTAGCTGCCTGTAAGGAATCTCAGTCTGGATAAAAATACAGAAGAACACTTTGCCAGTTTGAGATTAGAGAATCTGAAAGACCTGCTCCTCAGATTGCTTCCTCTGCCCTGCGAACCATCCAGTTGACTGGCTCAGCCAAAGTTGGGAGTGGGGGAAGAAGAGGCATTCAACACTTTCTCTCCTTTCTCTTCTCTTTCTCCTGCCTTCCTTCCATTCTTCAATACACATGTACTGAGAACCTGACAATGCCAATTACTCTGTTAGATGCCAAGAGCACAAAAATTAATAAGACTGGCCCCAAAACTGAAGTAGCTTATGGTCTTAAGGGAAAATGTATAGCCCACAAGCACCTTAAGTCAACATTTTAAAAAAAATCATGGCTTCTAATCCTTACAGTGCTCCCAACTCCATCCTCATCCTAACCCCTCTTCCTAATTTCTCTATTTCTATCACAGGTAATCAAAGGTTGCTGCTGCTACTGGTGCTAAGTTGCTTCAGTCGTGTCCGACTCTGTGCGACCCCAGAGATGGCAGCCCACCAGGCTCCCCCGTCCCTGGGATTCTCCAGGCAAGAACACTGGAGTGGGTTGCCATTTCCTTCTCCAATGCATGAAAGTGAAAAGTGAAAGTGAAGTCGCTCAGTCATGTCTGACTCTTTGCGAACCCATGGACTGCAGCCCACCAGGCTCCTCCATCCATGGGACTTTCCAGGCAAGAGTACTGGAGTGGGGTGCCATTGCCTTAGTCAAGCTTAAAACTGTAGATTTATCACTCAGTTTCTAAAATAAGTACCCCTCCTTTCCTTTTCTACTGCTATGCCCTTGGTTATGATGCTTATTAATTTTCTACTGGACTGATGTGCTTGCTAAGTTTCTTGCTTCTAGTTTCTCCCCAGTTCAATTCATCCTACTCAAGGCCACCAAATTAATTTTTGTCCAACATGACACTCAGTATATCAATAGCCTAGATAAAGTTATCATGGACTCTACAAATTATGTATTCAAAGTACCTAGCAGCTGACTTCTACTTATCTTTCCAGCATATTTTACACCGTTACAAATGCATACTTTATTCTCCAATTATATTAGTGTGGTAGGCTGAATAGTGGCTCCCAAAGATGTCTACATCCTAATCCCCAGAGCCTGTGACTATGTTACCTTACATAGTAAAAGGGACATTGCAGATATGACTAAGTTAAGGATTTTGACAAGGGAAGATTATCATAAATTATCCACATGTGTCCAGTGTAATCACAAGGGTTCTTATAAGAGCAAAACAGGAGGTCAGGGACAGGAGAAGGCAATGTGACAATGAGAGATTAGAGAGATACAGTCATGAATTAGGGAATGTTGACAGTCTCTAAGAGCTAGAAGAGACGGGGACAGATTTTTCCCTAGAGCCTCCAGAAGGAACCAGCCCTGCTGAATCTTGATGTTAGCTTTGTAAACTAACATTGTGACATTTGTTATAGCAGTAATAGGAATCTAACAATTCATTAGCTATTGCTCTGTAAATCACAACTACAGAATCTCAGTTGCATAGGAATATAAGCATTTACTTCTAACTCACAGGTCTATAGGTCGGCTGGGCTTTGCTGATATTGGATGGGTTTTGTTGGCTTCCCACTCTTGCTTCAGTTCATCTCTATTCTGTGTATTTCTCATTATTTTGGAAATAGCAAGTTGCATAGGAAATACCCTTCTCTAACTCGGCAAGTATATTTCAAGCATTTGCTCATATCATACCTGCTGACATTCCTTTAATCAAAGGAGCTTGCTTGGACAAACCCAAGATCAATGGGACAGTAAAATATCTTCTTGTGTCTAGTTGGGGGAACTTCAAGGCCTTGGGGGAAAGGGCATATAATTAGAGAGGGTTGGAGAAATAGAAGGGCTTCCCAGGCGGCTCAGTGGTGAAAGGATCCACCTGTTCAATCCCTGGGTCGGGAAGATTCCCCTGGAGGAGGGCATGGCAACCCACTACAGTATTCTTGCCTGGGAAATCCCATGGAGACAGGAGCCTGGCGGGCTATAGTCCATGGGGTCACAAAGAGTCGGATATGACTGAGCACAAAAGCAAAGTCAAAAGTAATAGGAATAATAGTGCAATATGTCCAGTGGTGTGCTGGTAGACCAGTTTGAAGAAACAAACAAGAAAGCAAACAAAGATTTATAGAATTTGTAAATATTCCCACTATGGTTGATTTCAAACTACCAACATGATGTCACTGAATAGAAAGTGGGAAGAGATGCACACAAGGGGCTCTCGTTCTAGCGCAGCACTGGATTTACGAATCAGTCTAACCAGCCTCATGCCATTCTCTCCTAACTGAAATCCTCCATCTTCCAAATGCCACCTTTTACACAAAGTTTCTCTGTTTTCCTGACTAGAGGTGAATATCCCCTCTTGGCATTTTCAAAGCACTTTCTTGTGGATATTTTTCATTCCTTTTTCTGGAATACTTATTGTGCATATGGACATATGTGCACTGGTTTTCAAGGTATTAGAAGGTAGGAACTGTATCTAATCTCTCTTGAGATCCTGCCGCACTTTGCACACAGTAGGGGTTTATATAACTATCTATTAGATGAATAAATGGATGAATGAGACACATAAAAGGATACAAATGTTAATGAATTGTATTATTTGGACAAGTGTTATTCTGGCAGAACAAAGTCATCCAAAAGAAATAAGCCAACTGAGAATTCCAAGGAACCAGTAACCTAATCCCAGAGAACACAAGAGTTCTGACCATGTGCAGTGGGTGAGAAGTTTTGTCTTTCTAAACTATTCAAAGCTGAGAATTTGAAAACCCCCACAAAAGTTAATTCTGATAAAACAAAACATTCTATTCTCCACTACTAGAAAACAGAAGCTCTAACACCCACAGAGAATTTGGAAGCCCTCAATGACTAAAGCAGTGGAAAATGAGTCTGCTTCATAATCCATAGCAGTTTTGCAGAAATCCTCCATTTTTATTGTCAGGAGGAAGCCAGAGCTCTTACCACCTGTCAACTGTCGAAACCTGAGATTCAAATTGGTAGAACCAGACTGATTTCCTATGGAAATACCTTTTTCAATCCTATCATCAAACTCATCCCTGTGAATGAGGTGTTCTTCCAACCTCAGTGCAAAGCCCAGAGATGGAGTCTGTTTGGAATTGAGATTGTTACTGAGGCAATTTTTAGGGTTTTTGATTCAAGCACATTCATTGGTAGCGTAAGAAAGTGTATAGACATTGTGGCTGTTCCTTGTTGCATTTATGAAATGAAAAATAAGACTTTCTTTCACTTATATTACTTTTGGTCTTTTTAAAACCCTTGCATACTTAGGAGAAAGGGGTTTTTAAACATTGAAATGCAGATAAAGTTCTTTTCCTTTCAAACAAAGCATCTTTGGTAAAGATAGGAAAGCCTTGGTGATAAAATACGCACAAGGGCTATCTTCCTTTCACTACAAATCAGGGATAACTTTATATGTTTAAGGAGAAAACTTACAAATCTAGACAATATTCTTTCTGAAGTGAGGCAAATATATCTTGGAAAAATATACCCCTCCTTTGGTCTGCCATGTCAACAGTCTCCCTTCCTGCATAAGATGTCTACAGTTACAGTGGCCTTCTCTGGGTTAAATAATAAGCTAAACATTGATTCAAATGGCTCCAATTAAAACCTAGCCATTTGTTCAATTAACCATTTACTGTATATCTAGTATGTCCTTGACATGGAGTTTGACATTAAGGACTCCAAGATTAATTGTTAAAAACGAAACAAGAACAGAGAATCCCTAGCCTTAAGGAGATAAGAGTCAAATAGGGAGAACAGACACAAATAGTTGGAGCTTAGGTGTCCTCAGGTCTAATAAGACACGTTGATTGAAAATCTGTTATTAAAAAGAATGAAGCCAGTGTTCAAAGAGAGTCACATTAACAGTGGCACAGATTACATTAAATCTTACTCCCACATACTCTTTGCAAACCTCAGACTTCTTTAAGGCATGCCTTGAAGATCTCTGTTAGTTGCCATGGACTACTTCACATATAGTCACAAAGATATGCACTCTGACCAAGAACCTTTGTGTCCTGGCCCAATGGACTGCAGTTCTCACAGGAGGTGATCAATAGTACATCCTTTCAGGAGAGCATTCAGTTGGGTAGGGCCTTGGGTCCTCCAATATCTTACAAATACTTGAGGATTTTATTTTTTATTATACTTTATCTGGAATGTTGTTTCTTTACAATGTTGTGTTGGTTTCTGTTGCACAGTAAAGTGAATAAGCTATGTGCTAAGTCGCTTCAGCCACGTCCAACTCTTTGTGACCCTATGGACTGTAGCCCTCCAGCTCCTCTGTCAGTGGGATTCTCCAGGCAAGAATATTGGAGTGGGTTTCCATGCTCTCCTCCAAGGGATCTTCCCTATAATGAAATTACTCTTTTACTTAGTAGAACATTTTAAATTAATTTATAACTTTGGCCTGCTATATAATGGCTTAGATTCTTGGAGAAAAAGAAAACCGTATTTAGTTAGAAACAGTGAAAGATTTTTCATTTCTGTGATGGAAATTGTGTTAGAAAAGTTAGAAAATTATAAAATAAAGATTTAAAATATTTTATGAAAAAATGATTATCAATTATGCCACCAAACAATTATATGTGGAATACAAGAGCTAATAATTTCAAAGATCAATTGACTCAAAATTTGAAAAATCGCATGTGCTTTTCTCTAGCTTTAGATGAGTCTGCAATGTAAGTGACATTGCCCAATAATACTCTGGGTACATTTTGTCTCAAAGGACTTACAAATTTATAAAGAAATGATGTCAATTAAGGGCCTAAAAATTAAATTCATGGTGTAGATATTTTTTTTTGATCTTTTAAATCTGTCAAAGAAGAATTTCAGCTAGATATGAACAAATTCATTTCTTTAATAACAGATGATGCTGCAGCTATATTAGTTTCAAAAATATGAATTTATTGTTTTTAAAAAAAGACTGATGTTTCTCTTATTGCTTTGTTCCACTGTATAATGCATATTGAAAATATTTGTGCTCAGTTTTCTGAAGCAAACCTAAGAAAAATGTCATGGATACAGTTATTAAAATTGTTCAGTACACATGCAAATGCTATGAATCATTGCCAGTTTATGGAACTGTTGACAGAAATAGATGACAATGATTGTCTGTTCTTTGCCAAAGCTTATTGGCTGACTTGTAGAGGAGCTTTGCAAAAATTTAGTGTACAGTACTTTCAAATAAGATTCAAGATTTTCTTAAAGCAAAAGGAATACCTGCCAAGTAGTCAATAACCAAAGACAAAAATGGCAGTGAGATTTACATTTTTCACTGATATCAGATTGCACATGAATAAACTAAACATTTATACCAGCTTTATTGAAATATGATTCACATACTATTCAGTCCAATGAGTTTTTAGCATATTCACATAGCTGTGTAGCCATCACCACAATTAATTTTAGAACATTTTCCATCACCCTAAAAGATATACCATACTCATTAGCATTCCCTGTTTCCCCCTAGTTTCCCCTCTTCCCATGCCTCTGGAAGCCGCCAATTTATTTTGTCTATAGATTCACCTCTTCTAGGCATTTCATTTATATTGGTATCAGTCAGTATCAGTTCATTGGTCAGTCGTGGTTGACTCTTTGTGACCCCATGGACGGCAGCATGCCAGGCTTCCCAGTCCATCACCAATTCCCACAGCTTGCTCAAACTCATGTCCATCTAGTCGGTGATGCCATCCAACCATCTCATCCTCTGTCGTTCCCTTCTCCTCTTGCCTTCAATATTTCCCTGCATCAGGGTCTTTTCAAATGAGTCAGTTCTTTGCATCAGATGGCCATAGTATTAGAGCTTTAGCATCAGCATCAGCCCTTCCAATGAATATTCTGGACTGATTTCCTTTAGGATGGACTGGTTGGATCTCCTTGCAGTCCAAGGGGCTCTCAAGAGTCTGCTCCAGCAATTCTTCAGTGCTCAGCTTTCTTTATACTCCAACTCCATATCCATACATGACTACTGGAAAAACCATAGCTTTGACTAGATGGATCTTTGTTGGCAAAGTAATGTCTCTGCTTTTTAATATGCTGTCTAGGTTGCTCATAACTTTCCTTCCAAGGAGCAAGAGTCTTTTAATTTCATGGCTGCAGTCACCATCTACAGTGATTTTGGAGCCCCCCAAAATAATAGTCTGTCATTATTTCCATTGTTTCTCCACTTATTTACCATGAAGTGATGGAACCAGATGCCATGATCTTGGTTTTCTGAATGTGGAACTTTAAGCCACATTTTTCACTCTCCTTTTTCACTTTTATCAACAGGCTCTTTAGTTCCTCTTTGCTTTCTGCCATAAGGGTGGTGTCATCTGCATATCTGAGGTTATTGATATTTTTCCAAGCAATCTTGATTCCAGCTTGTGCTTCCTCCAGCCCAACATTTCACAGGATGTACTCTGCATATAAGTTAAATAAGCGGGTGACAATATACAGCCTTGACATACTCCTTTCCCAGTTTGGAACCAGTCTTGTTCCATATATGGTTCTAACTTTTGCTTCTTGACCTGCATACGTTTCTCAGGAGGCGGGTCAGGTGGTCTGGTATTCCCATCTTTTGAAGAATTTTCCATAGTTTGTTGTGATCCACACAGTCAAAGCCTTTAGCATAGTCAATAAAACAGAAGTAGATGTTTTTCTGGAACTCTCTTGCTTTTTCAATGATCCAGTGGATGTTGACAATTTGATCTCCAGTTCCTCTGCCTTTTCTAAATCCAGTTTGAACATCTGGAAGTTCACAGTTCATGTACTACTGAAGCCTGGCTTGGAGAATTTTGAGCATTACTTTGCTAGCATTGAGATGAGTGCAAGTGTGTGGTAGTTCAAGCATTCTTTGGCATTGCTTTTCTTTGGGAATGGAATGAAAACTGACTTTTTCCAGTCCTGTGGCCACTGTTGAGTTTTCCTAATTTGCTGGCATATTGAGTGCAGCACTTTGACAGCATCATCTTTTAGGGTTTCAAATAACTCAACTGGAATTCTATCGCCTCAACTAGCTTTGTTTGTAGTGATGCTTCCAAAGGCCCACTTGACTTTGCACTCCAGGATGTCTGGCTCTAGGTGAGTGATCACACCATCATGGTTATCTGGGTCATTAACATCTTTCGTGTGTGTTCTTGCCACCTCTTCTTAATATCTTCTGCTTCTGTTAGGTCCATATTGTTTCTGTCCTTTATTGTGCCCATCTTTGCATGAAATGTTCCCTTGGTATCTCTAATTTTCTTGAAGAAATCTGTAGTGGTTCCCATTCTACTGTTTTTCTTTATTTCTTTGCATTGATCACTGAGGAAGGCTTTCTTAACTCTCCCTGCTATTCTTCAGAATTCTGCATTCAGATGAGTATAGCTTTCCTTTTCTCCTTTGCCTTTAGCTTCTCTTCTTTTCTCAGCTATTTGTAAGGCCTCCTCAGACACCCATTTTGCCTTTCTGCATTCCTTTTTCTGGGAATGGTCTTCATCACTACCTCCTGTACAATGTCACGAACCTCCGTCCATAGCTCTTCAAGCATATGGTCTTTTCTGACAGGCTTCTTTCAACTATCACAGTGATTTCAAGGTTCATTCGTGTTGTACCAGGTATCAATACTTCATTTTTTATTGCTGAATAATATTTCATTATATGAATATATTTTATTTTATTTATCCATTTATGAAGATTTTATTTATCCATTCATCAGTTGATGACATTTATATTTTCTCCACATTTTGACCATTATAAATAACTCTGCTGTGGACATTTGTGTACTAGTTTTTGTATAGATGTATGTTTTCATTTCTTTTGCAAATATACCTAGTAGAATTGCTAGGTTCATATGGTAACTTTATGTTTAACTTTGAGAGGAACTGCAAAACTGCCTTCCAAAGTGGCTGCACCATTTTAAATTCTCTCCAGCAGAATATGAGGGGGTCTAATTTTTCTACATCCTTGCCAGCACTGCTATTATCTGTCTTTTTGATTATAGCCATCCTAGTGAATATGAAGTGGTATCTCATTGTGGTTTGGATTTGAATTTCCCTTATACTTAATGATGCTGAGGAATGAGCTCATTTTGAAAGTCCAAGGAAAGGAAAAGCTTATTTGTGAACTAGACATGTATGAGAATTTATGTTGAAATTGAAAGTTTCATAATATCAATCACTAATAATGATCATATTTTTCTAACATGAAGCAATATGCAGAGGATTTAAATTGTAATTGACAGCATTATGTAAATTGGCTGCAAAAAACTACAGGAAAAATTCAAGAATTGTTTTTTCAATAAATTGAGTTGTTTTTCATTTACACAATATCCCTTTGAATTTATTCATCATTCTGAGTTGACACAAGGTTTAGTGAACTTAACTTGGACAGATGCACATTGAAACTGATATAGTTTTTATTCAAATTCAAATCATTATTCTAAAAGCAATAAACCAGTTTGTCAATGTGGATACAAATAATAAAGGAAGATGATTTTTTGTCACTGCTTGATTTCAGCTATTGGGAAACTTTAAAGTATGCTTGGAAAAATTTAGGTATGTGAATCTACTTGTTTAACTGAAAATTACATAAAATCTGAATTCAGTTCAAATATTCCCAATGAAAATTCACATGCAAATTGAGATATACCATAAGTATAAAACACATGCCAATTTTCAAAGACTCAATATGAAACAAGTCTCAACAATATATTTTTCATTTTGATTATATTGGAAATTATATTTGCATATATTGGATTTCCCTGGTGACTCAGACGGCAAACCATCTGCCTGCAATGCAGGAGACCCAGGTTCAATTGCTGGGTCAGGCAGATCCCCCGGAGAAGGAAATGGCAACCCACTCCAGTACTCTTGCTTGGAAAATTCCATGGATGGAGGAGCCTGGTAGGCTACAGTCCATGGGGTCCAAAGAATTGGACATGATGGAACGACTTCACTTATATTGGGTTTAGTAAATTGTGTCATTTACATTAATGTCATCTGTTTCCTTTTCCTCTTTGTAATAATTAATTTCAAATTTTGATCTATATTGTTAAGGGGGATACTGGGAGTAAAATTCTGTGTATAAAGAGCAACAGTGAGCTGAAAGAAGAAGGCAGGCACCTTATCGTGAAGCTAAGTTGCCATAGTTGAAACTTACTTACCAAATCACTATTTGCATAGGCCCAGTTCATCCATCCCCCAACTGAGAAATTTTCATGAAGATTAGAAGTGGTACAATCTTGAACAGTGGGAGAGGATTTAAGACCAACTGATGTTATGATGCTTTGGTACATTTGAAAATTCTCGTCTAGGTATATATTTCTTGATTCTCTGTGATAACAAATCGTGGCTGGGATATACAGACAATTATTGATGTTAATTTATATAAGCAGCTAAAGAATACACATGAACAGTATGTAGGATTATTTTCACTTTGCAGCCAGTTAGATGTAACCAGGAGGGCTAAATAGGAATAACACTTACTACAGACAACAATTTAGAAATTTCAGTATAGAAGTGAGCAAATGTTAAATAGAATATTAAAAAAGAAGCAGCAAAACCTTATTTTTATAGTATATACATGCTGCATTTAAGTGTGTGTATATATATATATCAGTTCAGTTCGGTTCAGTTGCTCGGTCGTGTCCGACTCTTTGCGACCCATGAATCGCAGCACGCCAAGCCTCCCTGTCCATCACCAACTCCCGGAGTTCACTCAGACTCGCGTCCATCGAGTCAGTGATGCCATCCAGCTACATTATATATATTTACATATATATTAAATATTTATTTGTTTGGCTGCACCCGGTCTGGGTTGCAACCTGTTGAGATCTTTCAGTTGTGACACATGAACTCTTAGCTATGGCATGTGGGATCTATTTTCCTGACCAGGGGTTGAACCTGAGTCCCATGCATTGGGAGTATGCAGTTTTAGCCACTGGGACACCAGGATATCTCTAAAATATATATTTCACAGTATGTGTATATATGTAAATATATACATATATATGCATTTGGAATGATATATAACACAAGATTCTCAATATTGGCATTGGTTGTCTCTGGGAAGCAGAATTATAAGTGATTTTTGTTTCTTTTTGCTTGACTGTGTTTTATAAATTATCTACAATGAACATGTATCCCTTTATATTAAGAAAAAAGTCTTTAAAAAAGTAATCTGAAGACATCCTACCTATGTAATTGAAAGCTGCAGACTTCTGAGCAAAGCATAACCAGAAATGGAAGAAATTACAAAGACTAAACAATCATCGCCTCCCCTCAACACACAGCATAAAGATGAAAAGGTCTTCCAACAAATTAAGTCTCAGTGAAATTCACCAACAGCCATTTTTGGCTCAGCAGATCAGCACATATTTTTTCTTTGTTGCTTGGCTTAACATGTCTGGTCAGAAGCTTACTGGAGCAAGGTGATACCCGGCAGACTCTCCCAAGCTCACCCAGGCACAGTTATCTTCGCAATGCAGGGTAACAGGTAAAGCTAAGCTTTGTGAGACAGCCCACAGTGACTCTGCTCCCCAGAACAAATTTTAGTTTCCTACTGGGTGCTGATTCTGTACATTGCTCTCATTCTCTTGAAACACAAAGATGATGGATTTCTTTGGGGGAGTAATGTGAACAGAAAATGCTTTAAGGTCATGGGGTAAGAGATGGGATTCAGTATGAGCATCTGGTAAGTTTAGATTTCCATGGTCAACTGCACACTAGAGAATTTTCCCAAGTGACTCTCTTGGTTATAATGCTTTTCCTTCTCAGTTCCAAACCTACCTTGCCTTGCTTTGTTTTTTTTTTTTTTTTTTTTCTCTGAGGCAGGGGCTGGGACTCTGCCAGCTACTTTTCCCCTTAGCCACCTGCTTCGTGCTGGACTCTGCCAACAGAGGGCACGTGAGGGAGTGTGTGAGGATGGAGGAGGCAGAAGGGACTTGCTCATCCCCATTTGCTCACTGTTTCTGTCAGCATTAGCCCAGTAAGAGTTCTTTATCCAGGCAGTGACATTTGCTCCCTCAGAGATATCAACACCAGCTGAGCAACAACCCCTCCTCTGAGTTACTAAATTTTTTATATATTTATTTATTTGGCTGTGCCAGGTCTTAGTTGTGACATGCAGGATCTTTTATCTTTGTTGGGGCATGTGGGATCTTTAGTTGTGTCGTGCAAACTCTTAGGTTGTGGCATATGGCATCTAGTTCCCTGACCAGGGATCAAACCCGGCCCCCCTGCATTGAGAGCAGGGAGTCTTAGCCACTGGACTACCAGGGAAGTCCCCAAGTTACTAAATTTTAACAGTCCTGACCTCTGCCTTGTGCTTTCCAGTCCTAGAGGTAGGAGCAGCTTTCTGTAGTTACAATCTTGCAATATCGGTGTTCCCCTTTTGCTTTTCCAGATCTACAATACTTGGTTAACAATTTGTGATATTAAATTCTTTCTGTTAAAGCAGCTAATCTGGTTTCTATTACCTAATTGTACCTGTCAAGTACAATCAGAGAATTCAGTCTCATAAAAAGTGAAAGGCATATTACTAATAGAACATATTAGGCAACTGGTCTAACAGTGAGCTTGTAACTGATAAACAAATAAATGAAAATGTGTGTATTTATAATACATTCCTATTGCAAATGGCAGCTACACATTTTAATAATTAGGACCAGCTATGACTGGAATAATCCAAACCATGTAGTTGGTTCAACAAAACTTCAAAAAAGAAATTCATTTTAGGGATGAGTGATACAATCTCTCAGAGAAGAGAAGGAACGTCATTCTGGTGTGGGCAATGGCATGCGCATAGGCTCAAATGGGAAACCAAATAAGTCACATGTATAAGGAAACTAGGACAGTTCTTCATCGTCAACCTCCTTCCCAGCGTTTAGCATGGAGCCTGAAACTTTGGAGATGATTGATAAATATTTGCTTAATTATTGAATGCAATGATTGAGTTGGTTTGTTTTGTTGATATGGAGAGGCTGGGTCCTCTTGTCCTCAGAAGTCACTTGTGCGTGGCAATTCAGAATCATAACAGGTTTATAAGAATAGAACCCAGAATTCTGGAAGAAGATATCTTAGAAGTACAGTAGGAAGATGGGTAGTTTGGAGACAGACAGAAATTATTGCCTGACTGCAGAAACAACTCCTGGACTTCAGCACTGATGACAGAAATGGTAAGGAAATGGAAGAAGAGAAAACAGAAGGAAGAATCTTCAGTACCTGGAGATCAATGTAAGGATAAAGGAGAAGAGAAAGAGCCATCCCAGTGTTATGAATCTGAGAAAATCAGAAGACTTGCATAGGATCTGGGGAACTAATTTAACTGTCTGAGCTAAGTGTCTAAATTAACATGTTTGTGGACTGTCCACATGGAGACTGGCTGTGGGCAGAAGGAGAAAATGATACTAAAAGAAAGGAGAAATTTTCAGACCTGGAAATGAAGAGCTACAACCCGTACATGGGCTACCCAGGTGGCTCTGGCCAATGCGGAGACGAAAGAAATGTGGATTCTGTCCCTGGGTCGTGAGGATCCCCTGGAGAAGGAAATGGCAACCCACTCCAGTATTCTTGCCTGGAAAATCCCATGGACAGGGAACTCGGCCGGCTATAGTTCATGGGATCACAAAGAGTTGGACAAGATTTAGTAAGTGGATTGTGACTGAGCGGTTATTTAATAGTGTAAAACGAGAAGGGGCTCCAAAAGCAGAAGAAACAAATTATGTACCTGGAGGATTTTTATGCAATTTACAATGACCAGTTTTTCTGCTTGTAGACTGGGAACAAGCAAACAAAAAATGGATTTAAACTAGAGCTTGAAGGATTTAGATTAAATGACAGTGATAGAGGTTACAATATCATATTCTCTAGACATTAAAAAAAATAAAATTGATTATTATTTGTCTGACATGGTGTGACTGTGGACCTGCATAAACTTAGTGGAATAAAATTTATTGCTTGATTTCCCTTCAGTTCTTATGATTTCCTAGAAGGACTTTAAGTGGTTGGTTAATTCACTCAAGGTCATGTACAGTGAAAAACAGATATAAATCAATTTGCCAAGTCAAAAGTAGGATTTCACCTCAGATGGTTGTGTCATATCTATCCTCTTCAAAGAAATAATGAACGGAAAGAGTACTCGTCATTATTTCAGAATATTTAAGTCAAATCATTAGTTTTACACCTTAAACTGATAAAGTTCTGTGTCAACTGTATCTCAGTAAAACTGGGAAAAAGAAATACAATCATCAGCGTTTCTTTTGAGCATGATCCCTGTTAGGGTAGCTTCAGCTGGAACTGAGGGGTTGTGGTAGATTACATTAACAACTCTATTCTTCACCCTTTTCTGTATCCATGTCTTTTGCTCTGCACATTTCCTGCTCCTCCCATGTAAGAGTCAATTTCCCCACAATCTGACCTCAGCCATTTAACTTGCTTTGGCTAATATGATAAGATAGGAGTGATTTTACCCCAGTTCTGAGCCAAGGCCTTAGGAGGCTTTGCGTGTTTCTGGTAGCTCTCTTGCACCTCTGCCATCACTGTGAGAAAGACATACTCACAGGCCATCTCATAATATCAGGAGGAGGATGAGAGCATGTAGAGCAAGCTGCTTACTAGGTGCTCAGCCTAGTGCAGCGAATCACAAAGCTCCCAGATGACCTTTAGACATCCAAACTAAGCCCCCAACTTGCAGATGTAGATTCATGCGCAAGTCAAGGTTAGATAACCCTGGGATACCCATTATCATGTGAGCTGTAATAATAAATAAATGTTATTGTAAGCCACTCAGTTGATTCAATCTAACAGATTTTTCTGGTAGAGTCTTTAGGGTTTTCTTTCCCAGGTGGCTTAGACAGTAAACAATCTGCCTGCAATGCAGGAGACCCTGGTTTGATCCCTGGGTCAGGATGATCCACTGGAGAGGGGAATGGCAACCCACTCTAGCACTCATGCCTGAAGAATTCCATGGATGAAGGAGCCTGGCAGGCTACAGTTCATGGGTCTTAGAGTTGGACATTACTGAGTGACTAATACTTAGGGTTTTCTATGTATAAAATCATATCACCTACAAATAGAGACCATTTTACTTCTTCCTTTCCAGTTCTGATGCCTTTTATTTCTTTTTCCGGTCTGATTGCTCTGTCTAGAACTTCCAGTACTATGTTGAATAGAAGTGGTGAGAGTGGGCACCCTTGTCTGTTCCTAATCTTAGAGAAAAAACTTTCAACCTTTAATCACTGGGTATGAGGTTGGCTGTAAGCTTGTCATATAAGGCCTTTATTATGTTGAGGTACATTTCTTCACTAGCTGATTTTTAAGAGCTTTATCACAAATGGATGTTAACTTTTGTTAAAGGCTTTTTCTGCATCTATTGAGATGATCATATGATTTTTCTATTTCATTGTATGAATACAACATGTCACATTTATTGATTTGCAGATGTTGAACCATCCTTGCACCCCAGGGATAAATCCCTCTTGATCATGATGAATGATATTTTTATTATTTTTTTTTAATTTTACTTATTTTACTTTACAATACTGTATTGGTTTTGCCATACATTGACATGAATCTGCCACGGGTGTACATGAGTTCCCAATCCTGAACCCCTCTCCCACCTCCCTCCCCATATCATCTCCTAGGTCATCCCAGTGTACCAGCCCCAAGCAGCTGAATTATTTGTTAGTTTTCACTGAAAATTTTTGCATCTTGATTCATGAGGGTTGTTGGCCTATAGTTTTCTTGTAGTGTCCTTTTCTGGTTTTGTTATTTGAGTAATGCTGACCTCATAAAATGAGTTTGGGAGTGTTCCTTCCTCTTTGAGTTTTTGGAAGAGTTTAAGAAGGATAGGTATTAATTTCCTCCCAATGTTTAGTAAAATTCACTAGTAAAGCTAGTCAAGGCTATGGTTTTTCCAGTAGTCATGTATGAATGTGAGAGTTGGACTATAAAGAAAGCTAAGCACTGAAGAATTGATGCTTTTGAACTGTGGTGTTGGAGAAGACTCTTGAGAGTCCCTTGGACTGCAAGGAGATCCAACCAGTCCAGGAGATCAGTCCTGAATATTCATTGGAAGGACTGATGTTGAAGCTGAAACTCCAATATTTTGGCCACTTGATATGAAGAACTGACTCATTTGAAAAGACCCTGATGCTGGGAAAGATTGAAGGCAGGAGGAGAAGGTGACGACAGAGGATGAGATGGTTGGATGGCATCACTGACTCAATGGAAATGAGTTTGAGTAGACTCCAGCAGTTGGTGATGGACAGGAAGGCCTGGCGTGCTGCAGTCCATGGGGTTGCAAATAGTCGGACACGACTGAGAGAATGAACTGAACTGAACTGAACTAGTAAAGCCATCCAGTCCTGTTCATTTCCTTGGTGAGAGATTGTTGATTGTTCATTCACTCTCCTTACTAGTAATTGACCTGTTCAAATTTTTGTATTTCCTCCTGATTCAGTCTTTATAGGTTATATGTTTCTAATAATTTTTCCATTTCTTCTAGGTTGTCCAGTTTGTTGGTGTCTAGTTTTTTATAGTAGCCCTTATGATCCCTGGGCTGGGAAAATCCCCTGGAGAAGGAAATGGCAACCCACTCCAATATTTTTGCCTGGAAAATCCCATGGACAGAGGAGCTTAGTAGGCTACAGTCCATGGGGTGCAAAGAGTTGGACACAACTGAGCGACTTCACTTTCTTTCTTTCTTATGAACCTTAGTATTTCTGTGGTATCAGTTGTAATGTCTACTTTTCCATTTATAGTTTTGTTGATTTGGATCCTCTCTCTTTTTACTTTGTCAATTTGATTTATCTTTTAAAAGTACCAACTCTAGGTTTGTTAATCTTTTCTATTGTTTTTCTATTCTCTATTTCATTTGTTTCTGCTCTGATCTTTTTAATTTCATTCCTTCTGCAAACTTTGGGCTCAGATGGTTCTTCTTCTTCTATTTCCTTAAGGCATAGAGCTAGGTTCTTTATTTGAGACCTCTCTTGCTTTCTTAATGTAGGCATTTGTTAAATTCCCTCTTAGAATTGCATTTGCTGTAATCCCATAAATTTTGGTACATGGTATTTCCATTTTCATCTGTAAAAATAATTGTGTACTTCTCTTTAATTTCTTCTTTGATCATTAGTTGTTCAGAAGAGTGTTATTTAATTTCCATGTATTTGTGAATCTTTCAATTTTCCTCCTATTATTGATTTCTAATTTCATACCATTGTAGTCAGATACTTGGTATGATTTCAACCTTCTTGAATTTACTTAGACTCATTTTGTGTTCTAATACATGGTTTATCCTACAAAATGTTCCATGTGCCCTTGAGAAGAGTGTGTATCCTCCTGTTATTGGACAGAATGTCATCTATGTGCCTGTTAGATCCATTTGACATATAGTGCTGTTCCAATACACTGTTTTCTCATTGATTCTCTGTCTGCATGACTTATCCATTGTTGAGAGTGGAGTATTAAAATTCTCAACATTATTGTATTGCATTTATTTATCCTTTTAGCTCTGTAAGTTTTTGCTTTAAGTGCTCTGATGTTGGATGCATAAATATTTACAATAGCTATATTTCCTTGATGGATTTACCCCTTTATTACTATATAATGACCTTGGCTTCTTTTTGCCATTTTTAGTTTAAAGCTTATTCTGTTTGATATAAGTATAGTTACCCTATTTTGTTTTATTGTTGTCATTGGCTTGAAGTATATTTTTGATGGTTCGGTTTATGATGAGAATGAGTAAATTGACTTCTAGTCACTCCCAATATGCAGTCTCAACAGTAGACATGCAAACAGAAAAACAACATTGACTGCTAGGGAGTCAAAGCTGCCTGTCTATTGGCAAGCATTAGTGATTCCTGCTAATATAAAAGATTGTGCAAATGATGTTGCTGGCTCATTTCAAATTAGAAAAGAACATTTGAGATGTCGTCTTACTTTTAAGCCATTCGCATTTTAAATGTGAAACTGTTAGTCAGTCATGTCCAACTCTTTGTGACCCCATGGACTTAAGGGAACATCATTTTTCCATGGGACCAAAGTTTCCATAAGCAAATATCACTATTGGGAAGTAGGGGTGGGACGGTGTGATGCTTAATTTTATGTGTCAATTTGACTGGGCCATGAGGTACACCCAGACATTTGATCCAACATTCTGGGTGTGTTTGTGAGGGTGTTTCTGGGTGAAATTAACATTCGAATCAGTCAATTTAGTAATTACAGATTGCTCTTCCTAAAGTGGGTAAGCCTCATCCAACTGATTGAGGACCTGAATAGAACAAAAAGGTAGAGTAAAAGGGAATTCCACCTGCTTGTTTACTGGAGCTAGAACATTGTTTTATTTTCTTGCCTTTGATCTCAAACTGAAAAATTGGCTTTTCTTGGGTCTTGAGCCTGCCAGCTTTTGGACTGGAATTTAACATCAACAGTTTTCCTGGATCTCCTGCTTGCCAACAGCAGATCTTGGATCATCTCAGCCTCCATAATCACATGAGCCAATTCATTATTTTATATATATAAAACATCTATAGATATATAGATAAAAATATACTGTTGGTTCTAAAAATCCCTGACTGATAGAGGCAGCAAGGGGTAAGGTTCAGTTGGAACCTTAGCAGCCTCTGAAAGGCCCTCGGGAAATCTAAAAATGCCTATGAAAAGTAAAGCTCCAGTTTGTTTTTCCCACTTGTCTAGTTCCAAAACGCAGTGGCTATTAACATTGATCTGTCCAGACTGCATTTATAAAGATCTGTAAGCTGATCAGAGGGGAAATTAAATTAGACTGTAATTCTGCAGCACTCTGAAGAACATTAGCTTGCAAGAACACTCAGGAGGGCCAATTAGAACCATCATGGTCTATCTGGCCATGGAATACAAACATGTTCTCTCTCCTTCCACAAGACCTGAAGTGTTACTTCCGTAATGCCTGTCTCATTCGGAGCTTTAGCGGTGCATGTGTCTAGAGGTACTGATCACACATCAAGATTAGGGAATGCCTAAAGTAATCCTGTTAGCAGAACTGGACCAAGGAATAAAGCCAGTTCAGTGATGCAGCTAAGATTAATGTCAGAGAACTAGTAATATGAGCTCCAGTGGGGAAAGAGAGCTAAGCTCTGCCAATGGCCACTGGGAGTAGGAAAATAAGCAAGATCCAAACAGCAGGGCCAATAACTCTCAAAGAAAGGAGACCTCCTCCATCTTAGTAGATTAAATTCAGGGCTGGATTCTAAAACCCCAGATAGAAAAGGAAAGGGACATTAACCTATCCTGTGTCTAACCTATGCCAAATTCTTGCACACATGGTTTTATTTCATCTTTGCAACATCTGTCCATAGTTTACAGATAAGTAAACTGATGCTGAGAGAGATGAGGGTAATTGCTTAAGATCACATCAGTAGAAAGTGAGACTCCTGGGATTCTTATCCAGGTCTATCTGAATCCAAAGTCCATGTTCCTTCCACTACATCCACAATCTATGTAAATGAATAAGGTAAAAGGAAAGTAGGAAATGCTTAGGGAGGTGAGACCTCTTGCATTGCATCAAGGAAAGTGAAAATGAAGTCGCTCAGTCGTGTCCAACTCTTTGCAACCCCATGGACTGTAGCCTACCAGGCTTTTCCGTCCATGGGATTTTCCAGGCAAGAATACTGGTGTGGGTTGCCATTTCCTTCTCCGGGAGATCTTCCTGACCCAGGGATTGAACCCAGGTCTCCCGGATTGTAGGCAGACGCTTTACCATCTGAGCCACCAGGGAAGTGAAGCATCAAGGAAAGACATTCTTAATTAAAGGTAAGGGTGGTTGTC
>SJXQ01008979.1:211180-316249 GCA_006408695.1 Aepyceros melampus
TGTCCTAGCTGTAAATTAAAGAGACAGACACATATCATGTGTAATTTTGTCTGGTAAGGAAGGGGTCAGTGAAATGAACATATTTCCAAACACCAGAAGGGATCTCAGTGCCTTCTTATTGCACACAAAAAAAAAGTCTAATGGAGTGAGTTGCTTTATCATGAATAAATTACCTCATTGACCTATGGAAGGAAAAAAAGACACTGGAGATAAAACATAATAATAACACCACAAACAAATGTAAAATACCTAGGATTAAATAAGGAAATATTAAACACATTCTGGCAGAGTGAGAAAGTTGCAGCTAAATATGGCCGGTATCAGGGCTTCCCAGGTAGCTCAGATGGTAAAGAATCAGCCTGCAATACAGGAGACCCATGTTCAATCCCTGGGTTGGGAAGATTCTCTGGAGAAGGGAATGGCAAACCACTCCAGTATTGTTGCCTGGAGAATTCCATGGACAGAGGAACACAAACAGTCAGACACAACTGAGCAACTAACACTACCTAATAACTTGTATCAGCGAGGATGGCAAAATTGAGGGATGATGTTTACGATCATGTGATACTAATGAAAATGCCTTTCAAATGATTGCATACTCAGGTTTCAATGATAAGAATCTCTTTCAAGACAAAGGGGGTAAAAGAGCCTAGGAATTCTAAGTTTAGAGTGACTACAAGCCAAAATATAATGGCTAAATTTTGTGGAGGGCTATGTGTGCAAAGATGCTTACTCTTTGGAAGAAAAGCTATGATCAACCTAGATAATATATTCAAAAGCAGAGACATTACTTTGCTGACTAAGGTCCATCTAGTCAAGGCTATGGTTTTTCCTGTGGTCATGTATGGATGTGAGAGTTGGACTGTGAAGAAGGCTGAGTGCCGAAGAATTGATGCTTTTGAACCGTGGTGTTGGAGAAGACTCTTGAGAGTCCCTTGGACTGCAAGGAGATCCAACCAGTCCATTCTGAATGAGATCAACCCTGGGGTTTCTTTGGAAGAAATGATGCTGAAGCTCAAATTCAGTACTTTGGCCACCTCATGCGAAGAGTTGACTCATTGGAAAAGACTCTGATGCTGGGAGGGATTGGGGGCAGGAGGAGAAGGGGACGACTGAGGATGAGATGGCTGGATGGCATCACTGACCCGATGGACATGAGTCTGAGTGAACTCTGGGAGTTGGTGATGGACAGGGAGGCCTGGCGTGCTGCGATTCATGGGGTCGCAAAGAGTCGGACACGACTGAGCGACTGAAATGAACTGAACTGAACTGATGTGTGCAAAGTGCTGTGCAAAACATTTTATTCCCACAGTGAATTAGGAAGTTGATGTTACTAATTCCATGTTACAGTTAAGGAAACTGGGATCCAGTGACTTTAAGTAAAGGGATCAAAACTTAATGCTTTTTGACAATAAGAGGTGGTACCACATGGTGGTTATAAGCAGGGACCACCATTGTGAGCTCAAATGCCCAAGTTCATGGTGTGTTTTTCAGTTATGTGCTTTCTCCTTCCCTATCTGTTTCAGTTCAGTTCAGTTCAGTCACTCAGTTGTGTCCAACTCTTTGCAACCCCATGAATCGCAGCACACCGGGCCTCCCTGTCCATCACTAACTCCCGGAGTTCACACAGACTCATGTTCATCGAGTCAATGATGCCATCCAGCCATCTCATCCTCTGTCGTCCCTTTCTCCTCCTGCCCCAATCCCTCCCAGCATCAGGGTCTTTTCCACTGAGTCAACATTTCGCATGAGGTGGCCAAAGTACTGGAGCTTCAGCTTCAGCATCATTTCTTCCAAAGAAACCCCAGGGTTGATCTCCTTCAGAATGGACTGGTTGGATCTCCTTGCAGTCCAAGGGACTCTCAAGAGTCTTCTCCAACACCACAGTTCAAAAGCATCAGTTCTTCAGCACTCAGTTTTACTTATCTATAAAATAGGGATAATAATCATTTCACCCTTATAGAGTTTTATGAGGATTAAATTGGTTAATATGTGTAAAGCACTTAGAAAGCAAAACATGCTAAGGCTTAGAAGGGTGAGCAGCTAATGTGTTAGGTTCAATTACTGTAGCCCATTATTCTGAAGATAATATGAAAAGGAATATTTCTCAAGGAGGAAGGCATAGCTATGCTCTAAGCAAGAAAAGAAATAAGAACCAACCAGAAACGTTGAGGAAATGTTAGAAAATTGAAATGAGTTAACCCAAGTCAACAGAGAAAACTGTGCAGGAGGAGCCATAGCCCAAAGCATCAGAAGTGAGCAAGTGTTTTCAAGAATGACCCTGTTGCTGCTGCTAAGTCGCTTCAGTCGTGTCCAACTCTGTGTGACCCCATAGACGGCAGCCCACCAGGCTCCCCTGTCCCTGGGATTCTCCAGGCAAGAACACTGGAGTGGGTTGCCATTTCCTTCTCCAATGCATGAAAGTGAAAAGTGAAAGTGAAGTCACTCAGTCATGCCCGACTCTTAGCGATCCCATGAACTGCAGCCTACCAGGCTCCTCCATCCATGGGATTTTCTAGGCAAGAGTACTGGAGTGGGGTGCCATTGTCTTCTCCCTCAAGAATGACCCAGAGGAACTCAAAGCCGGAGGGGACACCCACAAAGATCAGGTGTGGAGTTGGAAGGATAAACATAGCTTATCAGTGACAGTGACACAGGGGAAAGACATCAGCAACTTCTAGTGCCCAGCCAACACAGAGAACTGAATGTTAAAGGAATTCTCATCTCTGTCCTGGGCCCCTTATTATAGGGGCCTAAGAGAAAAGCAAAATAGAATGTAAGGAAAATCTAGATTCCACAAACAGACAAGAAAACAATAAAATCAACCAAGGTATTTGCTCCCAGAACTAACTAAATCCCTCCACTGCCCAAGTAAAGCCCCCCTCATTTGGCAAGTAGGAGAACTCCCCACAGGCCAGGCTACCTGACCAGTCCCCCCCAGTGCATGTGAAAACTGGATGTAAGAAATGGTTTACAAAAATAATATAATTTACCCCAAAATGATACCAGAAGTTATAGAGAAATCTAAGTAGAAGAAATGGAAAATTTTGTCAACTAAGCACTAGGTTAGTTGATTTTACAAAGGAATAAAGATCTAAAGAACAGATGATTCGAGTGCTAGTTAAACATTCCACTGCATAGAAAAACAAGGAAATTTCCCATTTTCTTTTTATAAGCCAAGCCAAATGATATGAAAACCCAACAAAGATTACACAAAAAAGGAAACTAGAGACTAATCTCAATTATGATTTAGTAATGAAAAATCCTAAATAAAATATTAGTTTATGGAATCCAGCAGGGCAATTCCTCATCACTAATTAGGGCTTTATACCTGGTATGTGGGAAATCTATTCAAATAATCCACCATATTAACTCATGTAGACAGAGGAGCCTGGCCGGCTGCAGTTTATAGGGTTGCAAAGAGTCGCACATGACTGAGTGACTGAGCATGTACTGTAATATTATTATTTATAGGTGACTTCAGAATATACTTGCTAACTATAAAATAATCAACTGAAAAACATTTATAAATAATAATACATTGTAGTAAATTGGCTAGGTATTAAAGTAATGTATACAAATAATCATCCCATTTACAAACCACAGCAGTTGGATGAAATAGAGGGAAATATCTCCATTTACAGTATTTATACACATATGCAAAATACCTAGGGAAAATCATATCTAGAGATCTAAGTGAAAACTTTCAAGTGCCAGTGGAAAATGTAAAAGGGTGAAGAATGGAATGACAGACTGGTTTGTTGTAATAAAACGTAAATTCTCCCTAAGTAATGTGATTTCATTAAGAATAATAACAGAAATTTAATTTGTAATTCTAAACTTCTTTTGAAAACATAAGGATTGTATATGAAAACTCAAAAAATAGACACAAATAGAAGGAGCTAGCATTATCAGACATTAAAATATAAGGATAAAACATTTTAAAGGATCAGTGGAGCACAATAGAAGTAGATGAACTACATATGGAAATTTCTTTCTGATACAAGTGATAGTTTATCTCCATGGGGAAGAAGTGGATTATTCTGAATTTTACTTATACAATTGGGTAACCATCTAAAAACTAAAATAAATTTGATCCATATGCAATATCTTATATCAAAGTAAATTCATGTTGAAAAGAAATTTTTACTTTAAAATTAAATAAAACTGAAAATAGATGGGAGAATACTTTCATAATCTTGGGGGAGGTCGCCTTTTTAAAGTTTAAAAGTCCTGAAGCTATAAAAGAAAATACTGAGAAAAATCTATAACCTAAAGCCAGAAGAGAAACAACAACTTAGAAAATATTTGCAAATCATACCATAGAGTACTAATTTCCCTAATTTGTAAGAAGTTCCTGCTAATCAAGAAATGAAATCACCAATTCAATGAGAAAAGGAGGAAAGACTTTGTACATGTAGTTCACAGAAAAGGAAATATAAATTGTTCTTAAACATATTTTAAAGGCTCAGTTTCACTCATAATAAAAGAAGGTTCTTAAACATATTTTAAAGGCTTGGTTTCACTCATAATTAAAGAAAAGTAATAAGATAGATAGATAGGTAGATAATAATTCTCCTATCAGATTGGTGATATTGACAAGTTTGATAACATGCTCTGTTGTGTTGATGAGAAGGTAAGAAGCTCTCTCATATGTTGCTGCTGAGAGTAGGAACCTTCATGGAGGTAACCTAGCAATATTCATCAAAATTAAAAATTTTCATATCTACTAAACCAATAGCATGACTTTGGGGAATTTATCTACAGACAGTTGTACATACTTATTTATTGTGGCATTGTTTATGATTAGGCTTCCCAGGTGATGCCAGTGGTAAAGAACCTGCCTGCCAATCCTGGAGACATAAAGGATCTGAGTTTGATCCTTGTGGGGGTCCCTGGAGAAGGGCATGGCAACCCACTCCAGTATTCTTGCCTGGAGAATTCCATGGACAGGGGAGCCTAGCAGGCTGTGGTCCATGGGGTCACAAAGACTGAAGCAACTTAGCATAGCATGTTTATGATAACAAAAGATTGGAAACACTCGATATGTTCAAAGAGGCACTGGTTAAATAAGGCACATCCAAACAAAAAATATTATACGGCTGTTCAAAAATGTATAGAAGACTTTCAGGGAATGATCTGGACAGATTTTTAAGATATAATGTAAATGAGAAAATAGTACAGTACCATTTGTATAAAAAGAAGAGGGATACAGAAGGTATTATTTGCTAATGTATGTGTATTTAGTAGTATATTCAAAAACTAACTCTGAGAGGACGACACATGAGAGGGGCAACAATTACCTGTGGAGAGAAATTGGGTGGCAGGAACTCTGGTGTGAGAGGTGAGTTATCATAATTTCAGAACTCCAAGGGTAAAAAAAGAAATTAAGGTAACTTTGAGAAAAAGTGGAAAGATGCTTTTAGAACTTTGAGGGAAAATGACTAGGAACATATAATTTACGCCTAGCTATACTACAAGTGTAAGAATAAAATACATTTTCAGACATGCAAAAATGCAGATAATTTGCCACCTACACATCTGTATGAAAAATGCCTTACAAAAGTTATTTTAGCCAAAAAAAAGCACTATTATACATGAACACGAGATAGAAGAAACAAATGTAGTTGACTAAAATCTAAAAAGAGCACTGGAATTTGATGCTTTTAAAATCATCTCTCAAATTTGGTGACATGAATGTTTCCATAGCAGGAGTCTCTTATAGTGAATAATATTTACATAAATCTAATAAATCTAATACTAATTTTATTTGCTTTAATATTTTCAAATTAATCTGAAGGCAAAGGCCAAGACAATTGCAGTTACAAAATAAAATAGTATAAACTTAGATTATGTGAAAATAATAATATAACTAAATCAGGTAATATCCGGTGGTATAAGTGAGCCAAATTTCTGTTTTTTCAAAGTGGGACATTAAGAGATTATAGATAAGGTTAATAAAGCAAGGAACACTGGTTATTATCTAAAATAATACTATTAAATATCAGAAAAATATGCTAAAAAAGGAATTGGTTCAAAGTATCTGGCTCTGGGATGAAGTGCTAAGGGAAGGGAGGCTTTTATTTTTCATTTTATGATCTTTTATATAATTTAATTTTTAACCATGCACTGTAACTTTTAAAACAACATACAAAGAAAGTGAGGAGAGGGAATAACTTGCTCAAGATCACACATGTAAAGTGATGGAGCCTCATCCTAACCCAGATTCATCTAAGTGTAAATCTGGTTCTCAGACTTGAATGTGCATCAGAATCCCCTAGAGCACTGGTTTAAACATAGCTTGTTGGACCCCATCCCCAGAGTTTTTGACTCAGTAAATCCAGGGAGAGGCCTGAGAACTTGCCTTTCTAATCAATTCCCAGGTGATGGTAATGCTGCTGATCCAGGAATTACACTGTGAGAACCACACACTACAGCATAAGCCCCATTTTTTAGGTCAACAATTTGGGGAAATAATTATTTTTTAACAATGTCACGAGTTTTGACCACAGTGCTTTGGCTCTTTTCTTTTGGTGGGGGCTTTAGGCGGGAAGATGACTGAACGAGGAGTGTGGATTTGGTCTTTCCACTTTTGCCTCCACAGTCGCAATAGAGAGTAGGAAATCCTTTGAGTCAACCTACTATTTAAGTGATTTCGCCACCAGGAAAGCTGGCTCTGTCTCCCATTATCTTCAGTTTCTGGATTGCCACTTATGAAGTCCATGTAATAGCCAGGCTCAGAAGTGACACCTGACCCTACAGACTGAGAGAGAAAAAAAAAAAAGAAAGAAAGGAATTATTTCAGGATTAACATGTGTTCACATAAATTCAGTGACTGGCAAGTAGTGTTTACCATGTCACTATGGAAATCTCTGGGCAATCTTAACAGCACACATAAGGGTTCAGAGTCTAAGGTGCTGTGCTGACAACTTAATTTAAATGATGTAAAACCTCAGTGTTATCATCTCAGCTCTGCACAAAGCAAATGCTAGGAAACATCATGATCTTACAAATATAGTATCCATCTTAGCCCTTATCCTCTCTACTATGTCCCCTCATTTCTCTTTAAATAATGAGACATTTGGTCACTGGACTTTTTGTTATGTATATCATCACATTCTTGTGGAAAATACTACCCTTCACAAAACAACTCAATCAGAAAAGTGAATGTTTTCATCTATTGTAAAACATTAAATTTTTTACAGCCTGTAAATTACTGAATTTAGAGGCCTTATATCTAAAAGGAGGGCATGTAAAATGTCATTGGCAGTTTAGTAAAGATTAGTTCGCACATTTACTTTGATTAGCACCAAGGGCTTCACAAACATTCAGACATGAAATGCCAATAAAACAATTTATTTATAGAAGCAAATCACTTTAGAAGGTGCATTAACTTCCTTGAACCACTAGGCTGCCAATTAGTAATGGATTGCCTCTCTGTGCTTATTGGCGACAAACTGCAGATAATGCTACCTCAAAGTGTTTAATACATTCCCAGGGCAGGATTCAATAAATCATCATCATTGTTATTTGTTAGATTTATAAGTTGCCCATTTCCTAGCCTTCTGCATCAGGGAGCTAGTACAAAACTCAAAGCGTTTGCAAATAAATAAATTGGAATTACAAAATGTTATCAGTGGTTTTTTTGGTAGTCTATTAGTTGAGGTAATGCTATATGCTGGTAACAAGAAAAAGTATAATGTAATGACTCAAATACTATAGAAGTTATTTCTCTAAAACCTCTGTTCTAAAAGAATTATCCTGGACTAGCAGGTGATTGTTCTTTGTCAAGGTTAATTTTTTTAAATTGAAGTATAGTTGATTTATAATATTATATTAGTTTCCAGTGTACAACATAGTGTTTCAATGTTTTTACAGATTATATTCCATTTAAAGTTATTATAAAATATTAGCTGTATTCCCCGGAGAAGGCAATGGCACCCCACTCCAGTACTCTTGCCTTGAAAATCCTATGGACGGAGGAGCCTGGTGGGCTGCAGTCCATGGGGTCACTAAGAGTCAGATATGACTGAGTGACTTCACTTTCACTTTTCACTCTCATGCATTGCACTGTCAGGCACTTTTCACTCTCAGGCATTGGAGAAGGAAATGGCAACCCACTCCAGTGTTCTTGCCTGGAGAATCCCAGGGACAGCAGAGCCTGGTGGGCTGCCATTATGGGGTTGCACAGAGTCAGACATGACTGAAGTGACTTAGCAGCAGCAGCAGCTGTATTCCCTGTGCTGTTCAATATATCCTTGTAGCTTATTTATTTTATATATAGTAGTTTGTGCCTGGCACTTCCCTACTCCCATCTTGCCCCTATTCTCTTCCCTCTCCCCACTGGTAACAATAATTTGTTCTCTATACCTGTATGTCTGTTTCTGTTTTGTTCTGTACATTCATTTGTTTATTTTTTAGATTCCACACATATGTGAAAAAAACAGTAATTATCTTTATCTGCATGACTTATTTCACTAAGCATAATACCCTCTAGGTCCATCCATGTTTTTGCAAATGGCAGAATTTCATTCTTTTTATGGCTGAGTAAGTGAAGAGGAACTGAAGAGCCTCTTGAGGAAAGTGAAAGAGTCTCCTCTTTTAAGCCAAAAAGTTGGCTTAAAGCTCAACATTCAGAAAACGAAGATCATGGCATCCAGTCCCGTCACTTCATGGGAAATAGATGGGGAAACAGTGGAAACAGTGTCAGACTTTATTCTTCTGGGCTCCAAAATCACTGCAGATGGTGACTGCAGCCATGAAATTAAAAGACGCTTACTCCTTGGAAGAAAAGTTATGACCAACCTAGATAGCATATTCAAAAGCAGAGACATTACTTTGCCAACAAAGGTCCATCTAGTCAAGGCTATGGTTTTTCCAGTAGTCATGTATGGATGTGAGAGTTGGACTGTGAAGAAAGCTGAGCACCGAAGAACTGATGCTTTTGAACTGTGGTGTTGGAGAAGACTCTTGAGAGTCCCTTGGACTGCAAGGAGATCCAACCAGTCCATTCTAAAGGAGATCAGTCCTAGGTGTCCACTGGAAAGACTGATGCTAAAGCTGAAACTCCAATACTTTGGCCATCTCATGCAAAGAGTTGACTCATTGGAAAAGACTCTGGAGGGATTGGGGACAGGAGGAGAAGGGGATGACAGAGGACGAGACGGCTGGATGGCATCACCAACTCGATGGACATGAGTTTGAGTAAACTCTGGGAGTTGGTAATGGACAGGGAGGCCTGGAGTGCTGCAATTCATGGGGTCGCAGAGTTAGACACAACTGAGAGACTGAACTGAACTGAGGGAAACTAAGATCCTGCATTTTTCATAGTACAACCAAAAATAATTTTTCAATTATATAAATTATATTTACAGTAATGCTTATTCCATTTTATATCATTTTTTAATTTTTACTTTATATTGGAGTATAGTTGATTTACAGTGTATTGTTAAGTTTCAGGTATTCTTTTTTAGATTCTTTCCACAGAGGTTATTACAGAATACAGAGTAGAGTTCCCTGTGCTATAAAAGTAGGTCCTGTTGATTACCTATTTTATATATACTAGTGGATATATCATTCTTTTTTATATTTGCTTTATAATATACAAGCATGCTTTATAAGTAAGTAAACTTGCATGAATTAGCGGTTCATAATCAAATTATTTGAGGTGCATGATTGAACAAGATCACTGCTGTACGTTACAGAAAGGAGTCTCTCTCCTCAAGAACCTCAAACTGTAATCAGAAAACAAAAATCAAATCTGTGAAAGTCAAACAAGGCACAACTTAAATAACAACTCAAGACAACAATAGATAGAAGTCACAAAGCAATTAACATGATTAATTGCCAAATTAGGGCTAAAGAAAATAAACACAATAGAAGCTGAGGGAGCAGAGAAACCACTTTCAGCAGAAGTAATCAAAGAAGGTTCACTGGAATATAACTGGCCTCAAAGAATAAGTTGGGTCTGATCAAGACAGAGGAAGGAAAAATACCTACCAGCAAGTGTCCTTAATAGGGCAAAACCAAAGACACAGATAGTCTGCTAGAATAAAAGCTCTATAATGAAGCAGAGTACATTAAATCTTTGATCCCTTAGTGCTCAGCAGCATACGTGACAACACACAGGAGGTATCTGATAACTACTGCATATACAGTACAGGTGAGCAAGTGGAGCCAGAGATGACAAGCACACTCCAAGGCCGTGTCAAAGTCAAAATACGTTATATAAATGTCCTGGACAGGTTCTTATTCCAATTGTGAAAATGCTGTTAATTCTTACACTAAAAAAAAAGGAAATACATAAGAAATCCCCAGGGACAAGGCCAACTTACATACTACTCCTTTACATTTAATGTATTATACAACATAAATTTAGAAAAAGCAATTTTTACACTAAACACTTTTAATTTGTTCAATAAAAATATTCCTATAACAGTTTTATGCCACCATTTTCAATCCTTGACCCCAAACATGACCTAAATGGAAGTATTCCCTGTTCTCGAACTCTGCCTTATATTCTATATCATTTATATCCTATGTATCTAGATCTCAATCTCAATTCCTGCTCCTTACAAGAAAGGACTGGAGAGTGTTTATCTTGGCAGGCTCCAGTGGTTCAGATTCTCAAGGGAATGAACTAGCAGAGCCTTGATCTTTCTCTTGCTGATTTTTCATGGTACTCATCTTATTTATGTTTGTATCTCCACAGTGCCTCACACTTACTAGCTGCTCAATATATGCTTTTCTAATGAAAAATAAATAAATTTGAGTGAATAGTGCAAAGGGAAGGTACAGAAAAGAACGGATGGGAAACTGGCAGGGGACAGAGGAGGACAGAGAGAAGAAAAAAACAACAAGCAAAAAGTAGAAGAGTGAACTGCAGTGGAGCCAGACAAGGCAGAGATTAAAATGGAGGATAGAATGGGAGAACAGAGAAGAAGGGAAGTGGGAGAAGTAATAGGCTGCAGTGTCATTAAAGGATTCCCGCTACTGTTGGTGAGAGGTGCTTTCCAAAGATGAAAGAAAATAAATTTTAATTTTCAAATTCTTCTAAGTGATTATGAAAAGATTTAGTAATATTATTATAAGTGTATCAAGATCTACAGGGCAATGGGATAAACACACCATCCATGTATTTTACATTGTTAGGTTGTTTTAGAGAATTTTTTCCTTAGATTGCCATCTGGGATATAACAGTTAAACACCATGAATTGTGAAGCCTTGTGTTAGTTAAATAGTCTGTCTCTTCCTCAATTTCCTCAACTGTAAAATGGGGATGATAGTCACTCCATGGAGTCGTTATGAGGATCCACTGACATGATACAGATAAAGTACTTAGAACAGATTCTGGCACAGAATAAGTACTCACCGTTAGAAGTACTGCAAAACAGTTTTGCTGCTAAGTCACTTCAGTCGTGTCCGACTCTGTGCGACCCCATAGACAGCAGCCCACCAGGCTCCCCCGTCCCTGGGATTCTCCAGGCAAGAACACTGGAGTGGGTTGCCATTTCCTTCTCCAATGCTGAAAGTGAAAAGTGAAAGTGAAGCTGCTGAGTCATGTCCTACCCTCAGCGACCCCATGGACTGCAGCCTTCCAGGCTCCTCCATCCATGGGATTTTCCAGGCAGGAGTACTGGAGTGGGGTGCCATTGCCTTCTCCGGCAAAACAGTTTTACACAACTGCAAAATCAAAAATATGGAGAAGGAAAGACTGTCTCAAACATTATTTTCATTAAAGCCTTAATTTCACTTGGGCAATAATTTTTAGAATTTAAAGCAACCACCAAAAAAACATTCAGTGTACTCCCTCACCTCATTACTACGCCTTCTTTAATCTACAGACAAAAGTTATCAGAAGTAGTCCCACTGTGCAGAGACTGAATCAGAGCTGGGATTTCCCCAGGTGCCAATTCAAATGGAGCCCAGGATGCCCCTCAGGTTGCACAGCAGGGCCCATGGCAGAACAAAGAGTATCAGCTGGAAGATCTAAGTGGTGGCAGAGCCAGAAGAGACAGGAAGCAGCCCTCAGAGAGAGACAAGGAAGAAAGCCTCGAGTCAAGACCAGAGACATTCACACGTTTCGGACACACAGTAAGAAACTTACATGTCACCACTTTATACCACCATCCAGTACACACACATGTGCTGACTATGTACATATACAAGTGTACACAAGAGTGTGTATATGTCTACATAAATTGAAAATTTTTTTTCTATGATACTTAGCTATAAATACTACATGAAATGCCCTGAAATTTTTTATTCAATTCTATCCTATTTGACATTTTTTAAAATATGGATCAAGACCCACTAACATGATTTTATAACACACCAATGGATTACAACCTACCAAATGGTTTGCTACCAAACATGAACGTAAAGTTGCTCAGTTGTGTCCAACTCTTTGCGACCCCATGGACTGTAGCCTACCAGGCTCCTCTGTCCATGGGATTTTCCAGGCAATAGTACTGGAGTGGCTATCAATGCTCTGTCCAAAACAAGTTCCAAGAATGTAGCTTCCAGAAAAATGAAGACAACAGTACTAACTACACAGCGGTCAAAGCTATCCATCAAACAAGTTGCTCAGTTCTAGGTGTTACACTTTAAGAAGCAGAGAGATTAACTGGATGACTTTCAGAAAAGCCAACAAGAATGGTAAAAGGACACAAATCATACAAGCAAAGGTTATATGCCAGTCTACAGAAGAGAAAAACACAAAACACAACAGCTACCTTCCTTTATTCAAAGTGCTGTCACATGGAGGACTGATTAAGTTTGTTCCTTACTGTGTCAGTAAGCAGAAGTGACACAAAAGCACTTTCTAACGGCACAGGTGCCCAATGAGGAGCCCTGGGACTTGAGTTTCCCTGTGACTGGAGATACTCAGGCACAGCCTGAGTAGCTATTTAGCAAGGACACATCAGGAGGGGCTAACAGATCACATGGTGGCTGTTAGGGTTTAACGCCTCCAATCCTGAAATTCTATAACTCCAGACTAGATTAAGATAATGTTAAACTATAATATGACTTCAAAAGCCAACATCAGTTCTTTATTAAGTTTTTTTTTTTTTTGGCAGGGGGTAGGGGAGGTGGATATAGTTGCTTTACAATGTTACGTAAGTTTCTGCTATACAACAAAGTGAATCAGCTCTATGCATACATACAGCCCTTCCCTATTAGGCCTCCCTCCCTGCGCCCTATGCCACCCATCAAGGCCATTACAGAGCATGGCTCTGCGCTGCAGGCCAGCTCCCTGCTATACAGCAGGATCCCACCATCTGTTTCACACAAGGCAGTGCACATGCATCATCCCCAAGCTCCCAGTGCATTGCCCTCTTCTCCCCTCCATGTCCACCCGACCGTTTTCCACATCTGCGTCTCTATTCTGTCCTGCAAATACTTTCATCTGTACCATTTTTCTAGATTCCACATATATGCATTTATATATGATATTTTTCTCTTCACAACTATATTGTTTTTATTAAAAAACGAAATCTACCATGAACTACATTAAACAAACTTGAAATGGCAGATGTTAACATTTTAACAAAATACAGTGTAATAAAATTGACTAAATGTGCCTAGCCCAGTCAATAAAATCTTCATCAGTTACAAGGAGAGAAAAACTGAATTACCACCCAAGTCACTGGCAGAGTGTTAAGATTTTTACCAACTTAGAAAATATAAATCTATACATAGCTTTAACAGGCAAAAAGCAAAAAAAAAAAAAAAAAATCTTTAAAATGTACAGGAATAAAGAAGGTTTCCCAAAAAGGAACTGTACTGTAAACATTCTCTCCTTATCAAAAGTCACGCTTCTTTGGTCTATATGCAGAAAACATAAATAAAGTAAGGATGCGCTCAGTTTTCACTGACCCACTAATTGAAAACTTTAGTAATTTTGAGAGAAGTCTGCATTGTTACAACCTTCTACCATATTTTTCTATTGTATTTGTTTAAAAAGGAAAAAAATTATCTCAGATTATCCCATTATCAGCTAGCAATTACTTATCACTAGTGTACCACCGTCTCACCACTCAGAATTCTGAAAAGGCCAGCTCTTAGACTGTTAGAATGCAGAAACCCCCTGAACAGTGATACTCAAAGTGAGACCCCATGGACCAGTACTAGACTACAAACTATTACTAATCCATGATGAGACAAGAACAGATACTGAGAGTAAGAACTTCGAAAATTTTATAGCAATTTACAAGTGCAGTTTTAAGTCTGGTGAGTTTAACATTAAAAAGCCATGCCTTGTATTTCATGTGTCTTTTAATTTCATTTTTTGATTAATTCCTTTTTATTATATTTTATAAAAGTAGGACTTGGTGACAGACTGGAAGCTTTTTAAAACTCTAGTCCTTCACCAAAGACAACTGAGAAACATTTAGCTAAATATCCTTTATTTAAATACTGAAGGTCTTTGATTATAAAGATAAACTGCTTTACTTTGAAGTCCCCCAGTCCATCCACTCGCTTTGGTTTTCCCTATAGTAACAAACACTTTAATTTATTCCTTGCCAAGTGTTCTTTTGATATCCCTGCTAAACTGACAGTAATATCAATATAGCTCACTGCTTACAATTATCATCAGATTATCTATCTGACTGCTCAGAATTTCTAACACTACTTCGTTTGTATCCAGATGTAGTTCCAACATGTTCTTGGATGCATTCCTTTTAAAAAGATATTAAGTAATCTGAGATCCAGTTTGAAGGGAATCACCCAATCTTACAATATGACTGCTGGCAGAATCTGTGGCAGCAAGTCACAATGTTTTAGAAAGTCTAAAGAAAGTATCACTCAAGTCTAAATCCTAGGCCTCCACACCTGAAGCAGTGGCCTGCTACATTCTGAACTCATGATTAAAGATCTGATACCTCTGCAATTCTGCCAATCTACCAGGACTCTCAATTCTCCATTTGAACTATTTTGGTCCCCAGAACTCTTTTCTGACTTACATGTTCTTTCATTTCTTACACAAATAAGTACAAAGATGGGTATAATACATATAGAGTCTCTCTTAATGGAAAAGGAAATGACAACCCACTCCAGTATTCTTGTCTGGGAAATCCCATTGACAGAGGAGCCTGATGGGCTACAGTCCATGGGGTCACAAAAGAGTCAGCCATGCCTTAGTGACTAAACAACAATAACAAGTCCCCCCTTAAATGCAGTTCCCCTTTCCAAGATTTCAGTTACCAATAGTCAAAGTCCAAAGGAATTAATGGGAAATTCCAAAAATATACAAGTCAAAAGTTTTAAGTTTCATGTCCTTTCTGAGTAGCAGGATGAAATTTTTGGCCATCCCATAAGGAATCCCCAACAATCAATGCAGTCTGCTCCTGACATCCAGTCACTGACATGGTCAGGATTCAATGATCCAGGATCACCCCAAGCAGATGATCCTCCTCCTGACAAATGGTCAGGTAGTGAGTAGCTAACACCAAGTCACAATTCCTACGTCATTCACCTCAATTCACCTAATCATGCTGGCATTTTATCATCTCACATCATCCTAAGAAGAAAAAGGGTGCTCACAATATATCCTGAGAGAGACACTGCAGTCACTTAATTTTCAGTTCAGTTCAGTTGCTGAGTCGTGTCCACTCTTTGCGACCCCATGGACTGCATGCCAGGCCTCCCTGTTCATCACCAACTCCGAGTTTACTCAAACTCATGTCCATTGAGTCAGTGATGCCATCCAACCATCTCATCCTCTGTTGTCCCCTTCTCCTCCCGCCTTCAATCTTTCCTAGTATCAGCGTCTTTTCAAATGAGTCAGTTCCTCACATCAGGTGGCCAAAGTATTCAGATCTTCAGCTTCAGCTTCAGTCCTTCCAATGAATATTCAGGAATTATTTCCTTTAGGATGGACAGGTTGGATCTCTTTGCAGTCCAAGGGACTCTCAAGAGTCTTCTCCAACACCACAATTCAAAAGCATCAACTTTTTACAGTATATTTTATAATTGTGTGTGTTTGTTAGTTGCTCAATCATGTCTGACTCTGCGAATCCATGGACTGTAGCCCGCCAGGCTCCCCTGTCCATCGAATTCTCCAGGCAAAAATACTGGAATGGGTTGCCATGCCCTTCTCCAGGGGATATTTCAGACCCAGGGATTCAACCCAGGTCTCCTGCATTGCAGGCAGATTCTTTATGGTTTCAGCTACCCAGGAAGCCCAGTTGTTATAACTGGTCTATTTTATTATTGTTGTTAACCTCTTATTGTGACTAATTTATAAATTAAACTTTTCATAAATATGTGTGTAGAGAAAGAAAACCATATATGTAGAGTTTAGTACTATCTGTAGTTTCAGGCATCATTGGGGGTTTCTGGAACATATCTCCCGTAGATAAAGTGAGGAGAGGAGGCAAACTACTGTAGTTATAAAAACCTGCCAATAACAAACAATTCCCAAAGATATTTTTATTACACAAAAATGTGATCAATACTACTCTGAGGAAAAGCTGAATAAATATACAAGGCTGTACTATAAGAAATTATTCCAGAATGCCAATAATTACATACTTTTAGTTAAAGATTTGCAATATCATTTAAGGTTCCAACTGTTCGACAACCTGAATAATGGAAAAAAGCAAAAAAAAAAAGGAACTACGAAGGAGTCTGGATTTAGGTCAAAGAATGAATCAGTGACAGTCTTAATAAAAAAACCACATGTTTTTAACTTCTGCTCCAATTTCAACTATAAAATTGTATTCTCTCCCCATAGTCTTTTTGATTTGTAGAGATCTACAAACTCTTGTCAAATTATCTAAAATGCTGAGAGCTAGCTCATTTGTAGTAACTTATTGCCTAAAAAATGTTATTGCAGACAACTTTTTCTGAATAACTTCAACTACTGGAGCAACTGAACTGAACTGAACTGACTTCTTTCTGATGTTTAAGTTTTAGTCTCAACTGTCTAACAATTTCTAAAATCTATCCAGTAAATGGGTTTTGTTAGTGTCATATATAAAGATGTTTTACAAATGTAGATGGCCAAAACACCCATTCCACAGCATACTGTATTAATAAGTGATTTTTACCTTTTTCTGGCCAATGCTTTCCTGAAAAATAAATAACATCTGATAAAGCAGACCTGGGATCCAGTCCTATCCTCCACCACTTATCAGCTAAGTAACCCTGAATGAGTTGCTTAACCTCTCTGAGACTTATATCCTCACATGTTTTTAAAAATATATACACATAAATTTTAAGGGGTGATTATAAAAACATTCCTCATGGATTTACTGAAGGCAAAGAAAGCCAATGAAAAGAGAACTTTATACTATTCACAAATGCTAAATACATTTATCACCCATTTCTTTATGGTAAAAGACAGGCAGATATACAGAAAGATATTGTCTATTTAGAGCTCTGAATTCACTGTTCAGTTCACAATAAAACAAATTTTATATTCTTTCCAGGAATACTATTGAAAGTTCTGTCGTTATTACAATATAAAATATATACTCACACAATGAATCCTGATGATAAACCTACACCGGGAAAAGCAAAAAGTGAAAAATATGCTTTTCCTAGAATTTCATTCTTCTTCCTCAAGTTCTATTTCTTCTATCTTCTATCCCAATGACTGTCTTTTCTCCTAATACTAAGACAAATATCTCCTGCTACTGTCTCATCCCACTGGCTCCTACAGCAGAAACTGTTCTTAGGCCAAATCTACCTTTTTTTTAAAATAAACACAAGTAAAAATCTTTTACTATAAAAAAAAAAACTACAATAATATGGAAATGAAAGTACCAAGAATCCCTTCACTGCTCACACTCCTTCCCTTTCCTACGTTAAACACTGAAAAAAGTTTGTTTAATATCCTTCCAAACCTTCCTGTGCACACTTAGAAATTCAGAGGTATACATAAGGCTCAGCAGTAAAGAATCCACCTGCAATGCAGGAGACCCAGGTTCAATGCCTGGGTCAGGAAGGATCCCCTGGAGAGGGCATGGCAAACCATGCCAGTACACTCTTGCCTGAAGCATTGCATGGACAGAGGAGCCTGGTGGACTACAGTCCATAGCGTCGCACAGAATCGGACACAACTGAGCAACTTAGGATGCACGCATGCCTGCAGGTATACACAGTCATATAGTACCTGTTTACACATGCACGCAGGTATAACGCAGTCATACAGCACCTGTTATGCTGTAGACTGACACTTAACCTACTTGGCATTCAATCCTGATCAACATTCCTTTAGTGGCACTTTGGCAGTACAGGCAATACTTCCCAGAGGTGAGCCACTGAGATTACTCCACTCACAGCACAGTTTCTCAGAGCTTCAACAAGTATTTACCAAGTGCCTACTTTGTGCCATCTGCAGGGTTTTAAGTTTTGAACAAAACAGGCATGGTGCCTGCCCTCATAGAGCTAAAAGTCTGGCAAGACACAGCATTAAATAATCAGCTGTGCACATAATTTCAAATGGCAGTAAGTGCTAAAATAACATATTACAGAAGAACACAGCCAGGAGATCTAATTCAGATAGGGGCTGGGGGACTCCTCTGAAACTAAAAAAAAGCTGCACTCAGGATAAATCTGAAGCATTACAAAAATCAGACAATTGGTAATGGGAAAGAATGAACCAGAAAAAGGAAGAAGGTGAGCAAAAGCCCCACCTGGAAAAGGGTCTGGGGCCTTCTGGGAACAGAGAGTCAGTGAAGCTCAGGGAAGGGAACAGGAGGAAAGCAACACAAGATGAGGCAGAGCAGGGGAGAGGAGCCCGACCACACGGCAAACCAGTGAGCATCTGGAGACTTCATTCTCAGAGCAAAGGGAAGCTGTTCAGTAATTCTGAATGAGTCACAGGATCTATTTTTTATTTTTAACTTAAATTGATTAGAATTACAGAGAAGACCTAGAGCACTTATGAAGAAACTAGTTAGATAAGAGTTGATGCTGACAATGTAGATAGAGGGAAATGGGTAGACTGGAAATCAAAGAGCCTCTGAGAAGAGCTGATGAGACTAAAAAGAAATGCATTTCAAGAGGGAGGGGGTATATGTATACCTATGGCTGATTCATGCTGATGTATGGGAAACCAATACAATATTATAAACCAATTATCCTACAAATAAAAATAATTTTAAAAAAATAAAAAAGAAGTAAAGTAATCTTGAAGTCCATACTCAAGGTTGGGTCAAGGGTCTGTTTCAGTAGCTCCCTTTACATAGGAGCCCCTCTCAATGTCTAGATACTGGCCTCTGGTTTTCTTCATCCTTCCTTCTCTCTGATCTTTCCCTCTCCCAATTTTATCTCCCCATATTGTCCTTCTGCCTCCTTTCCAGTCGTTCTTTTTTCCCTCCATAACCTCCTCCCTTATTTAGATACAATATAAGATGGAAAACATTTTTAAATATCTATTCTACTTAATGAACAGTTCTTAATTTAAAATCTGGAGGATTCAAACATGTTTATATACATTCACCAAAGACACGTACCAGAATGTCTACATCAGCACTACTCACAAAAGACAAAAACTAGGAGCTTCCCTGGTGGCACGGTGGTAAAGAATCCGCCTGCCAATGCAGGAGACACACGTTCGATTCCTGGTTTGGGAAGATCCCACATGCGGCGGAGCAACTAAGGCTGAGCGCCACAACTACTGAACCTGTGCTCTGGAGACTGGGAGCCACAACTACTGAAGCCCACTAGTGCTAGAGCCTGTGCTCCACACTAGAGAGTCCACTGCAAAGAGAAGCCCATACACAGCAACTAGAGAGCACCCCCAGTCACTGTAACTAGAGAAAAGCCCATGTCCAAGGAAGACCCCGCAGACCCAAAAATTAAGTATTTTTTTTAAAAAAGACAGAAACCAGGAGCTACCCAAATATCCTCCAACAGCCAAAGAGATAAACCGGTGTGTTCAAATAATGGAATACTCCTTGCTCAGCCAGGAGAATCAATATATTCACCACAATGTAGAATCTTACAAACATAAAGTTGAACAAAAGAAACCAGACACAAAATGGTGTCCTGTGGCATATAAATGCTACTTGTACCAAATTTTTCTTTAAAAGAAGCAAAACTAATCTATGCTTTCAGAGGGCAGGATAGTAGTTTTGTGTGTGATGAAGAGTGCTAGGAGGATGTATCAGGAGCTGGTAATGTTCTGTTCTGGGGGTTGCTGATTACACAAATGTGTTCAGTTTGCAAAAATTCACAGTTATATTCACATTTGATTAAGTGTAGTCTTCTGAATACATTCTACACTTCAATGAAAGTTTTTTTAAATCAATGAACTTAAAACTTTAATGTCCAGGGGAAACGAGCAGTAGCAACAGTTAGCCACTTTTTTGATCCATGATGCCCTCTTGAATCATTAGAACCTCAAGGTCCTAATGACTTACTTTGTCTACCCCAGCAGACAACTGTGATATGGCTCTGAACCTGGAACCATGAAATCTACTCTCAGATTCCCAGCTTTATACTTAATGCTCCTCTACTGGGCTGGGTCTTATTCTAGGCACTGAGGACATAGCTGTGATGCCAGATGAGAAGCCTGCCTTCTCTGAGGCAACAAATACATGTGTGTGTATGTATATTTATTTCAAGTATATGTATGTGTGAGTGTAAGTGTGTGTGTGTGTGTGTGTGTGTGTGTGTGTGTGTGCTTGAAATTAGCAAAAAGGCAGATCCTGTAATGGAGAAAAAGAGGTGAGACCTGCTCTTGATGGTATCATCTAGCTAGATGACCCGAACAAGTCACTTAACTTATTTCAATCTCAGTTACCTTATTTGCCTTAAGAGATTATTATAAGGATCAAATGTGATAACATCTTTCAAAGTACTTATAATGATAGCATTATTAATGATAACAGCTCTTACCATATTACTGCCCTTACTGCTCAATATAAGAGGGCTTCCCTGGTGGCTCAGATGGTAAAGAATCTGCCTGTAATGCAGGGAGATTCTTCCCTGGGTGAGGAAGATCCCTTGAAGAAGGGACTGGCTACCCACTCCAGTATTCTTGCCTGGAGAACGCCATGGACAGAAGAGTCTAGTGGGCTATAGTCTATGAAGTGGCAGAGTCAGACATGACTGAGACTAACACTTTGGGGCTTCTTAGGTGGCGCCAGTGGCAAAGACTCGCCTTAGTGGCAAAGACTCATCTCGTCAGGAGACACAAGAGACAAGGGTTCAGTTCCTGGGTTGAGGAGAGATCCCCTAGAGAAGGAAACGGCAATCCATTCCAGTATTCTTGCCTGAGAAATTCCATGGACAGAGCAGCCTGGCGGGCTATCATCCATAGCATCACAGAGAGTCAGACACAGCTGAAAGGACTTAGCATGCACACGCTCAATATAAAGTTGCTTGAGTTAACCAATGCCAGCCTGGTCTACACTAATACAGTAATAATAACAAGGAATAGAATTTTCTAGGTCACTAATTCCCAATTAAAAGGCTTCTATTCTAGGTAGAAGCAGGTGTACTGATAACAGGCTCTCCTCTCCCTCTAAAGAAGCGCTGACACAAAGGCCTGACTCAATTTCAGCACAGCCCTCTCCAGCCTTTAAAGAGAAGCAAGCACAGACAGACAAGAGCTAAAAAAGGAGAAGGCTAGATGAGTGACATCACCTCAGAGTTCAAATTAACCCAGCAAAGAAAATATATGCAGTACCTTCATTTATTACCTGGTACTTTCTTGGTACCATAATGAATCAAGGTCTATACTTAAGATATGGTGGCAGAATTAAAATCAAACCAAAAACAACAAATTAGGGGAAAGCAAAAGGGCTGTGAAATCAGAGACTTAGTTTCAAATCCTGGTTCTGCCATGTAACAGCTTGAGACCCTTACCTTGACCTCTCAGGACTGCTTCCTCACCTGTAACAAGAGGATGCTAATATCTATACCTTATGCAGTAATGTGATGTTGCAGGAGGTTATATACCTAATTTGCCTAGCCAAGATTATTGCTACTATTGTTGCTACTATTACTGCTACTATTTTTGTGACTATTTTATAGACAGAAGTCCACTAAAAGCCACTGGTATACAGCCCAAATTGTGAACACGTTCAGCTCCTCTATTTTTCCTGACTGTATCCCTCAGTCCTACACAGAACAGTATGTACTCAGACACATTTATTTACACCATAAAGCTAAAAATAGTGTGGACACAAATCTATGTGCTTGCAGAGACTGAAAAGGTAAAAAAAGCCTCTGAGTTTTAAGAACCTCAACTGTTTGTAAAACTATGAGGGTGTTCCCTTTGCTATTATTCTGGCTGAAAGTCCTAACTAGAGCAGTTAGGCAAGAAAGAAATAAAAGGCATCCATCCTGAAAAAGAAGCAAACTATCTCTGTTTGCACTTGACAAGGTCATACATTTAAAAAACCCTAAATATTCCACCAGAAAAAAAGCTGTTAGAACTCATAAATAAATCCATCAAAGTTGCAGAATACATAATTAACACACAAAATTCAGTTACAGTTCCATACATTAACAATAAATAATCTGGAAAGGAAATTACAAAAACAATCCCATTGACAACAGTATCAAAAAGAATAAAATACTTAGGAATAAACTTAACCAAGGTGCAAAAGACTTGAAGACTCAAAACTAAAAAACATTTCTGAAAGAGATTAAAGGCACAGATAAACGGACAGACATTCTATGTTCACTGAAGACTTACTATTGTTAAAATATTGATATTACCCAAAGCAATCTATAAATTCAGTGCAATCTCTATCAAATTCTCAATGACATTTTTTGCAGAAACAGAAAATGCTATCCTAAAACCAAATGGGAACTCAAGGGATTCACAAATAACCAACACAATCCTGAAAAAGGAGAACAAAGTTGAAGGTCTCATACTTTCCAACTTCAAAACTTAACACAAAGCCATGATACTCAAGAGTGTGGTAAAAGACAGACATACAGACCAACGAAATAGAATAGAGAGCCCAGAAATAATCCCTTGAATATATAATCAAATGATTTTCAACAATAGTACCAAAAGCATTTAATGGGGAAAAGACTGTCTTTTCAACAAACAGTGTTGAGAAAACTGGATATGCATGGGCAAAAAAAAACATAAGTTGAACCCTAATCTTACACTATACCCTAAAATATTTAATTCAAAACTCAAAATGGATCAAAGACCTAATTACAAGAGCTAAGATGATAAAGCGCAATGGCACCCCACTCCAGTACTCCTGTCTGGAAAATCTCATGGACGGAGGAGCCTGGTGCACTGCAGTCCATGGGGTCGCTAAGAGTTGGACATGACTGAGCAACTTCACTTTCGCTTTTTACTTTCATGTACTGGAGAAGGAAATGGCAACCAACTCCAGTATTCTTGCTGGAGAATCCCAGGGACAATGGAGCCTGGTGGGCTGCACAGTCCAGTCTATGGGGTCGCATAGAGTTGGACACGACTGAAGCGACTTAGCAGCAGCAGCAATGCTTCATGACATTGGATTCTACAATAACTTGGTTTAAAAGAGAAAAAAAAAATTTTCTTGGATACAACACCAAAAGGACAGGCAACAAAAGAAAAAACAGAAAAACCTTTATGCATCAAAGGATACTGTCAACCGAATGAAAAGGCAACCCGTGGAGTGGGGAGAAGGTATTCACAAATCAAATATCTGATAAGGAATTTGATATCTAGAATACATAAAAAACTCCTAGACAACATCAATGAAAAACTGTAAATAGGCAAAGGACTTGAACAGACATGTCTCCAAAGAAGATATATAAAATAGCCAAGAAGCATATGAAAAGATACTCAACACCACTGGAGAGATGCAAATCAAAACATAATGAGATACCACTTCATATACATTTGGATATTATTTTTAAAACTTTTTTAAAAAAACCCAACAAGTGTTGGTGAGGGTGTGGAAAAACTGGAACCCTGTGCATTGCAAGGGCAAAGCAGAAGCACAGGCACTGTGCGTTTGGTCAGGCGGCACTAGCGGTAAAGAATTCGCTGCCAGCAGCAGACACGAGAGACGCCAGTGGGATCCCTGGGCGGAAGGCCCTCTGGAGGAGGAAATGGCGCCCCACTCCACTATTCTGGCCTGGAAAGTCACAGTCCACGAGGCTGCAGAAAGTCAGACACGACTGAGTGACTGAACACAAAGCACACTATGGAAAACAGTATGGTGATAACATAAAATTATCATATGATCCAGAATGGCCACTTCTGGGTATATTCCCAAACTGAAGATAGGGACTCAAACAGATGTTCATACTCCCATGTTTATAGCAGCATTACTCACAATAGCCAAAAGGTAGAAGCAACCTAAACGTCCATCTATAAAAGAGTGGATAAACAAAATGTGGCATATACATGCAATGAAATATTATTCAGCCTTAAAAATGAAGAAAATTTTGGGAATCCCCTGGTAAGGACTCTGCACTATGCTAAGGGCTCAGTTTCTATCCCTAACCAGAGAACTAAGATCCTATAAAAACTAAGATCCTCAAGGTGCAGTCAAAAAAAAGAAAAAGAAAAGAAAAATTTGACACATGCTATGGATAAAACTGGAAGATATTATGCTATGTGAAATAAGCCAGATACAAAAAGACAGATTCTTCCTGATTTCACTTACATGAGGTACCTCAAGTGGTAAGATTCAAAGACAAAAAATAAAATGGTGACTGGCAAGACTGAGGGAAGGGAGGAACGGGGAGCTCTTGTTTAATGTGAAAGTACGTAATGACACTGAACTGTACACTTAAAAATGGTGAAAATGGTAAATGTATGTTATGTATATTTCATCACATTAAAAACAAAGTATGTGCTAAGTCCCAAACTGAACCTACATGTTCATACTTACTGAAACACAAAAATTTTTAAATAATTCTTTTTAACTGAAGAAGCGTTAGCAGGCTACAAATGTGTCTAAAGATGAAACAAGCAATTTTTCTGAGGGCAGTATATCTACTTAATAGTAGAACATCAAAATGCTTCCCAAAACTTCTACTTGATTCAAGATCTCTTATCAATAAGTTGGCAAGAGCAAAGGTTGAGATAAAAAACCTTTTCAGAAAACAAAAGGGATACGTTTTTCAAAAAGTCAAGAGAAGCAAGGTCAATGGGAAAAACAACTTTCATAACATGCCATTAGAAAGATAACTAAATGACTCAGGAAATGTGGCCCTGGAAAGGAAAATTACAAAATTATTTCTCAAGACCATGGCATCAAAAAGCAAGATAATTCAAACAACATGGAAGCTTAAAAAGGGAGCTGTGTTACTTGGACATAAGGGGTCCTTTAACATGTAAGTGATGGCACAGGAACACTTAATTGGAGCCTTGAAACAAACTGATGTGCCTATTAGCATGTATTGAAAAAGCTTCACTTTAATCAAGCAATTTACAAATTTTTTCATTTTAATTAAACAAAAACCAGTCAAAAAATACTACCTTAAAATTGCACATAACAGAGAGGACAAAAATAAGGGTAGGAGTGATTTTTTTTTGTTCCCTTGAACAATGCAAAGCCAGGAACTGACTAAATGAATCTTTTGTTCTTTCCTTCGCACATTAAATTGGCTACTTCCCTCTACTTATTCCCCTTCCCCAAAAGAAGCCACCCTGAAATGAAGTCACTATAAGGCACGAAAAGCCCAGGACTGACAATCATCTAAAACTCCAGACTGAGATTTATCCTAGCACTCACCACCCCAGACTCTGTGGGAAGACTGTGGAATTCTAGCAAAAGTTCCCAAGGCTAGTGATGGCAGAGTTCACTGGGTCAAAGACAATATCACCACTCTGACTTTTTCCCCAAAAATCATAAGTACAAAATATAAAATAAATGACAGCCCTTTGAAACATTAAAAAGACTCATTACTTTTATTTATACTATTATAATCAGAAGAAGGCTGCTCAGGACAAAGATCTAAGACAAGTAAAGAGTATGGGGCTGGGGCAGAGGAGGATGAAGAACCTGTGCTTCTAATGGTTAAGAAAGCTCAAGGACTAACTCCTAGAGGATGACCTGAGCATGGTGACAGCACTCAAAACATCAACACCATGCACTGTTCACTAGACTTCTAGATACTTTGGTACCTAGATAAGCACCCTGAACCCTGGCCAGAGATCTGCTCTGTAATATCCACAACCCCACCCACCCACTGCCTACACTCACTCTCCACCCTTCAACAGAGCTCCCTAATCTAGCCTGCACACCATCTTAGCAGGCCTTGCCAGGCAGGCTTATTAAGCCTCTGCTAAAAATTACTGCTGTCTCTGCTCAGGACAAGCAATGTTCAGTCTCTAATAGCTGTTTAAAACTGTTAGGTTCCATCTGCTTAAAAAAAAAAAAAGTTTGTATCTTCACACCCATTCATTCTTCAACACAATCAAATATTCCAAATGAACAATATATCCCCCTGCTGGGTCTCAGTTAGCCACACTTTTTCCTCCCTCTATAGCTCTCCAAAAAGCAATGAATGAGATAGAAAGTTACCCTAGAAACAAAAGTCTCTGGCTTTCCTGTGCTCTTCTGCTCTACGATTTCTGATCTCTGTTATACGTGTGTGAGTTCTTAGCTTGCTCGAATCACCTGGGTTTTATTAAACAGCTCCTTTATACCACTCACATGGACACTCTTTACAGAGTCCCTGATTCTGGAATGCCAATGTGACTCTACCAACTACCAAACAATAATAATACAGTGAAATAATAAATATATATAATATATAAGCTATGAAAAAATATATATAAACTATGAAAATATATATATACACTATATGTAGCATAACAATAGCAATATAAGAGTTGCTACCATTTATTGAGCACTATGACAAAGTTACTCTAAGTGCTTTACATAAGTTATCCCATTTCATCTCTATAATTACTTTTTATCATTTGAGTAGTCTTTATTTCTCATATTTGTTAAAATACCATTAGGTCATTCCACAGGACAGGAGCAAAGATAATCCCCTACAGAAACTTAGCAACCATGTACAGAACTTTACAGAAAACAACCCTGCAGCTGAAACCTGACAGCTGACCAGAGAATGGTGTTCTGAGTAGACTCTGTGGAGAAAGCAAATCAGGCAGAAGAGGAAAGGTACCCCTCTGGGCAAGTTCTTGTGACACTCACAGACTGCAGGCTCTGTTTTTAGAAGGTTTGAGTACAGCACAGAGGTTCTATATGCCTTTTTGGCTACACCCCAAGCTGAGGTACCATTAGATTAATGTCATTCAAACTCCTGGCAAGCCACCCTCCCACAGCAAAAAGTCCCAAACTGAGGATTAAGTTCTTCCGAAAAGCATTCCTATCAGCGGCGAGGCAGTAGATGCCCTCAAGCCAATCACCCATGTAGTCTGGCATTTCAGGAGCTTCATTTGCCCAGCCAAAAATGTTCACATCGACCCCACTGGAAGCCATAGCAGTACCTTCAGGCTCCACAAGGCTTCTCATAACTACTTAATATAATTATTAACATCATCCCTGTTTAAGAAAAAGCACAGAAAGGATATGTAAGTTGCCAAAGGTCATAAGCTACTAAGTGGTAAAATCAGGATTCAAACTCAGACCTCAGCAGCTGAAAAACCTGCATACTCACCACTATATGATGCTACTACCCAACACCTCTAAAGATGGCTCAGAGGGTTCCAGCCCCATCACCCTGACTTCTGGCTTGTGCTCACCCAGCTCCACTCCCCAGCCATGCTTCAGCTCTTCCAATCACGGTTATATTTCCTTTCTCCAAATTCTCCCTAAGTATTCTTCAGTATTCTGATAAAAGATTTCTGAATTATTAAATTTTTCAATACATTTCCTGATTCTACTTTAATTTTTGTACTAGCTTTCATATATGCCAAAAAACCACTAAGAATTTCTATCTGATAGCACACAAAGAATAAACAACCTAGGAATAAGTTACAGTAAATGTGCAGGAACAAACTAAAGAAAACACAAACTTTTATTCACAGATACAAAAACAGATGTGAAAAAGAGAAATTGACCATATTCCTGAAGAGGTATACTCAATATTATGTAGCAGGAATACTCAATATTGTAAAACTACGATCTAAGGGGCCAGCTCCCAACCTTGGGAGGGAACGAATAGTCACCTTCCCTGAAGCAGGTTCAGGAACTGAGGACAAGAGACCAAATGTGATCCCATTGCTCTTATCATTCAGGAAATTCCAAGGAATTGGGGAGCTATGAGGCTCAAACTGTGGATGAAGACCAAATATATAGGAGATAAATACACACCACACCACCACACTGCCTGATAACACTGCAGTGAGGCTCAGTACTTGACAAGCCCACCTACGCACAAAGAGCTTCAGTTTCACATTTCAGAACCTCACTCTTTAATAGACATGGACAGCCAAGAATCATCAGTTTAAGGAAAGCCACCAGGATGAAAGAGAAAATAGGGATTCTACAAGGTAAAGAAGTGTTTTTTAAACATTTAGCCAATTATACCTCAACTAGAAACAAACAAACAAAAAAAAACTACAATTACTATCCCTGCAGAAAAGAGAATACTCCATCCATAAAATTACAATATGTGTTAGGAGTCCCCAAGATTACTGATCAAGGCTTCCAAATTTCAAAGGGAATATAACTTGCAACCTACATTTTTGCACTTGTCCAAATTATCAACCAAGTTTAAAGTAGAATAAAGACATTTCCAGACTTGCAAGAACTCAAAAAGGAACCTCCTCTTCTCTCTTTCTTAGGATGCTACTAGAGTACTTGCTCCAACAAAGCTAGAGGGTAAAACAAGAAAGCAAGATATGAGATTCAACACAGGAAAGAGGTAAAGGGAATGATACATGATACAATGAGAGCTGCCTGGCAGACCTAGACCACAATCAATCCAGATTAAAGCAGTTCCTCCATCCATCTTCTCACCTTCCCATGTCAGCAGATGACATGACCATCTACCCTACCACTCAAGCTAACAAAGAAGTCATTCCTGACTCTCTCAAAACCCCAATTCAATATACTCTTGATTTTACCTTCTAAATAACTTATAAATACATTCATTTCTTTCCATCTCCACTGGCACCACCATATTCCAAGACTCTATTATCTCTCACCTGGTCTATTGTAATGGGCAGCTAACTACTCTACCTTATCCTGCACAAACCATTTTCCATATAACAACCAGTAATACTTTTAATATAAATAAGATCATGTCACTCTGCTTAAAATCATTCAATAGCTTCTCACTCCACCCAGAATAAAATCCAAGTTCCCAAATTTAGCCCACCAGACTCTGCATAATCTAGCCCCCGACTGTCTTTAGAATCTCACCTTATTTCCCTCTCACACTCCCTCCCTATAGTCCAACCACAGTGGCCTTGCAGATCCTTGAACATGGAAGCTTTCTCCTGTCTTTGAACATGATATTCCTGTTTTACAACAACTTCCCCAGCTCTTCACATTGAATTATTCTCATCTTTCATGATTCACCTTAAATGTCATTTCCTCAGAGAGAGCTTTCTTGATGGTCAATTCTCAATTAGCCCCTCAACAGGTCAGTTTCCTTTCATTTCCTTTCTCAGTGAGTCAAAAAGAAGGAGTTTTGTTCAGTGAATTAAAGTATATCCTTAAAGAACAGTATGAAAGTGAAAAGTGAAAGTCACTCAGTCATGTCTGACTCTTTGAGACCCTGTGGACTGTAGCCTGTCAGGCTCCTTTGTTCATGGAATTCTCCAAACCAGAATACTGGAGTGGATTGCTGTCTTCTTCTCCAGGGTATCTTCCTGACCCAGGGATTGAACCCGGGTCTTCCACATTGCAGGCAGATTCTTTACATATGCAACTATTTCAGTGAAGGACTTCCTTGGAGTTCCGGAGGTTAGGACTCAGTATTTTCACTGTCATGGCCCTGGGTTCAATCACTGATTGGGATACTAAGATCCTGCAAACTGCATAGCGTGGCCAAAAAACAAACAAACAAAATAATGAGGTTATAAAAAAGAGTATTTAGGATATATGGTTAAGCAAGACAAGTTTTAAGAATTAGAACAAGATGGATGAGGAGAAATTTTCCTACCAGCTATCACAACATACACTATAAAGTTGTAATGGTTAATATAGCACAAACTAGCACAAGGACAAGGAGGTTGACTGATCAGGACAGGAAGCCTAGAAATAGATCCATGTACAATGTAAACTTGACATAATAAGAGACACAGCATTACAGAGCCACGAGCAAAGGATGAGCTTTTCAATAAATGATGCTGGGACAACCAATTATTTATTGGTGGAAAAAAACTATACTCCTATCTTACAATGTATTTTATAGAAAAATTAATTCCTATTTAAAGACCCAAAAAGGAAAATTTTTAAATTCTGAAAGACATATAACTTTTGAGTAGGACAGAATTTCCTGAAATGGTTCTTTTCACTCTCTTACAAATACACACACACACATACACACACACAGACATACACACACAAGAGAACAAATCTAAAAAGGAAAATGTTGATGAATGACTTCATTAAATTAAAACTGCTAGATATCAGGCGGAGAAGGCACTGGCAACCCACTCCAGTATTCTTGCCTGGAAACTCCCATGGACGGAGGAGCCTGGTGGGCTGCAGTCCATGGGGTCGCTAAGAGTCGGACATGACTGAGCAACTTCCTTTTCACTTTAAACTTTCATGCACTGGAGAAGGAAATGGCAACCCACTCCAGTGTTCTTGCCTGGAGAATCCAAGGGACGGGGGAGCCTGGTGGGCTGCCATCTATGGGGCTGCACAGAGTCGGACACGATTGAAGAAACTTAGCAGCAGCAGATATCAGTAGCACCAAATTAAGAACATAAACCACAAACTAAATGGAGATTGTAATATATGTAACTGCTGATAGATTAGTATCCAAACTATATAAACAACATTTTAAGCGCGCTCTCTCTCTCTACATATATATATATATATATACACACACACACGCACATACACATAAACAATCCACTTAAAAGTGGGCAAGTGAAAGTCGCTCAGTCATGTCTTACTTTTTGTGACCCCACGGACTAGCCTGTCAGGCTCTTCTGTCCATGTAATTCTCCAGGTCAGAATACTGGAGTGGGTAACCATTCCCTTCTCCAGGGGAATCTTCCCAACCCAGGGATCGAATCCAGGTCTCCCATATTGCAGGCAGATTCTTTATCATCTGAGACACCAGGGAAGCCCAAAAGATGAGCAAAAGTATTCCCAAAAGAAGAAATCAATGAAAAGATTCTTCACTACACTAGTAATCAGGGAAATACAAATTAAAAGCATAATGAGATACCACTTCACATCCATCAGCTTCACAGAAAATTAAGTCTAACAACACAGAGTATTGTGAAGGCTATAGAAAAATGAGAACTCTTATTCATTTTTGGTAGAAAAAAATTGATACAATTTGGCAATATCTAATGGAATAAAATACCATATACCCTAAAAGCTGGCAGTTCCATTTCTATGAATATACCCTAAAAGGGTAGCTTTCAAACTTTTTTGATCATCACACACATTTTATACTGTGACCCAGTTCAAGCATACAACTCAAAGGAAAATTCACAAAATGGTGCTTATTCTTATTAAGTGTGACACATCCTGATAGTTCCATTCTCTTCTCATTCAGTTTTTAAATGATGGGGTGACTCATTCCACTGATTTTACAACCAAAAATGGGTAACCATACCCAATTCAAAAACCTTTGCCCCAGAAAATAATCTCAAAATATCTTCTTGAGCAAAGGTGGGACAACGTTCATCATGGCTTGCTTTGTCAAAAGAAATTTAAAATAACATACAAGTCAGTCAGCACAAGAGTGAATTAAAAACTTGGAGGCATATTCAGACAATGGAATATGATACAGCAGTGCAATGAAAGAACGAGAACCATTAAATATAATTATCAATAAATCTGATGAATTTAACACTAGGCAAAACAATCAAGTTGCAAAAGAATACATCCAGTATGGTATCATTTGCATAAACTTTTTAAACATATAAAAAATACTACATGTTATTTAGAGATAACTTTATACATAATGAATAAAGGATAAAAATATGCACAGGGAAAAAGGAGAAAGATCACAAAAGAGTATGAAAAAGCAAGTAAAATGGAAAGACCAAGTGAACAGCTAGATAGTTGAATTGTTAAAAGTTTCCCATCTTCAAAATTAAACTATTGCCTCTCAGGGAAGCTTCCCTGGTGGCTCAGATGGTCAAGAATCTGCCTGCAGTGTGGGAGAACTGGGTTCAATTCCTGGGTTGGCAAGATCCCCTGGAAGAGGGAATGACTACCCATTTCAGTATTCTTGCCTGGAGAACTCCATGGACAGAGGAACCTGGAGTTCGCAGAGTTAGACACGACTGAGTGACTCGGAGAAGGCAATGGAAACCCACTCCAGTGTTCTTGCCTGGAGAATCCCAGGGACAGGGGAGCCTGGTGGGCTGCCGTCTGTGGGGCCGCACAGAGTCGGACACGACTGAAGCGCCTTAACAGCAACAGCAGCAGAGCGACTAACACTTTCTCCGGACAGCAACTCCCTTCTAGACATGAGGCTAAAGAGAGAGGCTCAGCCTGCCAGCTAGAGACTAAAGCAGCCAATTTGAGATCAGTCTTCAAAGCTGAACAGGACTCATCTTTCAAAACTGTTCCATTTAGTAATCAACTACACTGAGTATCTATTTTTAACTAAGTAATGAAATTCAGAACATGGACCCAAAAAATGCAACAGGTAGTTGTGGGTGGATGAGATGTCATAGCAGATGCCCCAAACACAGCCATGTGCCAGTTAAGGTTGAGTCACTGTGATGTACTGAAAAAAGATATTAAGGCTCAGCTGTCACAGGTTGCAGTGAGCCCTCCCCTGCTTTCCTCTCAGGCATCATTCCAGGATGTGGAACACTTAGGCATCTTCTAGATTAGTAAATCACTAAAAAAAGACAAAATATGGCATCTTACAAATAACACATGCTTGTGATCAAATTAACATAGGGCAGAGAGCTAATAAACATTCAGTAGGCTCATGAATAATTCCCTAACATTAAAAATTCAGCCCCTCCAGGTCTCAATATAAATTCCACCTAGAAGAGTAAACCCAGTACTGTAACACACTTGACCATAATCTCTAAAACCAACTCATTTGTCAGGGAATGTCATTTAAAAGGATTATGTGCAACAGAATTTAAGTGATCAACTTTCAGACCAACAAACATGTTCTGAACCACAAGTCCAAACTACTGTGATCCCCAAATAGCGCAACTTCTCTGGGAAAACAGCTAATGTATTCATTAATTCAACCTTTACTTACTACATTAGAAAGACACTATGGTAGAACTTACAGAGACATTCAGTTAAGTTCAGTTCAGTCACTCAGTTGTGTCCGACTCTGCGACCCCATGAACCGCAGGACACCAGGCCTCCCTGTCCATCATCAACTCCCAGAGTCCACCCAAACCCATGTCGCATGAGTCAGTGATGCCATCCAACCATCTAGTCCTCTGTTGTCCCCTTCTCCTGCCCTCAATCTTTCCCAGCATCAGGGTCTTTTCAAATGAGTCAGCTGTTCACATGAGGTGGCCAAAGTATTGCAGTTTCAGCTTCAACATCAGTCCTTCCAATGAACACCCAGGACTGATCTCCTTTAGAATGGACTGGTTGGATCTCCTTGCAATTCAAAGGACTCTCAAGAGTCTTCTCCAACATCACAGTTCAAAAGCATCAATTCTTTGGTGCTCAGCTATCTTCATAGTCCAACTCTCACATCCATACATGACTACTGGAAAAACCATAGCCTTGACTAGATGGACCTTTGTTGGCAAAGCAGTGTCTCTGCTTTTTAATATGCTATCTAGGTTGGTCATAACTTTCCTTCCAAGGAGTAAGTGTCTTTTAATTTCATGGCTGCAATCACCATCTGCAGTGATTTTGGAGCCCAAAAATATAAAGTCTGTCACTGTTTCCACTGTTTCCCCATCTATTTGCCATGAAGTGATGGGACCAGATGCCATGATGTTAGTTTTCTGAATGTTGAGCTTTAAGGCAACTTTTCACTCTCCTTTTTCACCTTCATCAAGAAGCTCTTTAGTTCTTCTTCACTTTCTGCCATAAGGGTGGTGTCATCTGCATATCTGAGGTTATTGATATTTCTCCTGGCAATATTGATTCCAGCTTGGGCTTCTTCCAGCCCAGCGTTTCTCATGATGTACTCTGCATAGAAGTTAAATAAGCAGGGTGACAATATACAGCCTTGAGGTACTTCTTTTCCTATTTGGAACCAGTCTGTTGTTCCATGTCCAGTTCTAACTGTTGCTTCCTGACCTGCATACAAGTTTCTCAAGGCATAAAAATTTTTTTTGTTTTTATACAGAGGCATAAAAATATTTTAAACAAGAATCCTGTCCTTGATACTGACAGCCTAGCAATGGAGTTTGGAAACACATATAATCTTACATAAGGTAGAGAGATTTAGTTGCCATAAGAGAAATAAAAGTGAATTGCTATTAAAAAAAAAAAACTTACTTTGCATAGATTCTTGCCTATCTAGTCCTTCTGTGAGTCAGACCTAGAATACAGAAACTCTGGTATCTCATCTCTTCAAGGGCAAGTAGCTATATATGGTAACAATTACTGGCTCTTGTGATCTATAAAAATTAGTCACCTCATTTTAAACATTTGATTTAAGAGAAATTCCAAACATGGATCCCAATTCTCATAACTGACTGAAAAGTGGAAATGTCTGTCACTCAGTCATGTCCAACTCTTTGTAACCCCATGGAGTCTAGACCTCCAGACTCTTCTGTCTATGAATTCTCCAAGCAGGAATACTGGAGTGAGTAGCCATTTTTTTCTCCAGGGGACCTTCCAGACACAAGGACTGAACCCAGATCTCCTGCATTGCAGGTAGATTCTTTACCGTTTGAGCCACCAGGTGGCTGCTGGTCTAAAAGAAAGGGAGATGCCAAAAGCAACACACTGAAAAAAAAATTATTTTCTCTAACTCTGCCATTGTTTTGCTATAGAAACTTCAGGAATTCATACTTTGGTTGAAACACTGAGAAAAGAATTGTTATGAGTTTCAAAAGAACTTTCATGAATCTTTCGGTTAAGTACTACATAAAAGGCATCAATAATGCTCTAGATTAATAAGGCTTTTCACATCATTTTATCTGTAGCAGGTTTGTTAATGTAGGTAGAGATCATTTTATTCCTTTTCTAAATCTAAAGAAAGTAAACTCCATAAATACTACAAGTCATTAAACACCCTTTCAAGTATTTTTTACAGAGTTAGTCCAGACAGGGCCAGGTCTAGTCGATTCATTTCAAATTAATCATCAGACCTGCTATTTGCACCTAAAAACACTCAACTAAACATTCAGGAATTTGGAAGCACCAAAGAGGGAGTCTACAAAGAAGAAGTAAAGGGACTTTATCTGGATGAATCCAACTGTTTTCTCAGGATACCAACAAAAGAGTAGGAAGTTCAGGTTTATGTATTTATATCATTTGACATAAACCAGTTCCCAGTCCTCTGCCATCAGTCCTGTCATGTCTTCAATATCTCTGAAAAGAACATTTGTGACAAACTAAAGAAGAAAGATCTTTTTCCATGTCCTATCCACTCAAGCCAGTAAATAACCCTGGGTACACAGGTTTGTCTTTTTAATGACAACTTTAATGAGAGATCATTCACAAACCATAAAATTCACCTTTATAGGTGCATAAATCAGTCATTTTTAGAATAATAGAGAGTCATGTAACCATTGCCACTAATTTTAGAACATTTTCATCACCTCAAAAAGAAACCCCTACCCACTTATTACTTAAAAAGCATCATACCACTCCAATGAAATGTCCAACTAATCTAGTCTTCTCTATCTTACTTATATCCAGGTCTTCAGCTTAGTCAGAAAATAGCAAGATTTGTAGAAAGTAAAAATAAAAGAGCTTTTAAAAGAAGAGCTAAATCAAGAATGTAGTATCTCTAGTAAGAAAATGTTCAAAAAATTATGGAGATATGCTCAAAAGATAACTTGACAGAGCTCCCAATGACAAAGGCTAGACCAACTGAGCAACAAAATAAATGAACATAGTCATCGAGGATTATGACTCAAAGAATAAAATAAATGCCTCAAAATTCATACTGATATAAATAGACAAATAAATAACTGGCAGGGAAGGGGTAATGCTTCTTTACAGAAGAATTAAATGACTAAGTATAGGAGGAAAAGGGAAATTAAAAATCATTCTTATCCAAGAACCACAGTAACAATTATTGCTGGCAAGAACCACTAATGGAGGTTGAAATTAACGGACAAAAGTAAGATGAGAAACAGAACATCTGCACAATGTCAAACACACTGCACAGTGTACTAATTACAAAGGGAAAATCAGTTTCACAGTGGCAAAACCTGATACATACAATCTTAATGATGTAATGAAAATCATACATCCCTTCTGTAATACTGAGGGGGGTATCACTCTGATAAAGGGAAAACATTAGACAAACCCATATTGAGCAATATTTTAAAAGGAACTAACCAATACTATCTTTAAAAGCTTCAAAATAATGGAAGACAATGAAACACAAGAACTGTCACAGATTTGGAAAATAAGGTAGACATGACAACTAAAAGCAATCTGTACCATGGATTGGATTCTGGACCAAAAAAGGACAGTAACAGGAAAACTGGTAAAATTCAAATAAGGCTTATAGAACAATTATCAGCATGTACAGCATTAATTTTCTGTAACATTTTTGTAACTATTCTTTAAGTAAATCTATTTCAAAATAAAAAGTTGAGTTTTTTTAATGCAACATTTCTAGGCATGAGATATTACTGTTTCAACTCCATTGTGAAAAATGACTCATTTTGGGCTAGCAATTATAATTTTCCTATTAGGAGAGACTATCAAATAATGTCAGATTCACAATCTCAAATCCAAACTCTTACAGTGCATACTGAATCTCAGAACACAGAACAAGAAAATAAGTCAATGATGAAAAACACACTAGCTAAAAACCACATGGCACACTGTTAACAGACAGATATGCCTAATCACACACACACACACACACACACACACACACGCACAACATTCTGATTATGAACCAAGGCCCACAGCACAACTAAATAACCTGAAACATAAAATGTCAACAACTGGACAAAACCAACTTAACACATGATAAGGACATGACTTGATGAATTTTTGTGGTGTTCAACTTTCACAAGCCTGGTGAGAAAGGTCTGTTATGAGGAAATGGATGAATTGGTTCTGGTACATACCCCGATTTCAAGTCAGTTATCCTCAAACAGTTTGTAGCATCCAGTCCTACTTTCCCATTACGGACCACGCTAGATATGAACGGGGAGAGCATTGGAGAAATGCGGTTCAAGGCCACTTCTGGAGACATTTTAACTTGCCTTGCAAATCACCACTGAAAAAAGAAGGAAAGAATGATGATCAGACTATCCAAAGGAACTAGATATAACAATCTTTGTGGAAACTGGTGCAGTACACAGAAGTGTCTCCTGCTTGATACCTCATCTCCTGTCTTATGGCAGCCTCTTGCAGTGACCCTCCAAAAGAGCCTAGCTCACTATTGCTCACCTACTCAAAACACAGACTGCAGGAGAAGCAGCAACCCCTGAAATCTAACTGCCTCCCCCTTTTCAAAGCCAGTTTCTATGCTGCCACACTCTATTTAAAAGCTGCCCTACTCTGTCTTACAACTGGCAGGTCCTTCCTTCTCAAGTAGGCTTTACTGACAATCCTCTCCCCCGACACACAAAACACATACGCTGCTAGGTTAGGCACCCCCCAACCTGTGTCCCCACAAAGAGAAAACTTGACTGATAAAAATGCAAAATTTCAGAAGAAGCAACTTGAAATTATTACTTACAAGTTATTTACTTGTAGGTGTATTTACTGATACACCTCTTTCTTATTTCCCCTCCACAGTATAATTACCTGCTTAGTGATCTCTTCCCTGCAGAACTGTCTTGACTCTCTAGTGTTTAACAGAAGTACCTAGTACACCATAAGCATCAAGAAGCATCTTTTAATAAAGATGAATAAGGAGACAAGAGCTAGAGAAATATTTAGGTATGAAGAAAAAATATTATGCCCTCAAAAATCTGATAGAAAATAGCATATCTGAGATGTAGCAAAAATCTATGTAACCATTAAATCATGAAAACACACACCTATCCAGATATTAAGCAGCACAAACTATCACAGATCTAAACGTTTTTGACTCTAAGGCACTAAGAAATTCTTACACTTGAAAATACAAAAGTAAAACCAATAAATCATCTCTAAATTACTTGGAAACCCATGGGGCTGGAGGAAGGAGTACATGAATTCCTATTAATAGATTTCTAAATGAAAGCCTCCACTTTCAGAGGTGAATAAGTCAATTTAAATGATCATTTTCTTCTTCAATCTGAAAGGATAATCCCACATCAAAAGCAAATTAATTTCCTGCAAGTTACAATTCCAAGTAAATGATGTGCTCATTCTAGTTTTCATATACTATGCCCCATGAGGATTTACAGCTCCCTGCTAAATGCTGAAAACTAGTACCCATTTTAAACATTTCAGAGTAATAAAGGGCAAAAAAATAAATAACAATCATAAAAACAAATAATAACAAAAAAACCCACTGTGAACCTACATACTGATGACACCCAAAAGTACCTCTGAAGTAGAAAAAGCTTTATACTTTAGTATTCAAATCATCTTTCTGCAAATATAAAACAAGGTCCTCCTCTGACCACTTAACAGGCCTACCACCATTCCAATATGTCATCACAAAATAAAAATAAACATCTAATGCACTGTATTATCGGTCATAAAAATCAAGTACATTTTATAATACTTTATCACTTATAAAGAGCTTCCATAAACATTAGTGCACTTGACCTCCACAATTCTGGATGGTAAGGCATATATTAGAATTCCCATTTTACAGATGACATAGATAACTTATGATTTGTCTTTGAATAATATACTAGACCATATTATCCCTTTGAAGTCTATTTTTTTCCTATTTCTGCAACATTTCCACTTTTATTTCTGCTCATTGATGTCACAGTTCTTGAAAGGATGCTTATCTAGATCATATGCAAAACAGAAATACTCATTTTAGAAAAAAGCAAAGGACCTTACCTACACTACAAAATTATTCTTCCATGTATTTTCCCACAATACCTATTATTATTTCATCTCTCATTTCTATGAAAAATGGAAACAGAACCAATACATTCTCAAAATCTACCGAATATCAGGCACTATATTACCCATCTCTAGCTGCAATTTCATTTACTTCCCAACAACTACCTCGTCCTCTGTTTAATATTTTTGTTCCCATTTCAAAGATAAGAAAACTAATGTTGAGCAAGACTTCAGTAACTTACATAAAGTCACAAACCTAGCATGCAGAAGGATTGGAATTCAAATCCAGATCTCCCTCAAAGTCCACTATTCCTAACTTCTCAACACCAAAGAGGAAAGCATCAAGCGAATTTGTTTTCTTAAAAACATACATCTAGTAAAAAGAACAAAAAAGTCATGAATTTAGACTAACGGTTGCTTGACAACTAGAAACAAATTAGACTAATGTTGACCTACTGCTGAAGCTGGCCTAAGTGATTCACTAGGTAAAATGCTAGAGGGAACAAACCTGCTCCAGAAACCAAACTATACTTAAGATGACAACACCCCATCCAATTCAGCAACTGTCATGACCTTAGAATGACACCTGAAGGAATGAATTTGTCTTTGTTTCCTGAACACCGATAATACTAACTTTTGACAGTGCAAGATTTCATGCAGCATTAAAATGTTACAAGCACAGCTGCTGTGACTTCTCTAGACAAGAGAGGGGGGCGGTGAAAAACCTGACTCCAAAATCAGAGGTCACCGAATAGGTAAAAACGATAGTTCTTTGGCTTCTGAGTGTGATACACAGATGGGGGATGATCTCCCAGCAGTATTTTTTACACAACAAAGTACAATAATCGATCTCAGATAGGCAAAAATTTACTGTGGCCCGTTTCCCTTGAAAGCTAGTTGTGAAATTTCTATTTCCTGATTTTGACGTGTAATATACAGAAGGAAATGCAGGAATACAATTTTTACAGAGCTTTGCTGCCTCAACATAGGGTCACATGAGGTACTCGATGGGCAGTCTGGGGAATACAAACACGTCTAAAGCATCGTCTACCTTCTCGCAATTAAGATGGGATGACAAACACGGAAACACGTGCCCAGCTTACGTCATGGAACGGAAAGGGGTGGCGTCCTGCTGCGTCACGTCGACGACATACGGCGCACGAGGGAAGTACACAGGGGAAGTAATTTCTCCAAGGGGCAGCATTCAAGAAAAACAATCAGCTCGAACCCAAAGAATGACCACCCCGCTCTAAAAGGGGACTTCTCCCAAATTGTATGATCCCCTAATCAGGCAGGAAAAAGCAGAGTCTTGAGCTTAATCAGGAACCAGGGGGCGGGCTAGGTGTGGAGAGAGGGCAGCCTCTGGCCTTGGGGGCTCGTTCTTGAGGGGACCAGCGTGACGGGAATGAGTAGGGCATCTTTGGGACAGGGGCCTTCTCTATAGGAAGAGAAGGCGAGCCCTGGGCATATGTAAAACCACAGTCCTCAGCGCCACCTGTGCAACTCGGGATCCAGCCTCCCCACACCAGCCCCAGTCCAGGTACCTGGAACTTAAGTCGGATCGGTAACCGGCGACTACGTGGGGTACAGGTTACCCGAGCGCGCCCCCGACCGACGCACCAACCTGCGCGCGCACCGCGGGCCGGATGCGTGCGCGTCCCCGGACGTCCCGCCCCGCCCCGCCCCCTCGGCGGCCCTGGAGCCGGGCGGCGTGCGCGTCCCCGGCCGCGCCAGGCCGGGCGCTCGGAAGGGCGTCCCCCGAGTGCCTGAAAGTTCCTGCCTCCGCGCTCACCTTGTGCGCGGCGACCTGCGCGGAGTCTGGAACGCGTAGAATGACTCTACTACGAGAGACTGTGCAGGAAGACAATTCCTGGAGAAACTAGGGGCAGTTGGTGGATGGGGTTATTTCGGGCATCCAGGTGGGCGACCCACCCAGGAGTCCGGAAGGCCCGAGTCGTTAGGGAACGAGGGAGCGGCGTCTCTGGTTAGGGGTGGGGCAAAGGTTAAAGGGCAGCCTGCAGGTTGGCACTGCCGACTCTGAGCAATGGCCGCGTCTGGGGACCCTGGGAGGCAGTGGCAGGAGGAGGCGGCGGCGGCGGTGGTGGTGGTGGGCTCCTGCATGACCGACCTGGTCAGGTTAGTTCGGGACCAGTGCGCAGAGGCTATGCCTCCGGCGCTCTCTTCTCTCTGCCTTGGAACTAGGGCTTTGGGGATGGAGTGTTGGCTTTGGATGTGAGCTACTCAGTCTGTAAAGAATCTGCCCGCAGTGCGGGAGACCGGGATTCGATCCCTGGATCGGGAATGGCTACCCACTCCAGTATTCTTGCCTGGAGAATTCCATAAACAGAGGAGCCTGTTGAGCTACTTTCTATGAGGGCACAAAGACTCGGACACAACTAAATTAGAGATTTCCCCAGCCCGCCTCGCGTGCCTCGATAGTGTAGAAGAGGGAGGTTTGAGTTTGTAGAGGTCATTGTCAGATGAGGGAACATAAAGGCCAGCGTGTAGTGAAAGCTCTCGTTTAACTAGCAGCGCCTCCAAAGACCTGCTCCTGTTTTCTTGACTAGGCTGCTAAACCTGTTCCCTGGCTAGCCGAGTGACTTTAGCCAAGTCATTTTACCTCAGAGAATGTGCCCACTTAACAGGGTTGTTTTGCACACTAAATGGAGGAAAGTGTTTTGAGCTGTAACACTATCCAGGTTGGGTATTATACCTGTGAATGTGTAGGAAATTGGTGGAGCCTAAGCCAGAATTTTAGGTGGTCATCTTTCACCATATTGATTGTCACCTTGCTTGCATTTCATATTTACAGCTTATTTTTCAGTATTAGAGTAACCATAGGTTACCTATGGCAAACCAAATGTGAATCAAATTAAAAATCCAGTATATACAACCATTTTAAAGTCATTGAATAAACAAAATATGCTAGATGAAAATAGTTGAGTTAGGGCACTGAGATTGAATGGAGAGATCGTTCCAAGATATGTTTTTGTTTTTTTTTTTTAATGAAATCGCCTTTTTGATTGTAAAAGTAATGTTTGTTTATTTAAAGAAAAAAACCTGTTCCAAGAAAATCCTACCATTTAGATTGCTTGAGTTTAATTTTTTGGTGAGTGGCTTTTCAGATATACTGCTGTTTTTATATTATAAAAATAAAAAATGATCACACTACAGTAAGACCTTATCTGTCCTGACACCTTGCCTTTTCAAAGGACAGCTGAGAACCTGGAGATAAAAAGACCTTGGGACTAGCAAAATTAGTCACCAAATCCCTGCACTAAACTACCTGTGATTTACTTTAAAACTAGTTTTAGGGTCTTCACATAACTGACTAAATCTTACATTGTTTACAATGTTTATAAGCTCAGTTCAGTTCAGTCGCTCAGTCTTGTCCGACTCTTTGCGACCCCATGAATTGCAGCACACCAGGCCTCCCTGTCCATCACCATCTCCCGGAGTTCACTCAGACTCATGTCAATCGAGTCAGTGATGCCATCCAGCCATCTCATCCTCTGTCATCCCCTTCTCCTCCTGCCCCCAATCCTTCCCAGCATCAGAGTCTTTTCCAATGAGTCAGCTTTTCCCATGAGGTGGCCAAAGTACTGGAGTTTCAGCTTTAGTATCATTCCTTCCAAAGAAATCCCAGGGCTGATCTCCTTCAGAATGGACTGGTTGGATCTCCTTGCAGTCCAAGGGACTCTCAAGAGTCTTCTCCAACACCACAGTTCAAAAGCATGAATTGTTCAACGCTCAGCCTTCTTCACAGTCCAACTCTCACATCCATACATGACCATGGGAAAAACCATAGCCTTCACTAGATGGACCTTAGTTGAAAAAGTAATTTCTCTGCTTTTGAATATGCTATCAGTTATCAAATTTCCAGACTTGAGATTAGAAAGAGGGAGAGACTGCAAGGGGCAGGTAGTAATTACAAAAAAAACCTGAAAGTGAGAGTGTATCAACAAGCAACAGAAGAATTTTAAATGCCAAGATCCTGGAGAATTCCCTGGCAGTCCAGTGGACATAACTCTTGCACTTTCACTGATGTGGATCTGGGGTTGGAGTCCTGGTCAGGAACTAAACATCCCACAAGTTGTGCAGCTCAGCCAAAAAAAAAAAATGCCCAGAGCCTTTATTTTTCCACGAATATTTGAGCTACCTTGTGCCAAGATGAATGTTTTTCGTTTAGTGACATAACAAAGTTCAGTCTAGTTTTGGACGTTTGATGAAGAGGCCTACACATCTTTCTCTAGAGCTGGAGTCAGCAAACCTTTCTGCAAAGAGCCAGATAATATTTATTTTAGACTTTTTGAGCCACATAGGGTCTAAGGTCACATACCCCCACACACACCTTTTTTTTTTACCATGTACAGAATATAAAAAACTACACCTTACAAACAGCCTGCAGGCCATAGCTTGCAAATGCTGTCTGGAGCTTTACTCTAATAATTGCTATTATTAGTCATGACCCTTTTCAAGAGAAAGAAATATGGTAAGCATTAAATTGTGTATAAAAATGGGGCATTTTACTTTAGATATGAAGTGAAGTCGCTCAGTCGTGTCCGACTCTTTACAACCCCATAGATTGTATGTAGCATACCAGGCTCCTCTGTCCATGGGATTTTCCAGGCAACAGTACTGGAGTGGATTGCCATTTCCTTCTCCAGGGGATCTTCCCAACCCAGGGCTGGAACCCTGGTCTCCCGCATTGTAGACAGATGCTTTTCCATCTGAGCCAGATATAGTTCCATGAAATATATTTAAAGTTTAGTTATTTAATACATAAAGGACTAAACCTTGAGACATCTGAAATAATTCATTCTTTAGAAAATCCATCTAGCTAAAATTTTACCATAGGGGAAGTAACATGAGAGAAGGAAAGCTGAACAATTTCCCCATGTGCTCTACCTGAATAAGAATGTCAGGGTTAGAATTCAGAGCCCCTTCCTTGTTAAACTAAGAGTTTTCTGTGAAGCTTGACTATTACACATTAAAGATAATTATAGTTACTTTCTAAAATGAATACTCTTCAAACTTTGGGGAGGGGCGTGTCTCAAATGCCCATGGTAGCATCTATCAGCATTTAAAAGCTATTTCAGAGCTAGAGAAATTTAGAGATTATTTATCCCAGTCCTTCACTGTACTTATAGATGAGTACAGTGAGATCCAGAGAAGAAATTCTTACATTGTGGATAATCTTTGATTTCTCTTCTCTTGACATTTTCTCTTCTTTATAAGATACCCAGATTTCTATTCTTCACATGAATCGCTAGTAAATTTCCCAGGTGGTGCTGTTGGTAAAGAACCCGCCTTCCAATGCAAGAGATGTAAGAGATGAGGGTTCAGTCCCTGGGTCAGGAAGATCCCCCGGAGAAGGGAATGGAAACCCACTTAAGTATTTTTGCAGGGAGAAGCCCATGGACAGAGAAGCCTAGCAGGCTACAGTCCATGGGGTCACAAAAAGTCTGACACGACTCAAGTGACTTAGCACAAGTGTGCATATGCACACACACACACAGATATACTCCCCCACGATTTTTCTAACAGGCTTCTCATGGTTTCTGATTATTGCTACCTCTAAAGATCTTTACAGAATACCTAAGTATAGGATATTTATTTAAAAGCCTGCATCTGTAATAAACTTGGGTTCAACTTTGCTTGTATTATTTTTCTATCCTTTCCATTAACAAATTACCAAAAACCTAATGTCTTAAACAATACAAATTCAATACTGATAATTCTGGAAGTCCAGAAGTCTGATACAGGTCTCAGTTCAGTTCAGTCGCTCAGTCTTGTCCGACTCTTTGCGACCCCATGAATTGCAGCACACCAGGCCTCCCTGTCCATCACCATCTCCCGGAGTTCACTCAGACTCAGGTTCATTGAGTCCGTGATGCCATCCAGCCATCCCATCCTCTGTCATCCCCTTCTCCTCCTGCCCCCAATCCTTCCCAGCATCAGAGTCTTTTCCAATGAGTCAGCTCTTCGCATGAGGTGGCCAAAGTACTGGAGTTTCAGCTTTAGCATCATTCCTTCCAAAGAAATCCCAGGGTTGATCTCCTTCAGAATGGACTGGTTGGATCTCCTTGCAGTCCAAGGGACTCTCAAGAGTCTTCTCCAACACCACAGTTCAAAAGCATCAATTCTTGGGCACTCAGCCTTCTTCACAGTCCAACTCTCACATCCATACATGACCATGTGAAAAGCCATAGCCTTGACTAGACGGACCTTAGTCGGCAAAGTAATGTCTCTGCTTTTGAATATGCTATCTAGGTTGGTCATAACTTTTCTTCCAAGGGGTAAGTGTCTTTTAATTTCATGGCTGCAGTCACCATCTGCAGTGATTTTGGAGCCCAAAAAAATAAAGTCTGACACTGTTTCTACTGTTTCCCCATTTATTTCACATGAAGTGATGGGACCAGATGCCATGATCTTTGTTTTCTGAATGTTGAGCTTTAAGCCAACTTTTTCACTCTCCTCTTTCACTTTCATCAAGAGGCTTTTTAGTTCCTCTTCACTTTCTGCCATAAGGGTGGTGTCATCTGCATATCTGAGGTTATTGCTATTTCTCCCGGCAATCTTGATTCCAGCTTGTGTTTCTTCCAGTCCAACTGGGCTAAAATCAAGTCTTTTGTAGAACTGCATTCCTTTCTGTAAGCTCTAAGAAATCTGTTTTCTTGCCTTTTCTCGCTTCTGGAGGCTGCTCACATTCTGGCTAATGGCTTCTTCATTTCAGCGACTGGCTCAGTCAATCAGTCGTGTCTGACTCTTTGCGACCCTATGGACTGCAGCACACCAGGCTTTCTTGTCCATCACCAACGCCCAAACCTTGTCCATCAGGTTGGTGATGCCATCCAACCATCTCATCTCATCTGTTGTCCCCTTCTCCTCCTGCCTTCAATCTTGCTCAGCATCAGGGTCTTTTCCAGTAAGTCAGTTCTTCGCATCAGGTAGCCAAAGTATTGGAGTTTCAGTTTTAGCTTCCAGTGAATATTCAGGACTGATTTCCTTTAGGATTGACTGGTTGGATCTCCTTGAAGACTCTCAAGAGTCTTCTTCAACACCACAGTCAAAAGCATCAATTCTTCTGCGCTCAGCTTTCTTTATAGTCCAGCTCTCATATCCATACATAGCTACTGGAAAAACCATAGCTTTGACTAGATGGACCTTTTTTGGCTAAGTAATGTCTCTGCTTTTTAATATGCTGTCTAGGCTGGTCATAGTTTTTCTTCCAAGGAGCAAGCATCTTTTAATTTCATGGCTTCAGTCACCATCTGCAGTGATTTTGGAGCCCTTCAAAATAAAAGTCTCTCACCGTTTCCATTGTTTCCCCATCCATGTTCAAATCCAATCATGGTCGGTGAAGCCCTTCTCACATAGCTTCACTCTCACACTCACTCTTCTGCCTCGTCTTCTACATTTTAAGTACCCTTGTGATTTCATTGGGCCCAAATGGATAATTCAGGATAATCTCCTTATTTTAAGGTAGCTTATTAGCAGCCTTAATTCCCCCTTGCCATATAATATAACATATTCACAAGTTCTGGGGATTAGGATGTAGACATTCTTGAGGTGGAGGTGGGGCATAATTCTGCCTACCACAGTGATTAAATTCAAAAAATCTTATAATACGTAGAGCTTGGAGGACCACTGAAGCCTATCAGTCCATCCTCCATGTTTTACAGATGAGGTAATTAAGAGAGGTTAAATGACTCACCCCAAATCATAGAGCCAGTCAGTGGGAACCTGGGTTTCTCAACCTTTATCTTTCCATTGTATCATTGTACCGCTAACTCTGGCACATATTTATTTCCCTTTTCATCTACAGTTCATTTAAGGGCTTATAGTCTGTGCATTCATTAAGTGTTTACTTTGTAAGTTGGCAAGGAATGACAAGTAAAGATTTATCATTTTCAGGTCTAAAGATAGGATCTCCATTACTGTTTCTTAGTTTCTGTCTAAGCTTAACTATAACCAACCTGGACACCCATGCCTGTACTGTAGAATCACTTTAGAAATGAAACTACTTCAGTAACTAAGCCCTCTTGGATAGTATCCAAGTCTAACTCACTTTATATATTGCATTACTATGGCCAGACACTGCTAATGCAATCAATGAGCAGCTTTTTTCATTTCTAATTTCAGTGCACCATGAATAGTAAGCTCTGTGTGCTAATAATTTTTTAAAATCATTAGCTCATCCAACATGGCAAACGAACATTATTTACTACCCACCTGTATTTATTTAATTATTCTCTTCTTTCTTGAACAATCATCTCTGAAGTTCCAAATGGCAACGATAAGAGAAATCAAGTCTGTTCTTGTGGAAAATTAAGTCAGAGCTCCTCCAAAGACAGATTCCCATGAAAACCCAGTAACGGATGAATTTTTTTAGACACTGGTTAATCATGCTTTCACTAGTCTTTATTTCTTATGACATGTATCACCTGTTTTTTTAAATTATTCACTCAGTGAATATTTATTGGTTTTATACCAGGTGCCTTTGCACTTCCCTAAGGGCAGAGGATACAGCAATGAAAAACACAGCCAAAGGTCCCTGCCACTTGGAGCTTACATTCTAGTGGCAGAAACAAACAATATCAGTAGAAATAAGTAAAATTCACAGCCTGTTACAGAAATGCTAAGGAGGAAAATAAAGCATGAAATGGGGGTGGAAATAGTAATTTTAGATCATTAGCCACAGAAAGCCTCAATGAGAAAGTGATTTGAGTAAAGACCTACGGAAAGAAAGGAAGCAAACCATACAGATCACCAGAAGAAGAGCATATACAAAGGGCCAGAGGCAGGAGCACACCTCGTAGGATCAGTGAACTACCAGGAGTCCAGTGTAGCTGGAGAAGAAAATAAGAGAGAGGAAAAGATAATTGATGGTTAAAGGCCAGTGGGTCCTACCCTGGATGAAACGGAAAGCCACTGGAGGGTTTGAGCAGACAAGTGACATGATATGACCCATAAGAACAGAAACAGGGAGACCAGTTAAGAGTTAATAGTCCAGGCAAGAAACGATGGTAGTTTGAACAGTGCAAGTGGGGAGAAGTGAGCGTCTTCTGATTATATTTTAAAGGTAGAGCTGACAGGATTTGCAGAGGAATAGAGACGAGTCAAGGATTACCCCCAGCTCTATGCCCTCTACAAGTGGAAGGGGAAACCGACATGTGCTGAGATGGTGATAGAGCAAATTACACAGGGAGAGGGCGGTATTAGCAGCTCAGGCTGGATGTGTGAGACTTGCGGTGCCTGTCAGGCATCCAGCTGAAGTGGTCAAGAAGACAGATATATGAGTTTGGAGTTCAGAGGAAAGATTGAGCTGGAGATATAAATTTGAGAGTCATCAGTGTATAGATGGTATTTAAAGCCATGAGACAAGATGAGATCACCCAGGTCTGTGCTCCTGGGGCACTCCAACATTGAGAAGATCTGTTTTACATAATTTATCTCCTGTCTCCTAGTCTATCTGTACCCCTAAAACTTGCTTGGAGACAAGTTTAATACAAACCCATGTTTACATTTCCATGGCAATAGACTATGATGTCAACTAAAACCCTATGTTATCCTTTTACATGCTCCAATTAAAAGTGATGGCTGGAGAGATAAGGCTCATGTTCAACCAAGCATCTAAATTTAATCCTTGGCAAGTCAGGAAATGATTGCTTAATTCTCAAAAGATTTTAATTGGATGGTGGCAGAAGTGAATTTAGAAGCTTTTTAGATCCAAAGTGGATGAAATGCTAGACCTCAATTACCAAAGAAAAAAAAGGCCAAAATTTTATATTATAGCTAGAAAAGGTTATATGTGTTTGGCAAATTATAGTACCGTCTAACCTGCCTTCCACAAAGCTTCTTGACTTATATTTAGAACAGAAAGATCTCCCTAGCAGTCACATTTTCAGGAAAGTAGAAGCCAAAGTAATATTGGTCCAAGAAGTATCATGCATTCCCAATATGAGAAGAATTAGCATATCATCATTATTCTTTTTGCTCCTTAAATTGGCCTTCAAAGTTGCTTATCAGTTACAAATCAAATTTTCAATTAATATTTCATTGAACATGTTTCTGTCAACTGAATTCTGTAAATTCAAAAGCAGTCATGCATGGGAAATTTGCTAATTTTGGTCCTTCAAAGAAAATATATGTTAAAAGGTAAATTGCATGTGACAAAGAAAGAGCACCTATTGCTTGGTGTTATTATACTTTGAAATTTCCCTCGTAGCTCAGTTGGTAAAGAATCCGCCTGCAATGCAGGAGACCCTGGTTTGATTCCTGGATCAGGAAGATCCCCTGTAGAAGGGACAAACTACCCACCTCAGTATTCTTGGGCTTCCCTTGTGGCTCAGCTGGTAAAGAATCCGCCTGCAATGCAGGAGACCTGGATTTGATCCTTGGGTTGGGAAGATTCCCCTGGAGAAGGGAAAGGCTACCCACTCCAGTATTCTGGCCAGGAGAATTCCATGGACTGTATAGTCCATGAGGCCACAAAGAGTCAGACATGACTAAACGACTTGCACTTAGCAATCCATTCCTTGGCCAGCTTTTCACACCCTAGTGTCTGCATGGTGGGGACAGCACAGTGAGATGGGCTTTGTGATGAATGTGCTACAGTATTTTGATTACTTGTATTTAATATTGAAATGCTGAGACTGTGCTAAGTGCTGGGGATACTGCAATTGATGTAACATGGCCATATTGTAACAAGTTCCTGAGGAACTTACAGACCAAAGAAGTAGGCAGACACAGAGGCAGATCACTGTAGTATGATGTGCTCAGTACCTGCAGGTTCTGTGGGAGCACAGAGGAATGTTCCTGGATAAGATGCCTCCCCAGCCAAGTCTTGAAAAGGGAGAACGTCCTGGCCAGTTGGGATGGTCACGCAGGAGCGAAGTCATGGCTGTGGGTGTGCATAGGTGTGCCAGGGACAGCAACCACTGGGTCTGTTCACTGTACGCTGAGCATCAGATAAAAGCTGTCAATGAAAGGCCCTGTCAGCCATGCTAAGGTACTTGGGTCTTATTTTGTAGGCTCTGAGAGCCAGTGAAGGATTCAAAGTATAGAAATGATACGGTCAGGTTTGCATTTCACTTAGCTTGCTGTTGCTGCTAAGTCACTTCAGTCATGTCCGACTCTGTGCAACCCCATAGATGCAGCCCAACAGGCTCCCCCATCCCTGGGATTCTCCAGGCAAGAACACTGGAGTGAGTTGCCATTTCCTTCTCCAATGCATGAAAGTGAAAAGTGAAAGTGAAGTCGCTCAGTCATGTCCGAATCTTAGCGACTCCATGGACTGCAGCCTACCAGGCTCCGCTGTCCATGGGATTTTCCAGGCAAGAGTACTGGAGTGGGGTGCCATTGCCTTCTCCGTCACTTAGCTTGCTCAGTGCCAAAGGTAGATGTAAAAAAAGGCAAAGTTTGGAAGTTATCAAAGAGAGAAGAGAAGAGAAGACAGAGAGACCCAAGGGAAAGCAGTGGTCTTCACAAGAGTTGATAGGGGCCTTAACTAAGACAGTAGTGAGAAGTAAAGAAGAGGAAAAAAGTGAAAATACTTGGAGAGTAAAAGACTTCAAAACATCTGTTAAGTAAAATGGGTATGAGTCAAGCTGCTTCTTTATGAGCAAACCCTGTTAGCTTTCCCACACTGACAAGACCTGGAAAGTGGAGTTCTTAGAAAGAATCACACTTTGTGGAACAAAAGAATTCTAGGTTTCATGCTTTTTAGCAGGGAAAAAGATTCTACTCCTTAAAAAATCAAATTAATTGTTATCAAGTAACTATAAGGCAGTCAAATCCCCTGGTGGCAGGGAGCAGTGGGGCAGGGGGTGGGAAGGAGTGAATCCTAAATTTGGCTTTGAGATTTAAGAAAAAACAATGATGTGCTTTTATAATTATAATGAAGAAATTAATGATAAAGTTGGCTCAGGAAATTCACAACTGCTTGTTGGAGATAATGAAACTAAGATAGTAAATATACCAACACTTTTAAAAACACAGAAACTATACAAACTCAACTACCCATGTAACAAAGATATTTGTAATGTAGCAAAAGTGTGGTTTGGAAACTTAAATACCATGAAACTAGAGACTTTGAGTCAGTTCTTTTTTGTCTGCCACCCTGTTCATTTTAATTATTGGAAACAAGACTTAGGAAGACTTCAATGATCTGGCCCCACTTATAAAGGTTGGAGCCAGGATTAAAATTTACCTCTCTTTGAAAGTGAAAAGTGAAAGTAAAGTCGCTCAGTCATGTCCAACCCTTCACGACCCCATGGACTGCAGCCTACCAGGCTCCTCTGTCCATGGGATTCTCCAGGCAAGAGTAGGAGTGGGTTGCCATTGCCTTCTCCATGACTCTCAGATACTAACACATTATCAGGAAGGTTAGAGTAGCATTTCAGCAGTTTGACATATATTTGCAAGAGATAAGAAGGAGTTCAAAATGCTACTAGGGAACAGTTTCCTTGCAAGGAAGAAAAAGCAAATAATGCAATTACCTGTATCAAAAGGCTTAATATTGTCCTTTAGAGGGTTTTTTTTTTCTTCAGATTTTTTTAAATTATGGTAAAATACACTAGACATAAAATTATTTTAACCACTTTTAAGTGTACAGTTCAGTGGTAACAAGTACATTCAACCATCATCACCATCCATCTCCAGAACTTTTTTTTTTTTCAGAACTTATTTTTTAAGTAATAGAAAAATCACAATATTTTATTTCCTCTGGCCTACAGCAGTCTTTGCCACCCTAGCTGCAGCAGGGAAAATTTAAAAGTAGACCCACACTACCTGGTCAATTTCCTCCAGCTAGACAGAGTCCCCCTTGGGGTTTTTTGGATTACTTTCTGATAATTTTAATATGTATCAGGGTTGAAAACCACTAACTCAAAAAGTCCATAATTAAAAACTGTTCATCTTCCCAAACCTAAACTTTGTACTCATTTAAATAATAACTCCATCACCGCACCCCCAGCCCCTGGCAACCACCATTCTACTTTTCTATATGAATTCGACTTTTCTATGTATCTCATGAATAAGTAGAATCATACAGTATTTGTCATTTTGTGACTGACTTATTTCACTTAGCATGACATCTTTAAGATTTATCTATGTTTTAGCATGTATCAGAATTTCCTTCCTTTGTAAGGCTGAATAATATTCCAGTGTGTGTAGACACCACATTTTGTTTATCCATTATCCATCAATGGACACTGTGTTCCTTCCAGTTTTGCTACTGTAAATACTACTACTATGAAACATGGCTGTACAAATATCTGTTCCAAGTCCTTTGTTTTCAGTTCTTTTGGGTATGTACCTGGAAGTGCTGGATCTTATGATAATTCTGTTTAATTTTTTGAGGAACCATATTATTTTCTATAGCAATTGTACTTTTCCTCTCCTATCTTGCATTTCTTTTTAAACTGCCCACTTTTCATCTTACCTGTTTAAGCCTCCTTTTTCTATTCCAGTTTATAAAATCTGGGTAAGATTTTTTTCTTTTGTCTCTTATTTTTAGCTCCTGCCTAGTTCAGTTCAGTTCACTCATTCAGTCGTGTCTGACTCTTTGTGACCCCATGAGCTGCAGCGCACCAGGCCTCCCTGTCCATCACCAACTCCCAGAGCCTACCCAAACTCATGTTCATTGAGTCAGTGATGCCATCCAACCATATCATGCTCTGTCATCCCCTTCTCCTCCTGCCCTCAATCTTTCCCAGCATCAGGGTCTTTTCAAATGAGTTAGCTCTTCGCATGAGATGGCCAAAGTATTGGAGTTTCAGCTTCAGTATCAGTCTTTCCAGTGAACACCCAGGACTGATCTCCTTTAGGATGGACTGGTTGGATCTCATTGCAGTCCAAGGGACTCTCAAGAGTCTTCCCCAACACCACAGTTCAAAAGCATCAATTCTTCGGCACTCAGCTTTCTTTATAGTCCAACTCTCACATCCATACATGACTACTGGAAAAACCATCACCTTGACTAGATGGACCTTTGTTGACAATATCTCTGTTTTTTAATATGCTGTCTATGTTGGTCATAAATTTCCTTCCAAGGAGTAAGTGTCTTTTAATTTCATGGCTGCAATCACCATCTGCAGTGATCTTGGGGCCCCCAAAGTCAGCCACTGTTTCCACTGTTTCCCCATCTATTTGCCATGAAATGATGAGACTGAATGCCATGATCTTCGTTTTCTGAATGTTGAGCTTTAAGCCAACTTTTCACTCTCCTCTTTCACTTTCATCAAGAGGCTCTTTAGTTCTTCTTCACTTTCTGCCATAAAGGTGGTGTCATCTGCATATCTGAAGTTATTGATATTTCTCCTGGCAATCTTGATTCCAGCTTGTGCTTCCTCCAGCCTAGCGTTTCTCATGATGTACTCTGCATATAAGTTAAATAAGCAAAGTGACAATATACAGCCTTGATGTACTCCTTTTCCTATTTGGAACCAGTCTGTTGTCCCATGTCCAGTTCTAAATGGTGCTTCCTGACCTGCATACAGGTTTCTGAAGAGGTAGGTCCTGCCTAGTAATCCCTCTTTTATGTCCTCTTATGCAATTAATGTGGAGAAGGCGATGGCACCCCACTCCAGTACTCTTGCCTGGAAAATCCCATGGACGGAGGAGCCTGGTAGGCTGCAGTCCATGGGGTCGCAAAGAGTCAGACACGACTGAGCAACTTCCCTTTCACTTTTCACTTTCATGCATTGGAGAAGGAAATGGCAACCCACTCCAGTGTTCTTGCCTAGAGAATCCCAGGGACGGCGGAGCTTGGTATTCTGCCGTCTATGGAGTCGCACAGAGTCGGACACAACTGAAGTGACTTAGCAGCAGCAGCAGCATGCAATTATGTATCTCCCTTGTGCATGCATACATGTTACAAGTATATGCTTGATGGGGGAGGGGATGTCTGTGCAGAAGAGGAGCTCAGTAAACCTCACACCTTCTCCACTAGCCCCACGCTCAGCAACAGCATGGTTTCACCACTGTATTACTTGAAGATACAGTGTCCTAAATTTATATCTGTAAGTTGATCTGTTTGCTTTGATAAACTTCTTTGAACTCTTATCTTTTGGACTTGTTTCCTTTTCCTTAGGAAAATTCCTAGATGTAGAATCTCTAGATCAAGGGAAATAACATTTTTGTAATATATTGCCAATTTGCCTTCATAAAAAGTGTGCTGAAATACACTCCCACCAGCAATGTGAGAAACACCTATTTCCTAGAAAACTAACCAACACACTTCTGGTTTGAAAGGTGATAAATGTTCTCTTGTTTTACTACTAGTGAGATTGAGTTTTTTTCTCAGATGTTTGTTGGTTTGTATTTCTTCTTTCAAGAATTGCCTGTCCATGTGTCTTTTGTCCATTATTCTGTTGCCCTCCCTTTGAGATTTTAAATGACAGTGTTCAGAGGTAAAAAAAAAACAATTATGAGGAGTCTAGTATGAAAGAGAGTTCTTTCTCTAGCAAAGGAACTAACAGAGTAAAAGTGAAAGTAGAGCTAAAAAATTAACTACAGCTAGCATAAGACACTGTGGAAATGAAGAAGAAAAAGGTCTCAACACTGGCTGCCCTTAGAATCAATTAAACTAGACTTCCAGGGATAGGGCCCAGTCATCAAAATATTTTTAAATAAATTCCTCCCATAGATTTTTTTAAAGGTGATCAATAAAGATAGAGAAGTATTTAATAACTAAAGTATTCACCTTTACAATTATCTTTGTGACCCCATGGATTGTAGCGCACCAGGTTCCTCCATCCATGGGGATTCTCCAGGTAAGAATACTTGAGTAGGTTGCCATTTCCTTCTCCAGGGGAGCTTCCCAACCCAAGGATCAAACCTAGGTCTCCTGCATTGCAGGTGGATGCTTTACTGTCTGAGCTACTAAGGAAACCAGTTATCTTGCTTTTTTTTTTGCAGAGAGAAAAAATATGTTTTTATTTTTTAATTGGAAGATAATTGCTTTACAATGGTGTGTTGGTTTCTGCTATACAATAACGTGAATCAGCCATAATTATATATATGCCCCCTCCCTCTTGAGCCTCCCTTCTCCCTCCCATCCTGCTAAGTCACTTCAGTCGTGTCCGACTCTGTGCAACCCCATAGACAGAAGCCCACCAGGCTCCCTCGTCCCTGGGATTCTCCAGGCAAGAACACTGGAGTGGGTTGCCATTTCCTTCTCCAATGCACGAAAGTGAAAAGTGAAAGTGAAGTCGCTCAGTCAGGCCCGACGCTTAGTGACCCCATGGACTGCAGCCTACCAGGCTCCTCCATCCATGGGATTTTCCAGGCAAGAGTACTGGGATGGGATGCCATTGCCTTCTCCACCCTCCCATCCTACCACTATAGATTTTTAATGTGCCACCAGGGTAGAGAATAGTGATTAATCAGTAAAACCAGGAACTGTGAAGTCATGTGAATGTGGCAAAACACACTCAATATTTTGGAGAAATTTCCCTTTGAGAGAATGGGAGTAGGGTTATTCCTGACCCTGGGGAGTCATCCTTGGCACAGATGAGCACATCAGTTTTTAAGTGGCACCATACCTGGCTATGGGAAATCTCATGGACAGAGGAGCCTGGCATGCTGCAGTCCGTGGGGTTGCAAAGAGTCAGACACGACTTAGCAACTAAACAACAGCAAATACCTGGTTACACAGTCTCTCAGCTGTGATAATACAGAGTGTTAACTCCTGACACATTGTGTCACAGAACAGTGACACAATGGATATCAGTTCTTGAATTACATGAGTTCTGCTAAGGATAGTTACCTCGTAGTTAAGTGGCTAGATCTTCCTCCATTTTGACAGTGAGCTTACAGTGTTAGCACTTGACTGTAAGCTCAGTGACGATAGGGTGTGGATGTCCCCAGAATCGCAAGACAGAGCCTGAAACATAATAACATAATTAATGTGTGCTGACAGTTGAACTGAGTATCCCAAACAGGTCTGAGATGATTCCAGTGTATTTCTTCCATAGTTAAATGCAGTTGCTCAGTCATGTCCACCTCTTCTGCAACCCCATGGACTGTGGCCTGCCAACTCCTCGGTCCATCAGATTTCCCAGGCAAGAATACTACTAAGTCAAAGTCTGCCTCATTGGATATAATTTTAATCACTTGTTAGTATTCTCCACATGGTGATGAGTTACCCTTTCATTATAAGGTCATACAACAAAGGTCATAGAGGAGGATTTCTTTGAATTATGCAAAGTTCTTATGACAACTGATTATCTTAAAATCTTCATGTGAGCACTTTAAATGTCTCCATCTATCTTACTTTACTTTCTTCACAATTTTTATAATACTAGCTTGATTTGGGGCATTTCTTGTGTATCTGCAGAAGGCAGGCAAGTATAATGATCTTTGTATGTATATGGTCAATTTGCTTTCTAAACAAAACTTGGGGGTTTTGTTTGGGGTTTGGGTTTTTGGAGGCTTGGAGGTGTTTTGTTTTTAGTTTGTTTCCCAAATATATCATATTTTAGATACTGGCTTTTCCTCTGTGGTCAAAATGTTTTTTTAATGCAATTCTTCCATAATATTGCAGAAAGTAACTTGGGCAGCAGTTTTTAAGAACCTTTTACATATTATATTTTACATCTGGATTTTTACCACTGGTTTAAAATGCTATATAATCCATAGACTGTGATAGCAATAATATTGATTTTTTTCTAAATTAGAAATCTTCATTTTTCAAGTGAGAAATAACAAATCTAAATTTTCAGTTACCTATTTGCAAATAAGTACAGTTGACTCTTGAATAATGCAGGGGTTAAGTCACCTCCCCATATCTATGGTTCCACATCCATGGATTCAACCAACCACAGGTCATGTGGCACAATAGTATGTATTTAGTGAAAAAAAAAATCTGACTATAAGTGGACCCACACAGTTCAAGCTAGTTGTTCGAGGGTCAACTGTACTCTGCCAAAACTCTGAAAGAAACTCAACTCTAAAGTCCTTCAGGCTTCGTAAAGATTATAAGCAGTTCTTCAGCATAGGTATAACATCATTTTATTGTGCTTCACAGATATGTTTTCACAAATGGAAATTTTATATCAACCTTGTGTGGAGAAAGTCTGTCAGTGCATTTTTTCAACACCATTTGCACACTTCAAGTCTCTGTGTCACATTTTCATAACTCTTGCACTATTTCAAACTTTTTCATTATTATTGTATTTGTCACTGTGATCTGTGATCAGGGATCTTTGATGTTACTATTGTAATTGTTTTGAGCTGCTGAATCATGTCCATATAAGCCTTCAAACTTGATAAATGTTTTGTGTGTTCTGACTGCTCCACTGACCAGCCATTCCCTCGTCTCTGTCCCTCTCCTCATACATCCCTGTTTCCTGAGACAACCAATAATATTTAAATTAGGCCAATTAATAACCCTATAGTGGCCTCTTAAGTGTTCAGGTGAAAGGGTCGCACATCTCTCTGTCATATTTCAGGCTGCAATCAAAAGCTGGAAATGATTAAGCTGAGTGAGGAAGGCATGTCTAAAGCAGAGACAGGTTGAAAGATGGTCCTCTTTTGTCAAAGAGTTACCCAAGTTTTGACTGCCAAGGAAGAGTTCTTGAAGGAAATTAAAAGTTCACTCTTGTTAACACATAAAATAGTAAGAATGCTGATATGGAGAAAATGTTAGTGGTCTGGATGGAAGATCAAACCAGTTACAATATTCCCTTAAGCCATAGCCTAATCCAGAGCAAGGCCCTAATTTTTTCTATCCTGTGAAGCCTGAGAGAGGTGAGAAAGCTGCAGAAGGAACATTTGAAGCCAACAGAGAGGTTGGTTCATGATGTTTAAGGAAAGAAGCAATCTCCATAACATCAAAGTGCAAGATGAAGCAGCAAGTGCTGATGTAGAAGCTGCAGCAGGTTATCCAGAAGATCTAGCTAAGATCATAAGAAGGTGGCTACACTAAATCCAGAAGATTGTCAGTGCAGACAAAACAGCTGCATATTAAAAGATACCATCTAGCACTTGCATAGCTAGAGAGAAGTCAATGCTTGGCTTCAAAGGACAGGCTGACTTTCTTGTTAGGAGCTAATGCATCTGGCCACTCAAAGTTGAAGCCAGTGCTCATGTACCATTCTGAACATCCTAGGTCTTTTAAGAATTAGGCTAAATCTACTCTGCCTGTGCTCTGTAAATGGAACAACAAAGCCTGGATGACAGCACATCTGTTTACAACATTTATTTAAGCTCACTATTGAGACCTACTGCTCAGGGGGAAAAAAAATATCCTTTCAAAATATCAGTGTTCATTGACAGTGTACCTGGTAACCCAAGGCTCTGATGAAGATATACACTGAGATTACTGTTGTTTATAATGAGATTAATGTTTCGAGATGCCTGCTAACACGGCATCCATTCTGTAGCCCATGAATCAAGGAGTAATCTCAACTTTTACATCTTATTATTTAAGTAATACATTCCATGAGGCTAAACCTGCCAGAGTGACTCCTCTGATGAATTTGGGCAAAGTTAATAGAAAATCTTCTGGAAAGGATTCGCCATTCTAGATGTTGTTCAGAACATTTGTGATTCATAGAAACAGGTCAAAATATTAACATTAACAGGAGTTTGGAAGAAGTTGATTCCAACCCTAACGAATGACTTTGAGGGTTTAAGACTTCAGTGGAAGAAGTAACTGCAGATGTGGTAGAAATAACAAGAGAACTAGAATTAGAAATTGAGCCTGAAATATGACTGAATTGCTGCAATCTCATAACAAAATTTGAACAGATGAGGAGCTGCTGCTTGCGGATGAGCAAAGAAAGTGGTTTCATGAGATGGAATCTACTCCTGGTAAAGATGCTATAAAGATTGTTTAAACAATAACAAGGGGGTTCGACTATTACATAAACTTAGCTGGTAAAGTAGCATCAGCGTTTGAAAGGACTGACTCAAATTTTGAAAGTTCTGCTGAGGGTAAAATGCTATCAGATAGCACTGCACACTGTAAAGAGAAATCGTTCATGAAAGGAAGAGTCAATTGATGTGGCAAACTTTACTGTTGTCCTAGTTTAAGAAATTGCCACAGCTATCTCACCCTGATCAGTCAGCAGTCATCAACATCGAGACAGGACACTCCACTAGCTAAAAGATAACGACTTGCTGAAGGCTCAGAAGATGGTTAGCATTTTTTAGCAATGAAGTATTTTTAACTAAGGTAGGTATGTTGTTTTTTTTTTTTAGATGTGATGCTATTGCACATTAATAGACTACAGTATAATATAAAGGTAACATTCATGCACTGGGAAATAAAAAATTCATGTGACTCACTTTATTGCAATATTTGTTTTATTGTGCTGGTTGGGATCTGAATCAGAAATATCTCTGAGGTATGCTTGTAACTTTTTGTTGTTGTTATAACTTAGTTTTCATTACTTCCTAAATATCATTGGATTTCTTCTTTGATCCATCAACTTAATTCTTTCTGAACTCTAAGAAAAAGAACACCATTATTTGGTTTTCGCACCTTACCATCTTGGTTCAGCTTGCAAAATTCCAGTGTTCTTCAAAAGTACAGCTACCAAAAATTATATGAGAAATTATAAAAACACAAAATATAAAGAATTCCAAAGGACATTGAATACATTTGTACATAATATCTTATATGGGTTTTGGAGTCAGACCAACCTAGGTTTGAATTCTGGCTCTTCTGTCTTTTACTGGGTAAACTTGGGTATGTTTTTTAATCTAATTCTCATTCTTCTTATCTGTGACATGGAAATGAAAATAACAACCTTGTCTTGGGGTTATTGTAAGGATTAAGTGACTTAGCAGTCATAAGATGCTTAGTGCACTATTTGTATTATAAGCACTCAAAGAATGGTATCTGAGGACTTCCCTGGTGGTCCAGTGGCTAAGACTCCATGCTGCCAATTCAGGAGGCCGAGTTCCATCTCTGGTCAGGGAATAAAGATCCCACATGCTGCAATTAAGATCAAAGACCCTGCATGCCACAACTAAGACCTGGCGCAGCCAAATAAATATTTTTTTAAAAGAAGAAGAAATGGTATCTGGCACTATCGATGTATATATATTTTAACGGCTGTTTATTGGACACTTGGTGTGTATGGGCAACGTCTTAGGCCATGGTGATACAGAAGCAGATGGGATACAGTCTATGAGAGATAACATGCATAGACTGCTAGAGAGTAGAGGCAGGGCAGCTAACCCACACAGTTACATTCAGACTCCCAGAGGGAGAATAACTGAGTTGAATTTTAAAGGACACATATTCTAGCTCCAAAAAGAAGCAGGGGAAAGAAATTTCCAATCATAGGGAATAGCGTATGCAAAGAGATTCAACATACAAGTTAAATTTTAAGAATGAACATTTATCAGGACTTCTCTGGTGGTCCGGTGGTTAAGAATCTGCCCTGCAATGCAGGGGAAGCAGGTTCGATCCCTGGTTAGGATTCCACGTGCCATGAAGCAACTAAGCCCACACACTGCAACTACTAAGCCCACGTTTCACAACTAGAGAGTCTGTGCACCACAGTGGAAAGACCCCTCATGACACAGTGAAGATCCTGCAGCCGAATGAACGGTTATCTATTATGACATTGTGTGGAGGCCACTGCTCTCCTGTGTAATATCACTTGGTGTCAAAGGGAGTAGAGGAACGCAACAAACTACAAGTCTTTTTGAATACAGAACTTGCTGTTTTCTGTGTTCATAAAAATGTTAAATATATCTGTTATAGCTACTTAATGTCCAGTATTATAGTCAAAATTGAGGAAAAATATCTAAAATATATAAAGAACTCACACGATTCAATATCATATATGTATATATACACACAACTGAAAAACAGGCCGAAGATCTGAAAAGACATCTTTCGAAAGACCTATAGATGATCCACAGGTACATGAAAAGATGCATAGTCACTAATGATGATCACTAATCATGAAGAAAATGCAAATCAAAAGCACAATGTATTATCATCTCACACCTGTTAGAGTGGTCATTATCAAAAAGACAAGCAATAAGCATTGGAGAAAAGGGAACCATTGTGCACTGCCGGTGGGAATGTAAATTGGTGCAGCGACTCTGAAAAACTGAATGGAGGTTCCTCAAAAAATTAAAAATAGAACTAACAACCTAAGGGTCCATTGATGTATTAAAGAAAATGTGGTTATACATATATACAATGGGATATTATTCAGCCATAAGAAAAAAATTAAAATTTGCAACAATATAAAAGGTCAGTTTTCATTCCAATCCCAAAGAAAGGCAATGCCAAAGAATGCTCAAACTACCACACAATTGCACTCATCTCACATGCTAGTAAAGTAATGCTCAAAATTCTCGAAGCCAGGCTTCAGCAATACGTGAACCGTGAACTTCCAGATGTTCAAGCTGGTTTTAGAAAAGGCAGAGGAACCAGAGATCAAATTGCTAACATCCACTGGATCACGGAAAAAGCAAGAGAGTTCCAGAAAAACATCCATTTCTGCTTTCGTGACTATGCCAAAGCCTTTGACTGTGTGGATCACATAAACTGTGGAAAATTCTGAAAGAGATGGGAATTGCAGACCACCTGACCTGCCTCTTGAGAAATCTGTGTGCAGGTCAGGAAGCAACAGTTAGAACTGGACATGGAACAACAGACTGGTTCCAAATGGGAAAAGGAGTAAGTCAAGGCTGTATATTGTCACCCTGCTTATTTAACTTATATGTAGAGAATATCATGAGAAACGCTGGACTTGAAAAAACACAAGCTGGAATCAAGATGGCCGGGAGAAATATCAATAACCTCAGATATGCAGATGACACCACCCTTATGGCAGAAAGTGAAGAGGAACTAAAAAGCCTCTTGATGAAAGTGAAAGAGGAGAGTGAAAAAGTTGGCTTAAAGCACAACATTCAAAAAACGAAGATCATGGCATCTGGTCCCATCACTTCATGGGAAATAGATGGGGAAACAGTGGAAACAGTGTCAGACTTTATTTTTGGGGGCTCCAAAATCACTGCAGATGGTGTTTTGCAGCCTTGAAATTAAAAGACGCTTACTCCTTGGAAGGAAAGTTATGACCAACCTAGACAACATATTAAAAAGTAGAGACATTATTTTGCCAACAAAGGTCCATCTAGTTAAGGCTATGGTTTTTCCAGTAGTCATGTATGGATGTGAGAGTTGGACTGTGAAGAAAGCTGAGCGCTGAAGAATTGATACTTTTGAACTATGGTGTTGGAGAAGACTCTTGAGAGTCCCTTGGACTGCAAGGAGATCCAACCAGTCCATCATAAAGGAGATCAGTCCTGGGTGTTCATTGGAAGGACTGATACTGAAGATGATGCGAAGAGCTGACTAATTGGAAAAGACCCTGATCCTGGGAAAGATTGAAGGCAGGAGGAGAAGGGAACAATAGAAGATGAGATGGTTAGATGGCATCACTGACTTAATGGACATGAGTTTGGGTAAAAGCCGGGAGTTTTTGATGGACAGGGAGGCCTGGCATGCTGCAGTCCACGAGGTTGCAAAGAGTCAGACAGGACTGAGTGACTGTGGAGATCAGTCCTGGGTGTTCATTGGAAGGACTGATACTGAAGATGATGCGAAGAGCTGACTAATTGGAAAAGACCCTGATCCTGGGAAAGATTGAAGGCAGGAGGAGAAGGGAACAATAGAAGATGAGATGGTTAGATGGCATCACTGACTTAATGGACATGAGTTTGGGTAAAAGCCGGGAGTTTTTGATGGACAGGGAGGCCTGGCATGCTGCAGTCCACGAGGTTGCAAAGAGTCAGACAGGACTGAGTGACTGAACTGAACTGAATGATAAGTTTGGTCTTTCAGGTGACCAGTCCCCATCCTAGGCTATTAGGGGCCCACTGTGATCTCTTCATTGGCACAACAAAGACACTATTATCATTCAGGAAATTTTAAAGGTTTTTAGAGATCCATGGCAGGATGAAAACCAGATATATTCTTTGTTATACCACATCTCCCTTGCGAAGCACCTCCTCCTCTGCCTCTCCAAAGCCTTGATTGAGTTCCCAGGCTCTTCACTTGCTGTTCTCAGCCGGGGAGACATCTTGCCCATGGAAATGACCTCTGCAGGGGCTAAGCCCATCTTTCAGCCATGCGTGCTCATCCTGCTCACCTCGAGGTAACCACGGGCCCTCCCTACAACTCCTTCTGACCTGGATCCTGAGTTGCACACCTAAAGCCCACTTCTTCAGTTTAGGCTGGAATTCCTCACTTGCTTATGTCATTTCCTGGATCTGCTCAGATTCCCTGTCTCAACTGACCACTGCCCAAGAGCTCTCTTATTTAAAGTTAATTTTTACTGGTGTATAGTTGTTTTACAATGCTGTGCTAATTTCTACTATATAGCAAAGTGAATCAGCTATATGTATACATATAACTCTTCTTTTTTGAATTATTTTTCCATTTAGGTCACCACAGAGCATGGAGTTGGGTTCCCTGAGCTATTAATATATAGTAGGTTCTCTTGCTGTGCTTTCTTAGCTCATCCCAACTTCAGACCCTGAGATTGCCTAGTTTCCAAGAGAAGCCTAGAATTCTGGCTTGAAATGAGTCCTAAAAAGACATTAAGTCCAATTGCCTATAGCATCTTCCCAGTTTTCTTAGTTGGATGACCTTGAGCAAGTCACTTCAAGTCCAGAAGGTTACATTTCCTTATCTGGAAAAGAGAAAAGTAATCCTCCATTAGTCAGGATTTGGCTAGGATTTGCTGCAATAACAAATGCTTCCTCACATAACAAAGATGCTTTCTCACTCACAGCACAGCTTTGNTGGACAGGGAGGCCTGGCGTGCTGGGATTCATGGGGTCGCAAAGAGTCAGACATGACTGAGCGACTGAACTGAACTGAAGACAAGTTCCTATTGAAAACAGCACACAACTAGTAAATCCATTTATTTCTGAAAATACATTTAATTTAGGTTATTAGACATATAAATTGAAGTTTGTGATGCCTGCCTTACAATAGTAATATTTTTATAAGTGATATATTTTCTGATAATAAAGGTAATATTCATCATTGTAATAGACTATAAAATACAATAAAGTCATCTTTATGTTAAAGTCACAATAAACTCAGTTCAGAAATAACTGCTATTAACATTTTATCTTTTTTCATTCTGATCCTTTTCCTGTGTAACATTTTTTCTTACATTTATTTTTCTTTGCAACCTTTCTTTAAAAAAAAAACAACTATGGAATTTTATTGTACTTGTATTCTATTTTCTACTAATACCATATTTAAATTATTATTATATATATTTTTATCCATTCTACCAGTGTCTACCATTTATTTACATTTAACATAATTACAGATGAGGAAGGACTTTGGCCACTTTCCTATTTTTTTCTACATCTTATATTTCTTTTAATTCTTCAATTTCTCCATTAATACTTTTCTTTGTATTAAATGGATAAATTCTGGTAATGGATAAATGGGTAAATTCTCTTATTGTTTCTTTTACTGTGTATTTTTTAGTTGTTTTCTTAGTGGTGGTTGCCCTAGGGATTACAATTAACATCTTAATTTGCAATAAACTTGTTCAGATTCATACCAACTTAAGTTCAATAGTATGCAAAATATTTGCTCCCTTACAGTTCTGTTACACACTTGCTTTATATTGTTATTGTCACAAATTATATCATTATACATTGCATGCCTATAAACGTAAATATATTATTAGTGCTTAATATAATGGTCTTTTAGATCAGATAAGAAAAAAGAGGAATTACAAGCAAAAAATTAATTATATTAATACTCTTTTATAGTTACCCATATAATTACCCTTTAACAGTTTCTTTATTCTCTCATGTGGATTTAAGTTACCATCTAGTGTCTTTTCATTTTATGCTGAAGGATTTCTTGTATGGCAGATCTGCTAGCAACAAATTCAGTTTTTATTTATCTGGAAAATGTCTTAATTTGCTTTAATTCTAATTTTGTTGGAAGTAGAATTATTAGTTGACAGTATCTTTCTTTCAGTACTTCGGACGTGTCATCCCACTACCTTCTGGCCTCCATAGTTTCTGATGAGAAATTTACTGTTAATCTTATTGGAAATATATCTTATAAATATCATTTAAAATGGTTATATGATTTCCACTCTTTTATTAATAGATTCATCATAATTTATTTAACCTTTTCCCTTTGTTTTAATTTTTTTAATGAAACTTATAAATAAAGATGAGCTTCCCTGGTGGCTCAGAGGTAAAAGAATCTGCCTGCAATGCAGGAGCCTCAGGAGACTCAGGTTCGATCCCTGGGTTGGGAAGATCCTTTGGAGGAGGGGATGGCAACCCACTCCAGTATTCTTGCCTAGAGAATCTCATGGACAGAGGAGCCTGGCAGGCTATAGTCCATGGGGTCGAAAAGAGTCAGATACGACTGAAGTAACTTAGCATGCACACAAGCATAAATAAAGACACATATCTTGTGTTCTTTTTTCTGTGTTCCTTGTATCATGACCTTCTGAACACTGAATGCAGATCTAAGTTACAAGCAATAATAAGTCAGGGAATGGGGATGACCAGTGGTGGGGGAAATGGTGATTAATAGCTAGGAAAGCCTCATGTGAGAGAGACTCAAACACTGGAGCTGTTGGCATCACAACTTGGATAAATGGCAGTCTGTATTTAAGTACCCTCCTCTTCCCATCCTTATACCTGGGAAATGACACAGAGCTTTGGCCACTTTTAAGACTAGGGAAGTCACGTGATTAAGGTCTCAAGCTCACCGTCTCATCTGAATTGAGACTGCTGCCTGACTTTTCTTCTTCCTACCTTTCTTCTTTCCTTCCTTCCTACCTTCCTTTCTATAAAGCTTCATTTATTCATTCATTTCATTTCAGTCGCTCAGTCGTGTCTGACTCTTTGCGACCCCATGAATCCCAGCACGCCAGGCCTCCCTGTCCATCACCAACTCCCGGGGTTCACTCAGACTCACGCCCATCGAGTGAGTGATGCCATCCAGCCATCTCATCCTCTGTTGTCCCCTTCTCCTCCTGCCCCCAATCCCTACCAGCATCAGAGTCTTTTCCATTGAGTCAATTCCTCGCATGAGGTGGCCAAAGTACTAGAGTTTCAGCTTTAGCGTCATTACTTCCAAAGAAATCCCAGGGCTGATCTCCTTAAGAATGGACTGGTTGGATCTCCTTGCAGTCCAAGGGACTCTCAAGAGTCTTCTCCAACACCACATTCAAAAGCATCAATTCTTCACTTAGATATAATTCATATACCATATAATTCACTCATTTAAAATGTACAGTATGATAATATATTAGTATATTCACAGAGTTACGCAGTGTTTACCACAACTGACTTTAGAATATTTCATTGCCCCCCAAAGAAACTTCACACTGTTTAGGAGTAACCCACCATTTACCTCTCCCCTAGTCCTAACAACCACTAATCTATTTTCTATCTATATGGATTTGCCTATTCTAGACATTTCATGAAAATGGAACCATATAATATATTGTGTCTGTTTCTTTCCACTCAGCATTATTTTTTTTCATTGTAGCGTGTCATTAGTATTTCATTCCTTCCAATGACTGAAAATATGGATATACCATATTTTCTTTATCCATTCATTACTTGATGGGCATTTGGATGTTTTCTCCTTTCTTGGGTTTATAAACAATGATGCTATGAAAATTTTCACACAAGTGTTTTTTTGTGGGCACGTTTTCATTTCTTTTGGTTATTTATATAGGAGTGGAATATCTGAGTTGTTGTTGTTCAGTTGCTAAGTCATATGTAACTCTTTGTGACCCCGTGGATTGCAGCACACCAGGCTTCTCTGTCCTTCACTATCTCCCAGAGTTTGCTCAAATGCATGTCCTTGAATCGGTGATGTCATCCAGCCTTCTCATCCTCTGTCACCCACTTCTCCTCCTGCCCTCAATCTTTCCCAGTATCAGGGTCTTTTCCAATAAATTGGCTCTTCATATCAGTTGGCCAAAGTATTGAAGCCTCAACTTTAGCATCAGTCCTTCTAATGAATATTTAGGGTTGATTTCCTTTAGGATTGACTGGTTTGACCTCCTTGCTGTCCAAGAGACTCTCAAGAGACTTCTCCAGCACCACAATTTGAAAGCATTAGTTCTTCAGAGTTCATCCTTCTTTATGGTCCAACTCTCACATCTGTACATGACTACTGAAAAAACCACATCTTTGACTAGTTGAATCTTTGTAGGCAAAGTGATGTCTTTGCTTTTTAATACACAGTCTAGGTTTATCATAGCTTTTCTTCCAAGGAGCAAGTGTCTTTTAATTTCATGACTGAAGTCACCATCTGCAGTTATTTTGCAGCCCAAGAGAATAAAATCTACCACTGTTTCCACTTTTTCCCTATCTATTAGCCTTGAAGTGATGGGATCAGATACCATGATCTTATATAGCTATATGGAAACTCTATGGTTAATCTTCCGTGTATTCTTGCCACCTCTTCTTAATATCTTCTGCTTCTATTAGGTCCAGACCATTTCTGTCCTTTATCGAGCCCATGCTTGCATGAAATGTTCTCTTGGTATCTCTAATTTTCTTGAAGATAATCATGATGATGTGATGACTAATCTAGAGCCAGACATCTTGGAATGTGAAGTCAAGTGGGCCTTAGAAAGCATCACGACGAACAAAGCTAGTGGAGGTGATGGAATTCCCGTTGAGCTGTTTCAAATCCTGAAAGATGATGCTGTGAAAGTGCTGCACTCAATTTGCCAGCAAATCTGGAAAACTCAGCAGTGGCCACAGGACTGGAAAAGGTCAGTTTTCATCCCAATTCCAAAGAAAGGCAATGCCAAAGAATGCTCCAACTACCGCACAATTGCACTCATCTCACATGCTAGTAAAGTAATGCTCAAATTTCTCCAAGCCAGACTTCAGCAATATGTGAACCGTGAACTCCCTGATGTTCAAGCTGGTTTTAGAAAAGGCAGAGGAACCAGAGATCAAATTGCCAACATCCGCTGGATCATGGAAAAAGCAAGAGAGTTCCAGAAAAACATCTATTTCTGCTTTATTGACTATGCCAAAGCCTTTGACTGTGTGGATCACAGTAAACTGTGGAAAATTCTGAAAGAGATGGGAATACCAGACCACCTGACCTGCCTCTTGAGAAATCTGTATGCAGGTCAGGAAGCAACAGTTAGAACTGGACATGGAACAACAGACTGGTTCCAAATAGGAAAAGGAGTACGTCAAGGCTGTATATTGTCACCCTGCTTATTTAACTTATATGCAGAGTACATCATGAGAAATGCTGGACTGGAAGAAACACAAGCTGGAATCAAGATTGCTGGGAGAAATATCAATAATCTCAGATATGCAGATGACACCACCCTTATGGCAGAAAGTGAGGAGGAGCTAAAAAGCCTCTTGTTGAAAGTGAAAGAGGAGAGTGGAAAAGTTGGCTTGAAGCTCAACATTCAGAAAACGAAGATCATGGCATCTGGCCCCATCACTTCATGGGAAATAGATGGGGAAACAGTAGAAACAGTGTCAGACTTTGTTTTTTTGGGCTCCAAAATCACTGCAGATGGTGACTGCAGCCATGAAATTAAAAGGCGCTTACTCCTTGGAAGAAAAGTTATGACCAACCTAGATAGTATATTCAAAAGCAGAGACATTACTTTGCCGACTAAGGTCCGTCTAGTCAAGGCTATGGTTTTTCCTGTGGTCATGTATGGATGTGAGAGTTGGACTGTGAAGAAGGCTGAGCGCAGAAGAATTGATGCTTTTGAACTGTGGTGTTGGAGAAGACTCTTGAGAGTCCCTTGGACTGCAAGGAGATCCAACCAGTCCATTCTGAAGGAGATCAACCCTGGGATTTCTTTGGAAGGAATGATGCTAAAACTGAAGCTCCAGTACTTTGGGCACCTTATGCGAAGAGTTGACTCATTGGAAAAGACCCTGATGCTGGGAGGGATTGGGGGCAGGAGGAGAAAGGGACGACAGAGGATGAGATGGCTGGATGGCATCACAGACTCAATGGACGTGAGTCTGAGTGAACTCCGGGAGTTGGTGATGGACAGGGAGGCCTGGCGTGCTGCGATTCATGGGGTCGCAAAGAGTCGGACACGACTGCGCGACTGAACTGAACTGATGGTTAATCTTTGAGAAACTGCCAAATTGTTTTCCAAAGTGACTGTGGCATTTTACATCCCCACCAGCAATGTATGAGAGTTATATATTCTCCACATCCTCTCTAAAACTTGTTATTGTCTGTCTTTTTTTTATTCCAGCCATCCTAGTGGTTATGAAGTGGTATCTTGTAGTTTTTTTTGTTTTTTTTTTTTTACTTTTTTTTACTTTACAATACTGTATTGGTTTTGCCATACATTGACATGAATCTGTCTCGGGTATACATGAGTTCCCAATCCTGAACCCCCCACCCCGACCTCCCACCCCATATCAACTCTCTGGATCATCCCTGTGCACCAGTCCCAAGCATCCTGTATCCTGTATCGAACATGGACTGGCGATTCGTTTCTTACATGATAGTATACATGTTTCAGTGCCATTCTCCCCAATCCTCCCACACTCTCCCTCTCCCTCAGAGTCCAAAAGTCCGTTCTATTTATCTGTCTGTCTTTTGCTGTCTCGCATACAGGGTTATCATTACCATGTTTCTAAATTCCATATATATGTGTTAGTATACTGTATTGGTGTTTTTCTTTCTGGCTTACTTCACTCTGTATAATCGGCTCGTTTCATCCATCTTATTAGAACTGATTCAAATGTATTTTTAATGGCTGGTATCTTGTAGTTTTGATTTGTATTTCCCTGATGGCTAATGATATTGCACATCTTTTCATGTGCTTATTAGCCATTTGTATCTTTTTGGAGAAATGTCTGTTCAGATGTTTTGCTCATTTAATTGGATCATTTATGTTTTTATTATTGAGTTTTAAAAGTTCTTTATATATTCCAGACATAGGATTAGAAATTATTCTCTCCCAATTTTTGGATTGTCTTTGCAATTTCTTGGCTGCTTGGCTCTTTCAGGGCTCCATAGAGCTGTTTCTGGTGATTATTATTTGGGTTGACTGAGACAGGTCATAATAGAGTCAGAGAAAAAAATGTATAAGGAGCTAGGGATGTGTTTCAACATGAAGACTTAGTGATGGCACAGTTCTGTTTATGCTGTTAATTAAAGGAGAGGGTATACACTGATTTCCTCTGTAGAAACTTTCACTGAATTCTGTGCAACAATGTTTTTGAGGGTGTGAGAAACCCAAGGGAATGCTTGCCTTGACTCTGAATGTAGCATCTCATTCTAATGACCTTTATGACTTCAATCTTTGATAGGCTCAAGTTGGCTTCCCAGAAGTCACACTAGGAATCCTTCCTGGTGCAAGAGGAACCCAGCTTCTCCCCAGACTTATTGGAGTGCCTGCTGCACTTGACTTGATTATTTCAGGTGAGTACTAACTCTGCCAATGGCAGCCTGGATCAATGTGAGGAAATAGACAAAGATTTAGAAACATTCTGGCTTGATAGTCTTCTACCCATGTAATGTTAAGAGGATACTTTAACTTCTTTGATGTCAGTTTTCTCATCTGTAAAATGGAAAGAATATCTTTCCTGAGAGCTTCTCAAAAATTACCATGAAGAGCAAATATGTGTACCTTTTAGATGAAAGTATATACAAAGCCCTAATCACATTTAAGAGTCTACTCATAGACACTGCTTTTGCATAGGGTGCATTATATTCAGATCTTACTTAGAAATCATAATATAAAACAAGAATTAAAACTAGAATTTCCATGGAAAGATTTCAAGTTTTAGTTTGGAAATGACTGAATTTTTCATTTCCCAGGTGTGAAGATATTAGCTTCAAATAGAAGTTGTAATCTTTCAGCAGAGAATGTGAACAATGCAACACTAGAAAACATTCTCCCACTTTGCAGGTGGATTCTTTACCAGCTGAACCACTAGGGAAGTCCAGGAGTCTTGGGGTGGGTAGCCTATCCCTTCTCCAACAGATCTTCCCAACCCAGGAATTGAGCCAGGGTCTCCTGCATTGCAGGCAGATTCTTTACCAGCTGAGCCACCAAAGAAGCCTTTAGAGACCCTGCATTTACCAAATATTAAAAGACATAAAAGATATTTCCCGTTGAAGTAAGGCTGGAAGATAGTGCATGCATCACTGTTTACTCCAAACAGAAATAATGCGAGACCTTGGGTCAATCACTTTACCTCTCTGTGCCTTAGTTTCCTCATAAATGTATATAACAGCAGTGCCTACCATATGGTGATATGATGAAGATCAGATGCATTAATGAATACACTGTGCTTAGAACAGTCCTAGACGTGGTAATATATGTTAGCTATATATTATTCCTACATCTGACTTTCTAGTAAAAGAGGAGGATTGAGTAAAAATAAGATGAACATCTTGGTAACAGACTGTATCCCAAGGAACAGGCAATAAAAAGAGCACAAGGTTTAGAATTAAAGACCTGAGCTTGAATCCCAGCTGTGCTACATATGAACATGTATGCTTTTTACAAATTCAGTTTTATTTACTCATGCAATAGCTGTTTAATTTTTTTCTCATGTGCTGGGCCCTGTTGCAGGCAGTAGACCTATAGCAGCAAATCAGACCTACCAAAATTCCTGCCCTTGTAGAGATTACATATAAGAAAACAGCAACAATAAGAATAATTATCATTATTATATTGCATCTGTTCAAAAAATGCACAGTGGTATCCATATCTTTGAACTCAAGATGCCTCTTACATTCACTGGAGTCATGGTTTGATTGGCAGTGTTTTTCCTCCCCTTGTTTCTGTGGGTCAGTAATTTTGGAGCAGCTTAGTTGAGTTCTAGCTCAAGGGTTCTCTTGAGACTGTAGCCGAGACACTGACTGGGGCCACAGTCATCTGAAAAGTTGAATGGGGCTGGAGGATCTACTCTGGGATGGCTGTCACAGGGATGGCTGGTTCCTGTTGACTGTGGCAGAAGGCTTCATTTTCTTTCCACGTGGGCCTCTCCCTAGAGTTTCCTGTATCTACTCACAACATGGAAGCTGGCTTCCTCTAGAGTAACTGGTCCAAGAGGGACCAAGGCAAAGACTGCAGTATCTTCTATGACCTAGCTTTGGAGTTCCATGCCATCTTTTCTAAATTATCCTATTGATTATATGAGTCTTTCCTATTCAGCTTGTGAGGGGAGCTTAAATACCTAGAGGTCAAACACATGGCAGGTCACTTTGGTGACCAGCTACCATGCTGTGTACTCTTACTAAATGCCATGACTACCTAGTATGTAAGTAGTATATCTGGTCGATTAGATGGAGACAAGTGCTGAGGAGAAAACATAAAGCAGAGAAGGGAAATGTGAAATGATAGGCTGGGGGTGGGTAAAATTTTATAGGTAGGATAGCTAGGAAAGGCTTTCCTACAAAATGAATGTGAGTGAAGACCTGAGGGATGGAGGAAGCTTGTTTCACCAATATCTAGTGGAAGATATTTCACATGGAGAAAATAGCAAATACCAAGCCCTGAGGTAAGGCTTACTTGGAAATTTCAAGGAACAGCAAGGTCAATGAAGCTAGAGTGAGGTGAGTAAGGGAAAGAGTAGTTGTGGGTGAAGTCACATCCTATAGGGCCTTGAAGATTATAGAGAGAACTTTGACTTTTCTGCCGAATGAGGTAGAAAAGCGTTGGAGTATTTTGAGCAGGAAAGTAACATGCTGTCACTTATGTGTTTTACAAGATCACTCTGGCTATTGAAAATATACTGATGGGAGGTTAGGGCATAAATAGGAAGACTGGTTAGAAGGTGCTTTAATAATCCAAGGGAGCCATGATGGAAATGTAGACCTGAGTGGTAACAATGTAAATGGTGAGACAAGGTCAAATTCTGGATATATTTTGAGCCAACCAGGATTTTGTGACATATCAAATGTAGAGGTGAGAGAAAGGGGAGAGAAGATGATTTAAATGGCCTGAGCAGCTGGAAGGATGGTGCCATTACCCTGCTTGTAGAACAGGTTGTAGGGAAGAATTGCAAGAGCTTACTTTTGGACATGTGAAGTTTGACATCCAAGTGGAGTTGTCAAGTAGACAGTCGGATAGACTGGCCTGGACTTTAGAAGCAAGATTGTCTGAACTCGTCTTGGTCTTCGTTTTTTCATCAGTAAAACAACCACATAGTTGTTCTAAGGAATAATGAAATTATATGACATGCTTCTGGTAGAGTACCTGTCACCTAGGAGATATTTTATAAATGGTAACTATGGTAGGCATAACAATGCCCCTCTCCAAGATGTCCACATCCTAATCCCTAGAACTTGTGAATATATTACCTTACATTCAAAAGGGACCTTGCAAATGTGATTAAATTAAGAGTCTTAAGATGTGAGATTATTCTGGATTTTCTAGGTGGGCCCAGCTTATCTCAAGGGTCCTCAGAAGTGGAAGGAGAGAGGTCAGAGAGGAAAGAAGATGATACAACTTGGCTTTGAGGATGGAGGAAGAGAAGAATAAATGTGGGCAGCCTTCAGAGACTAGAAAAGCCAAGGAAATGGATTCTCTCTCCAAGCCTCTGGAAGGAGCAGTTTGTTGACCTATTTTAGATTCCTGATGTCTTGCTTCTGGAAAACATTTTTCCTGAGAAAGGATGCAAAAAAAAAGTTGTTACTGGAAGTTGAAGATTCCCTACTGATATTAATGGGGAAAAACACCAGCTTTGTAGGCACTGCCCTGTAGGAAATTAATATGTAAATAAATTTAGATTAAATTAATGAGTAAATAGCTAACCTTTTCTGTTCTTCTGAAAACCATGAGAGAGGTGATTCTGGAAAAGTGGATCAATTACAACAACTGCCACTTCTCCACAATTTCCCTAAAATGCCATCTGAAAACAACTGAATCTTTAGCAGTAACCACAAAAGATATGCTTGGGCACACTGCAGTTCATCCCTGATGTTTTCCATCCATTCAGATGTGGAGAACACAAGTGCCTTGCCCTTCCTTCTGCTGTTGTTTTCTAGGTTCCATTTCCCTTGTTCACTGAAGCGGACCCAGGGTACTGGGGAAGAAATTGCAAGTGACATCTTTATCCTGCCAGCGTTTCAGATTTAGTTAGGTCCAGGTGGGTTTTCTCTGTATTCAAACAAGATGTTAAGGGCAAGTTTTAGTACCCAGGGCTCCCAGTCACCAGTAATACATATGAGCAAACATTATTTCATGACTAAGACAGACTAACAGACAAAATCTTTAACACTCAACCTAAAATCTATGAAAATATTCTATGACATTAGAAAAATGAAACATAAATGTGAGTTTGTTGAAACAGATTAAAGAAAAGAAAAAGGTTAGCAATCTCACAATATTCTGAATTAGAAAAGAAAATATATTATTTATTAAATTAAAAACCTGTTTAAAATCAATGTTAGCCAAAATAATTTTTGAAGCATTAAAAAAAGGATGCAATAGAACAGACTACTGAATCAGCAACATGGAGGATAGAGACCCACTTTTAGAATTCAGAAGAATTTTTTTAAAAGATACATGAAATGTAAATGAAGGCAGCAGACATGGAAGGTCTCTAATAGAGGTCTCTGATATGAATAATAAATGCTTCCAGAGCACAAGCGAAAATGGGAGAAGCAATAATCAAAGGGAAAGAGGGAAGAAACTCTTCAGATACATAAAAGAATCAGAGATTGTATTTTAGCAGGCACACCATTTTCCTGGAAAATCTGATGAAATGTCAATGTCTTGTGTTTTGATAAAGATTTTAAACTTTCAGGAAATAGAATCCTGCAAGCTTCCAAAGGATAAAAACAAAATACAACAAAAGGTTACTCTCAAAGTAGATAAAATCACACCAGCCACAAATAAATTCTAAATGTATGGATTCCTATATAAGATGCTACATGGTCTTTAAATGTGGTCCAAATCAGGAGTTGTTAAAGTGTGACCCACAGACTCCTAGGTATACCTAAGACCATTGTGTGGGGTACAGGGGGCTGAGGGGAGGCAGTCCTTGAAGTCAGAACTGTTTTCATAATAATAAGAGGTTATTTTATGCCATGTAGTATCAAAACAGATTGAATGAAGAAGCAGAAATGAAAACTCAGCTATCTTCTATTAAGCCAGAAATTAAAGAAATTTTAAAAAATGTAAAACAATGACACTCTTCTCACTAAATTCTTAAAGTAGGATTATGTACATAAAATTATTTATGTTTATATGTAATAGGTCTATCATGATTATTTTAAAGTGATTTAATAAAGGCACATTTTTAAAGTTCTCTGTTATAATTTCTAATATAGTAAATATTGATAGAAATAACCCACATAAACAAAGCCTCTTTAGAGTATTCCATAATTTTGAAGAGTACAAAGGGGTCTCAAGACTAAAAATTTTGAACACTGCTAATCAGAACACTTGTGCTTTGACACAGAAACCACAATACAGAACTGTGCACACATGGTCCAAATTAGAAAATAATGTGAGTCTATATTATTACTAATATATCATTCAGTTCAGTTCAGTTCAGTCGCTCAGTCATGTCTGACTCTTTGCGACCCCATGAATCCCAGCACGCCAGGCCTCCCTGTCCATCACCAACTCCAGGAGTTCACTCAGACTCAGGTCCATCGAGTCAGTGATGCCATCCAGCCATCTCATCCTCGGTCGTCCCCTTCTCCTCCTGCCCCCAATCCCTCACAGCATCAGAGTCTTTTCCAATGAGTCAACTCTTCGCATGAGGTGACCAAAGTACTGGAGTTTCAGCTTTAGCATCATTCCTTCCAAAGAAATCCCAGGGCTAATCTCTTTTAGAATGGACTGGTTGCATCTCCTTGCAGTCCAAGGACTCTCAGGAGTCTTCTCCAACACCACAGTTCAAAAGCATCAATTCTTCGGTGCTCAGCTTTCTTCACAGTCCAACTCTCACAGCCATACATGACCACTGGAAAAACCATAGCCTGATGGACCCTTGTTGGCAAAGTAATGTCTCTGCTTTTGAATATGCTATCTAGGTTGGTAAAACTTTCCTTCCAAGGAGTAAGCATCTTTTAATTTCATGGCTGCAGTCACCATCTGCAGTGATTTTGGAGCCCCCCCAAAATAAAGTCTGACACTGTTTCCACTGTTTCCCCATCTATTTCCCATGAAGTGATGGGGCCAGATGCCATGATCTTAGTTTTCTGAACGTTGAGCTTCACTCTCCTCTTTCACTTTCATCAAGAGGCTTTTTAGTTCCTCTTCACTTTCTGCCATAAGGGTGGTGTCATCTGCATATCTGAGGTTATTGATATTTCTCCCAGCATACTTGATTATAGCTTGTGTTTCATCTAGCCTTGTATTTCATATGATATGCTCTGCATAGTTTCTGCTTTTGAATATGCTATCTAGGTTGGTAATAACTTTCCTTCCAAGGAGTAAGCATCTTTTAATTTCATGGCTGCAGTCACCATCTGCAGTGATTTTGGAGCCCCCCCAAAATAAAGTCTGACACTGTTTCCACTGTTTCCCCATCTATTTCCCATGAAGTGATGGGGCCAGATGCCATGATCTTAGTTTTCTGAACGTTGAGCTTCACTCTCCTCTTTCACTTTCATCAAGAGGCTTTTTAGTTCCTCTTCACTTTCTGCCATAAGGGTGGTGTCATCTGCATATCTGAGGTTATTGATATTTCTCCCAGCAATCTAATGTATAATTTATAAAGTTACTAATATATAATTTAGACTAAATTCTAAAATGGCTTTTTTTCACCTTTAAATAAGGAGGTGTTATAAATTCTGTAGAGCTTGAAAGGGGAGTTAGGAAAACTAAATTTCTTGTCTTCAGTAAAATAGATTAGAAATTGCTTTAATTTACAATGGTAGGGTAACTGCAATTTTAAGAATGTGAACTGTTCTAAGTCCCTAATGCAGAACTCACAAGAAAATGCTTACAGTCAACCCAACATACTACAGAAATTCAAAGCACACAAGAGGGTTCATTCTGCAAAGGGCAAAATAGAAAGGAAGCAGAGAAGCATAAAATATGGTGGGAATTCATAACAGTGTGAAATGAGTCTGTGAATTCTAAGGTTTATGTTGATAGAAATTAAAGCATTTGGAGGAATACTGAGGAATTGTGTGTTCCTGCTTTCAGTATTAAGCCTGAAAGGCAAGGATATCTTGAAGGAAATCAGGAAGGAACCTGGCTTCTTTGACAAAAAGCAAAAGAATGATCTAAGATTCACTTTTTTCAAAACACTGCTGCTTATAGAAATATCACTATTTTTAACATGATGAAGAAAGGAGGTAAAAGCAGTAAGAATATGATGGATTTTGATTTGTACAGAAAAGGTCACAATGAATGAGAAGAATGCTAACATTAGAATCATCCTGTGTTTTTAAGTAGTGTCTATAATTTTAGGGGGACTTTAAAATGGCATTGGGCAAAGGTTCTGTGTAGAAATTTTTTTCTGAAGGTTGGAAAAGAAGCCACACAGGAAATTGGAAAAAAAAATGAGATTACCTGGCTTGGAGAAGTCTCAGCTTCAAGTTGCCCCAGTCTCTTTGTAGTAGATCAAGGCTTGGCTCTCATTAGATTGAACAGTGGTTATTGTCTACACTCAGAGCAGCATAAGATAGAACAAGTTCAAATCTCAGCATGAGCATTTGGGTTGGATATACAGAGCTGTCTCTTCAGATCCTTGAAACAGAACAAAGTACCTAAAATCTCATTGACTCCATACAAATAGTAGCAGTACTCCCAACTTTTGTGAAATCCAGGTCAGAAGAAATCATTACAGCTGAAGGAATTTTCAGTCCATCCTGTGGGCATCTCTTGTCTCCACTGTTCAGTTGCCCCAAAGATCCTTTTAGTAGCTGCATTTTCATATTCCATTCTATGTCCCTTTGGGCCCCTTAATGTGGGGAGCCTGATTCACTCATCCCTCACTTAAGTGGTTTTATACCTGGGAGACTTCACCCTTGAAGCCACTTACCCACTCCTCCCTGTCCTCCTCACAGCAGGAGTACCCCAGGAGGAGATCTGGAGGCCTGCCTTCAGAGGCATTTCCAGCAGACTGCCCAAATATTGCTGTTACAGAGTGACCCCTGCCAAAAATCATTGAATTGTCTATCTGATCAAGAAAACCCATTGGTAGCTCCCTGAAGCACTAATAAGAGCCAGGAATGAAGGTTTTGCTTTGGAGATGGCATCCGCCAACACTCTGAATGAGCAGCGAAGACTGTGGAGTTGTGCCTGCAAGACTGATTTGGTGCTTGCTCTTCAGAAGCCCAAGGTGGCACTAGTGGTAAAGAACCCACCTGCCAATGCAGGAGACACAAGAGATGCAGGTTTGATTCCTGGGTTGGGAAGATCCTTTGGAGAAGAACATGGCAACCCACTCCAGTATTCTTGCCTGGAGAATCCCATGGACAGAAGAGCCTGGCCTACAGCCTACAGTCCACAGGGTCACAAAGAGTTGGATACGACTGGAGCAACTTAGCACACACAAACACTTCAGAAGCCCAGATGATGCTGGCAAGCAAGCTGTGTGTCACTGTCTCTCCTTCTGCCCTTGTGTTGAAGAATGCTTATATTCCTTAACCTCCTACTTCAGAGTACGCAGATTAAACTACAGATTTATACCCGTTGAAGAACTTGAGAGTGATGCTAACCCTCATGAAGCTTCTGTACACCCCTAGAGCTTTCGATCTATTATTATACCAGGGCTACTATGCCACCTCTGGACAGTAGGTGCTCCTGGCACCACCATCACCGCTACCAGACACTCGGTGCCACCACCTGCAAAGTGAGATTTGAGCTGTTGCCTATGTCAGCAGAAAACCATCAATTAAGCCCTCCATTTGTCCAGTTTGGGATTATGGGCCACATCCTGGTGCCAGGTCTGAAGAAACAATTGTCTGATCATCTCTACTTCCTTTTTTACCTTCCTTTTTGGTTCCAAAGCTCACACATTAGCAATTTCACAAACTAAGGAAGGAGTTGAGATGCTGGGTAGCCAAAAAAACGCAAAGGTCCATCCTATTTTCCTGTGACATTTTGATTATATCTTATATAATATCAACTGAATAATGTTTTCCCACTGTCAATCCAACTATATTTATGTTTGAGGACTCTTCATAATCAGTGGCAACGCTTGGTTATATATGTTACTATAAGAACAGGTAGTACTTCAACTGCTCTTTTCTTACTACCTTTATTGTTTTTTAACTGTATTATTATAAAGACTCAATCCTCTTATATATTATATAAAGATTTATAATTTATAAAGTGCTTCTATGGAGATTTAAGGAATATAAGGAAAATGTTTTATTTTCACTTAATACTCATAATTACTCAGGTCAGCATAATTATTGTCATTTACCAATGAAGAAATTATGGTTCTACTATAGCTCACACAAATAGTATAAGTAGAGTTGCAACTTGAATCCAAGTTTTCTGATTACCTCTGCAGTAATTTTCCACTATAACAATCAGTGTAGTGCTTATTTATTTTGTAATAGATGTTTATATCTAGAAGTGAACTTCCTACTAGAGAGAATGGTGCTTTTGCTTTAATCTCACATTGTTCTGTTTTATCTTGTTTTCTTTTAGGAAGACATATTTCAGCAAATGAAGCACTTAAGCTGGGTATTATAGATAAAATTGTGAACTCAGACCCAATTGAAGAATCGATCAAATTTGCCCAGAGAATTGCAGGTAAGAAGATAATAAAACTAGCACAAGTTTGGAAATAGTTAAATGTCCATCTTAATATGGTACTCCTTAAATATTTTATGGCATGTCCAAACAGAATATGATACAGATTTAAAATGAATGAGAGGGTCTCCCTGGTGGTTCAGTGGTAAAGAATCTGCCTGCCAATGCAGGAGACACGGGTTCGATCCCTGGTCCAGAAAGATCCCACATGCCATGCCGCAGGGCAACTAAGCCTATATACCAAAAAAAAAAAAAAAAAAAAATGTATATATAGTGGAGAAATAACTCCAGAAAGAATGAAGAGATGGAGCCAAAGCAAAAACAACACCCAGTTGTGGATGTGACTGGTGATGGAAGCAAGGTTCAATGCTGTAAAGAGCAATATTGCATAGGAACCTGGAATGTCAGATCCATGAATCAAGGCAAATTGAAAGCAATCAAACAGGAGATGACAAGAGTGAACGTCGACATTTTAGATATCAGTGAACTAAAATGCACTGTAATGGGCAAATTTAACTCAGATGACCATTATATCTACTATTGTGGGCAAGAATCCCTTAGAAGAAATGGAGTAGCCATCATAGTCAACAGAAGAGTCTGAAATGCAGTACTTGGATGCAATCTCAAAAACGACAGAATATCTCCGTTTGTTTCCAAGGCAAACCATTCAATATCACAGTAATCCAAGTCTATGCCCCAACCAGTCATGCTGAAGAAGCTGAAGTTGAACAGTTCTATGAACACCTACAAGACCTTCTAGAAATAACAACCAAAAAAGATGTCCTTTTCATTATAGGGGACTAGAATGCAAAAGTAGGATGTCAAGAAACACCTGGGGTAACAGGCAAATTTGGCCTTGGGGCAGAATGAAGCCAGACAAAGGCTAACAGAGTTCTGCCAAGAGAAATCACTGGTCATTGCAAACACCCTCTTCCAACAACACAAGAGAAGACTCTACATATGTATATCACCAGATGGTCAACACTGAAATCAGATTGATTACATTATTTGCAGCCAAAGATGGAGAAGCTATATACAGTCAGCAAAAACAAGACCAGGGCTGACTGTGGCTCAGATCATGAACTCCTTATTGCCAAATTCAGACTTAAACTGAAGAAAGTAGGGAAAACCACTAGACCATTTGTGTATGACCTAAATCAAATCCCTAATGATTATACAGTAGAAGTGAGAAATAGATTTAAGCGGCTAGATCTGATAGAGTGCCTGATGAACTATGGACAGAGGTTCATGACATTGTACAGGAGACAGTGAGCAAGATCATCCTCAAGAAAAAGAAATGTAGAAAATCAAAATGGCTCTCCAAGGAGGCCTTACAAATAGCTATAAAAAGAACAGAAGCCAAAAACAAAGGGGAAAAGGAAAGATATACCCATTTGAATGCAGAGTTCCAAAGAAGAGCAAGGAGAGATAAGAAAGCCTTCCTCAGTGACTGGTACAAAGAAATAGAGGAAAATAGAGTGGGAAAGACTAGAGATATCTTCAAGAAAATTAGAGATACCAAGGGAATGCTTCATGCGAAGATGGGCTCAACAAAGGACAGAAATGGTATGGACATAACAGAAGCAGAAGATATTAAGAAAAGGTGGCAAGAATACACAGAAGAACTGTTCAAAAAAGATCTTCACAACCCAGATAATCACAATGGTGTGATCACTCAACCTAGAGCCAGACATCCTAGAGTGTGAAGTCAAGTGAGCCTTAGAAAGCATCACTACAAACAAAGCTAGTGGAGGTGATGGCGTTCCAGTTGAGCTATTTCAAATCCTGAAAGATGATGCTATGAAAGTGCTGCACTCAATATGCCTGCAAATTTGGAAAACTCAGCAGTGGCCACAGGACTGGAAAAGGTCAGTTTTCATTCCAATCAATCAAGATTGCCGGGAGAAATATCAATAACCTCAGATATGCAGATGACACCACCCTTACGGCAGAAAGTGAAGAGGAGCTAAAAAGCCTCTTGATGAGAGTGAAAGAGGAGAGTGAAAAAGTTGGCTTAAAGCTCAACATTCAGAAGACGAAGATCATGGCATCTGGTCCCATCACTTCATGGGAAATAGATGGGAATCAGTGGAAACAGTGTCAGACTTTATTTTTCGGGGCTCCAAAATCACTGCAGATGGTGATTGCAGCCATGAAATTAAAAGACACTTACTACTTGGCAGGAAAGTTATGATTGAAAGAGGAGAGTGAAAAAGTTGGCTTAAAGCTCAACATTCAGAAAACGAAGATCATGGCATCTGGTCCCATCACTTCATGGGAAATAGATGGGGAAACAGTGGAAACAGTGTCAGACCTTATTTTGGGGGGCTCCAAAATCACTGCAGATGGTGACTGCAGCCATGAAATTAAAAGATGCTTACTCCTTGGAAGAAAAGTTATGACCAACCTAGATAGTATATTCAAAAGCAGAGACATTACTTTGCCGACTAAGGTCCATCTAGTCAAGGCTATGGTTTTTCCTGTGGTCATGTATGGATGTGAGAGTTGGACTGTGAAGAAGGCTGAGTGCCAAAGAATTGATGCTTTTGAACTGTGGTGTTGGAGAAGACTCTTGAGAGTCCCTTGGACTGCAAGGAGATCCAAGCAGTCCATTCTGAAGGAGATCAACCCTGGGATTTCTTTGGAAGGAATGATGCTAAAGCTGAAACTCCAGTACTTTGGCCACCTCATGCGAAGAGTTGACTCATTGGAAAAGACTCTGATGCTGAGAGGGATTGGGGGCAGGAGGAGAAAGGGACGACCGAGGATGAGATGGCTGGATGGTGTTACTGACTCCATGGGTGTGGGTCTGAGTGAACTCCGAGAGTTGGTGATGGACAGGGAGGCCTGGCACGCTGTGATTCATGGGGTCACAAAGAGTCAGACAGGACTGAGCGACTGAACTGAACTGAGCTGATGCTGGGTTTTCATTGCTGTGTGGTCTTTCTCTAGCTGGGGCTACTCTTCCTTGTGGTGCCACTCCAGGCCTGAGTTGCTCCACGGCATGTGGGATCTTCCCAGACCAGGGATCGAATGCATTTCCCCTGCATAGGCAGGTGAATTTTTATCCACTGCACCATCAGGGAAGTCTTTCCACGTGCTATTAAGTTCAACATTTTTGTTTGAATAGCTGTGAAGTTGATTCTTTCAAATTTTATCTGCAACTCTTTCTATATCTTATAATCATTTTTTATCTCGTGTGATTCAATAATTGTTTTGAATTCTAACTCATATATCATGTTATAGGTCCTTTGCTGTCTCAAGTTTAAATTTCAAGCTATTGCCTGTTTTTTCATTCATTTGTTTTGTTGTTTATTTCTTTGTTTTAACTAATTGACCAGTTGTCATTGATGTAAGTACTATCCTCCTTGCTTTTCTAACAGAGATGTTTTTTAAATGTATGGGAAGTATTGCACAAATGAATGATTCATTCATTAACTCAACATACACTTAATGAACACTTACCCTGTGTCAGGCCCAGGCACTAGGGATTCCAAAGAGATCTGCCCGATAAAGTCTGCCCTCAGGGAGCTTGCATTCTACAAACAGACGTAAATAAATCATTGCAGAGCATGGTATAACAAAGGAAGTAAACATGGTGGGGAGACAGAATAATATCTAAGAGAGCTGCTTTAGACAGAACAGAGAGAACACATTTTCACCGAAATGTAGAGCAGGTGAGGCTGCCTTCCAGGAAGAAAGTGAAAAGTGAAAGTGAAACTTGCTCAGTCGTGTCTGACTCTTTGCAACCCCATAAACTATACAGTTCACGGAATTCTCTAGGCCAGAATACTGAAGTGGGTAGCCTATCCTTTCTCCAGCAGATCTTCCCAATCCAGGGATCAAACCCAGGTCTCCTATTGCAGGCAGATTCTTACCAGCTGAGCCGCAAAGGAAGCCCAAGAATACGAAAGTGGGAAGACTATCCCTTCTCCAGCGGATCTTCCCAACCCAGGAATCCAACCAGGGTCTCCTGTATTGCAGGTGGATTCTTTGCCAATTAAGCTATCAGGGAAGCCTTACAGGAAGAGAGAAGAGCAAACAAGAAGTCCTGATACAGGAAAGACCTTGACCAGTATATCCAGGGCTGAGATGCATGATCTAGTTTGGTCTCTGTCTGTCCTGTTCTGACTCTGACCTTGACGTCCAGCACAGGATTTCTTGGGTTTGCTCCTGACTTCACGTATGAGAGCTCAGGGAGGAGCCGTTCCCTGGAGCACAGCCCTGAGTGGAGAATACCAGCAGCTCACCAGCCCTCATCTGGCGAGTGTGGGATGCCTCTCTAATGGACCATTTTAAGGGACATTCCATTTGAAAGAGCACGTGAAATCTGAAGTCACAGGCTGAGCAGGCCCAGACACAATGCATAGGTTTTGGAAAGTCTCCGGGACTGTCGGACCTCCGTGTGTGTGTGCCTGTCAGTGCCACTGCTGGCGCACCACTTTCACAGCACAGGACGTGGGGGATCTTGCAGACACAGTCCTTCCATTAACCTTATGGCTGGGCCAAGTTGCTTTAGTCGTGTCCGACTCTTTGTGACCCCATGGACTGTGCTCACCAGGCTCCTCTGTCAATGGGATTCTCCAGGCAATCCTAGAGTGGGCTACCATTTCCTCCTCCAGGGGATCCTCTCGACCCAGGGATAAAACTTGGGTCTCCTGAGGCTCCTGCATTGCAGACAGATTCCTTATTACCTGGGTCCCCTGAGGCTCCTTCCCTGGTGGCTCAGATGGTAAAGCGTCTGCCTACAATGCAGGACACCTGGGTACAATCCCTGGGTCAGGAAGTTCTCCCAGAGAAGGAAATGGCAACTCACTCCAGCATTCTTGCCTGGAAAATCCCATGGGTGGAGGAGCCTGGTAGGCTACAGTCCATGGGGTTGCAAAGAGTCAGACATGACTGGGTGACTTCACTTTCACTTTCCTGAGGCTCCTGAATTGCAGGCAGATTCCTAACCTTATTACCTGCTTTCAATCTTCTCATGTCACAGAGATATTATGCCAACTCAGCAGCAAAGTCATCTGGAAAATTAATATCGAGGTCTCGTGATACCAGGCTCTTGCCTAGGTTGGCTCTGTCCTCCAGTTTCCCTTCTTCCTCACATCATATTCCACGATGAGGCCACGGGCTGAGGGTTCTCATAAGTCCATGATGTAGCAGGAAAAATAGCAAAAATATGGTTAGAGCTCCAGAAGAAGAGAAATATTAATAAAAACTCAGTCCACATGGATTTCCTCCAAGCAGCCAGTAGAAAATCATGTGTACTTATTTTAACAGCACTGCTTTGATTCTAGTAATGTTCTGATAGGGATTTTAACCTCTCTAACTCCTCTGTAAAAAATGAAGAAACTGACGTTCAGTTCAGTTCAGTTCAGTTCACTTCATTTCAGTCGCTCAGTCATGTCCGACTCTTTGTGACCCCATGAATCGCAGCACGCCAGGCCTCCTTGTCCATCACCAACTCCCAGAGTTCACTCAGACTCGCGTCCATCGAGTCAGTGATGCCATCCAACCATCTCATCCTTGGTCGTCCCCTTCTCCTCCTGCCGCCAAACTTTCCCAGCATCAACGTCTTTTTCAAGGAGTCAGCTCTTCTCATGAGGTGGCCAAAGTACTGGAGTTTCAGCTTTAGCATCATTCCTTCCAAAGAAATCCCAGGGCTGATCTCCTTCAGAATGGACTGGTTGGATCTCCTTGCAGTCCAAGGGACTCTCAAGAGTCTTCTCCAACACCACAGTTCAAAGGAATCAATTCTTCGGCGCTCAGCCTTCTTCACAGTCCAATTCTCACATCTGTACATGACTACTGGAAAAACCATAGCCTTGACTAGATGGACCTTAGTCGGCAAAGTAATGTCTCTGCTTTTGAATATACTATCTAGGTTGGTCATAACTTTTCTTCCAAGGAGTAAGTGTCTTTTAATTTCATGGCTGCAGTCACCATCTGCAGTGATTTTGGAGCCCCCCAAAATAAGGTCTGACACTGTTTCCACTGTTTCCCCATCTATTTCCCATGAAGTGATGGGACCGGATGCCATGATCTTCATTTTCTGAATGTTGAGCTTTAGGCCAACTTTTTCACTCTCCTCTTTTACCTTCATCAAGAGGCTTTTAGCCTGCAATTTCTTGATGCCACGTAAAGTAAGGTACGTGACAGCTGGATGACTGGACATCATAAAGAGGGAAATATGTTCAGGTCAGTGTGAAACATGCTCTGTTTTCACCTGTCACTCTTCTGACTGGGAAGCAGTGGAAATATCAGAATCTCTGGAGTCTGCAGGACTGACCTGAGGCCTGTCTTTGCTGTTTACTCTCTATGGAAACATTATTTGCCCTTGCTAGCCCCAGGTTTCTCCGTAACTCAGGAAATGACAGTACTTACCTGATGAAATAAGATAATGTATCTACAGTGCTTAATACATAGGTAGGTTTCACCTGCTGTTAGCTCTTTCATCTTTCCCTCCTGTCTGAGCTATTTTGAGTTATGTCCAGGACTGTGCATACTTTCAGTAGGACAGAAAACTCTCTTATAACTGGAACAGCATTTGATACATTTCCTCTGCTCACACATAAAGGGGAATGACCTGAAAATCTGTCTGCAAGGCAAGCCTGCCAACAATGTTGAGGAGACTTCTCTGTTCACCTTGCTTGGATATCCAGAAGTAGCCATTCGTTCTGATGGTGTTTAAAGAGGCAACCCAAGAAGTAACAGCCATGTGTTTTAGTTCATTTCTGCTTTTAGCTAGTTATGAGACCTAAGATAACCAATTAAGTTTTGCTTCCTCTTTCATTAGACCAATTGAATTTGAACATCTGTCTAAGCCCAACTCTTCGGCTATTAAATAAGAATTTCAGTATAGTCACTAGATGTCTTGGAATTGTGAGTAACTTGTATTTGCATTCAAAGACAGCAATGTTTTATACCATGCTCTTAAAAACACCAATTTCTGCCTGCTTTTATACATTTACATTTTTTCTTATGATTTTAAACTCTTTGTACCATTTTAGAGGCCAGTGAAATATGAGTGATGCATTAATAATCATGGGACCTTTGATTAGATGATATTTTAGGCAAAGTATTAATCACATATTATGTATCATGCACTGTAATATTCATGGCTTTCCCTCATCAAGGTAGGTATCATCATTATTTCCAATTTATAGAAAAGAAAAAGTATCAGGGAGATAAAATCATTTGATTAAGATCACAAAGCTAGTAAGAGAACACAGCTTTGTTTGGTGTTTCCGACTTGTCATTTCACTGCTTCACACAATTATACTGTAACATGGAGAGCACACTCCTTCCTGCTGATTGTCAGAATTAATTTAAACAAAAGAGCTTCAGTGTCTTCCACTGCAAACCCACTGCCTCCAAACACCCAGATGTATAAGAGGAAAAGTTAGACTCTTGATATTAAAAACAACAACAGCAGCAGCATTAAAAACCACAGTGAAACAAATATTCTCATTTCCTGAGCTAAGTAAGGCAATAACTTTTGTACTGTGAATAAAAACGTTGCCTGCCTATCTGGCAACAGAGGATGTTGCAGCCAACAAGTCACTACTTGCCACCCCCCACCTCACGCCCACCTTGGTGAGCCCTGAGGGAACTGAGGATGAAGACAGTGGGCTCCTCGCTGGCAAGCCCTCACCCACCCCGCAGACGCACCCAGAGGGCACTTGCGATTGCAAAGGAACAGGGTACTGACCCTAGGTGGCTAAGGTGCAGTCAGAGGAACGATTTCAACATCCCAGCCGCTTACATCTTCCCAAACAGGGAAAAGTGCTAACTCATTAACTGTTCTTCTTTTAACAGTAATCATCTGAAGCTCTGACTATCTAGACTTTGTTGCAAAAACTCCTATATATATATCCTGGCTCCTCCCTTACCTCTTCAGAGCAGAGTTATCTGAGAGGCTGCATCTTGGGCTTAAGTCTTCAGTTTTGTCTGCTGAACAAAATATAATTCTCAACTTTTAGGTTGTGCTTTTTATATTTTTCAGTTGACACTGTGATTATTTTAGTTATTGTGTAGGTCTTTGACTAGATTGAAAACTCCCTGAAGGCAGGGACCTTGTTCCTTTTTGCTTGTCATTCTATCATTAGCTCTAAGCTCAGTGCCTAACACTGAAACATACTCAATAATTTTTCTTTTTAATTAAAGCAGTGCTTTGCATATGAATGAGCTTAACAAGAAAAGCTTCAGGTATGATCTCAGCAATTTTAAGCACAACTTATGGACAAGTCAAGAAGGAATAGGATGGTTCCAACAACACTCCCAGCTTATCTCTTCATGTTAAATCACAGACTGTTTATCAAACACCTGGGTTGCAATTCTCATGAGGACAACTACGAAAGGGCAAGCATTCTGAGTGAAATATGAATTCGTGACCTAAATTTGGCTTTTTTTTTCTTTCTGTCTTGACTTATCAAAATAAAATTCACTGGCAATACTTCATATAAACAATATTTATAAATGAAAAATCGGGGAGAAATATACAGAATGTGAACAAAATGCCTCAGTAACAGACATGTGATAAAGGTAATATTTACCCCAGACAAGGCCAAGAGACCTGAGTCAGGCATCATTGCGTCCACTGGGTGGCGCTGCAGACTGATGCTGACCACTTAAAGAGTGACAGAAAATTTCTAGTTAACCCTGTATGTAACAGTTTCTTCTTTCATTTGATTCTCTATGAGGAATGTAGCCTCTGTATTCCTATCCCTTAAACAGCGACTTTAGACGCCATTAATCATTAGAAATGGCCTTTCTGGAGATCTGTAATACATATTAATGGAGATTTTCCCTTTAAAATGGCCCATTCACTTTTGAGCTGCGTATTCCAAAGTTATTTATTGGTAACCTTTGGTTCCTTTCTCCACTTTCAAGTGTCTGTCTCAAAAAGACAGTCTCTGTGGAAGGGAGACTGCAATAGCTGGGCTACACATTCCTGGGGCTGAGGTGGTATCTTCACTGCTCAGTAAAGATACCAGGCGGAGAAGGCGATGGCACCCCACTCCAGCACTCTTGCCTGGAAAATCCCATGGACGGAGGAGCCTGGTGGGCTGCAGTCCATGGGGTCGCTGAGGGTCGGACACGACCGAGCGACTTCACTTTCACTTTTCACTTTCATGCATTGGAGAAGGAAATGGCAGCCCACTCCAGTGTTCTTGCCTGGAGAATCCCAGGGACGGGGAGCCTGGTAGGAGGCCGTCTATGGGGCCGCACAGAGTCGGAGACGACTGAAGCGACTCAGCAGCAGCAGCAGCAGCAAAGATACAGGGTACTCACAAGATGCCCCAAGGTCTGGTGTCAGAGCCATGGGCGTTTATTAAACTTTTTAGAGGTTCTATTTTAGCATTTGCAAGAAGGAAATGGAAAAATTTTACCATTTGCCTCACTAGTCTAATAACATAAATGAGTGTTCTGTAGATGTAGGTTTTCATTACTTTCTCCGGAAATTTACTCCATTTTCATTAAAATTCTTCCCATTCTTTAATGATGTTCAAACGATAAGCCCCATATTGAAGACTCTCTTAGCCTTTCAAACCCGAAGGTGGCAACTTACTGTGTCTGATCATTAGTTAATTAATCAATAGCAGTATATTTTTTTTGTATTTTCTTTTATTGGACTTCCCTGGTGGCTCAGAAGGTAAAACGTCTGCCTACAATGCCGAGACCTGGGTTCAATCCCTGGATCGGGAAGATCTCCTGGAGAAGAAAATGGCAACCCACTCCAGTATTCTTGCCTGGAAAATCCCGTGGGCGGAGGAGCCTGATAGGCTACAGTCCATGGAGTCGCAAAGAATCGGACACAACTGAGCGACTTCACTTTATTACCTTTATAGTTTTATCTTTCCTATTTAGGTCTTTTTCAATCTAAATGATGTTTATTTTTAAATGTCATGTGAAATAAATATCTGATTTATTTTTCTTCAAATAATGAGCTAAATTTCCTAACATCATTTAGTAAATATTCTGTTTTCTCCAAAAAGAATCCTTTTAGATTTACATTGGAAATTTACTGAACATAAATTTTGGGAGGATCAATATTTTTGCAAAATTATGATATCCGGTCCACTATCATAACATACATAACATAATAGAGCTAATTTTTTTTTTAAACAGAAAAAATTTTTATTGTTCCTGTACTAGAAGTTGGAACTTTTATTGCTGGTAGAGAAACACTGATTTGTATAGGAAGATACTGGATGAGGCATTCTTGATGAGCTTTCAAACAGGTTTTATAGTTTGTTGATCCCTTTGGCATTTCTGTGTAAATAATTACAGCATCTGCAGCCATGACGATGTTGTCTTTTCTTTTCTGATTCTTACACTTCTTATGTCTTTTTCTAGTTTTGTTTTTATTTGTTTTGCATGGCTGGGACCTTGAAAACTATGTGGAAAATGTTGAATAATGACAAGGATTCATGTTATAGACTTTCCTTTTCTCTTATCTCTCTGTCTCTTATCACTTTCTCTCCCTCTATTTCTCTATCTCTCTGTCCCTTTCTTTATTGTGGGATTTTCATTTAAACAGATTTAAAAAATATTGAAATAGAGACTTGCATTTTCTCTGTTTAGTAATATCTTTTTTGTTGTTAATTAATACTCAGCCTACAATTTACTGGTTGCAGCTGGAAGTGTGGCATGCCTGGGAATCTGAGCACACAAGACTGCTGTCCATGCTTCCAAAGGCACACAGTGAGAGGAGCTGATTGGAAGCCACGTTTTAGGTTATGAAACTTACAGACAGAAGGTCTTCATGGTCCCAGCTCCTCACTCCCCAGGCAAGTACAAACAGCACCATTATTTACTATCTTGTTAAATTAAAATACATTTTTTGCACTCTGACACATTACCTCAGATCTTCTACAGTGAAGAGAAGTGTTTTTAGTCCTAATTTGGGAGAAAAGAAACCAAGGCTCAGAGAGACTGGGTTTCAAGAATTAGAGATTTTCCTAATTTATTACACTGCCATCTCTCAACATCTCTCTTCTTGGCTTCCTGTTCTTTGGGGCCCAGGAGAGCCTGGTCATCTTTTTCCTTGTTCTTTTGTAGAAAATAGTAAAATTTTTAGATGGTTATAAATAATGTGTGAGTCAATGAATGGTCTGCTTTAAAGAGGGTGCCTTCAGTATTCCTGGATCATAAACCAGGGAGCCTCTCCACTTACTTTCTAAAGCTGGTGATGGAATTCTGATGGACACTGGGGCCACCAGGTGTGTGCATATGATTAAAAGCTGCGAACAGTCTCTGTCAAGCTGGAGTGATAGATTTTGTGTTATCTAATACCAAACTGGGCTTCCCAGGTGGCTCAGTGGTAAAGAACCCACCTGCCACTAAAAAAGATGAAGGAGACACAGGTTTGATCCCTGGGTTGGGAAGATCCCCTGGTAGAGAAAATGACAGCTCATCCCAGTATTCCTGCCTGGAGAATGCCCATGGACAGAGGAGCCGGTGGGTTGCAGGCCGTGGGGTCGCAAAGAGCAGGACACGACTGAGCACGCACAGGACGATGCCAAACTAGTGTTCACTCAAGCTTCCTCCCTGCTGCACCGTTGGAAGGAGCAGAGCTTTCACTCCTCGGTTTCTGGGATTTTGCTTATAGTTGTGTTGCTCCTGTATGAACAGACAAGAATGCAAAAGAAAGGATAGCCCATTGAATTTTGCATAATTGCATATGACATTAGACTATAACACTTGCAGAAGTTTCTGGCCGCAGACTCATTTCAGTTGGCCAACTAGTGGTTTTTGGTTTTGATTTTAACTATGATTTTAATTTCAATGCTTTTAAGAGAAAACTCATGTTCATGGCTTCTTTTGTCTTAATCTAATCGGATTTACAGCCCTGGCTCCTGAAGGCACTGAGTTTATGACCCCTGGAGCTGGTGGTGACTCTCGTGTCCTGACATTTTTATGGTTCTATGATATTGGAAAGGATAGGATAGTTGATAGAAAGAATGACTTGAAGGAATGTAGGCATGGTTGGAAGGGAAAGTATTATCCCCCTCCTCAGGTCACTTTTATGAAAACATTCAGGTGTGCTGTAGGCACGAAACAGGTGGAAAATCAAGATGATTCCTAGCTGTGTTAGAAAGAGTATAACCAGAGTGAAGTTGCTGAGCTGTTAGGTTTTAAGCACTGTGGACCAGGCAAAAGTCATGCATAGCTGCAAAGGGCAACCTTGAAAGTCAAGTCCCCTGTCTCAGTGAGCTTACTGTTTTGTTTGTTCTGCAACATGAAACCAGATTGCTGTGTCTTCATTTCATCAGATGAAAAAGTCGACAAGTGGTTTAAGAGTTGCATTACACAGAAATTTTTTAAGCTCTAGACTCACACAAGTGAGACTTTGAACTTTTTAAAAGTATGAACAATTAGGACAACTTAAAGAAAAAAAAAAATCAACCAGCAACCAAGACACTTCTGTCTCGCCTTTAAAATCCTAATTTTGTGTTATCGGAAGCCTTTATGCTTGCCTTGCACATTAAATTTATGAAAGGATACACAAAAAAAGCTTACTATTGGTTATCTCCAACAAGGGAAAATTGGGATGGGAATTGCTGAGCATCGAGACAATTGTGAAATTATTACTTATTTTGACCCATCAAGTTTTTATTTATTTACTTTAACAACAGCATGTTACCCATTTACACATAAAAAAAGAAAATCTAAGGAAGCATCATGTTTTTCACATTCTTTCCTCCTCCCTAATTATCTATTCTTCTGTTTGCTATGATTTTAACAGTTGCCACACATGTTTGAGAGACTGTGTTTTCTCTAAACTTATCCCAAACTGTCCATTATTATTAGGTAGCATATAATCAGATTCAAATATCAGATCTTTTCTGTATGTCCCTTTTCCATGATCTTTCAGAGGAAAATATAATTATTGTTTGCAATTCGGACTCCAGGTTGTTTCCAGATTAACCTTAATTAATCTAATGAAGTGAACTCTAATTAATTATCACCACAACAAATAGATTTGTCCTGACCTTCACTAGCAACACTGCCACACACTTGAAGTCAGATGGCTTAGGTCCGTCTAGGGAAGGAGATGACTTTGGCCTCTGGAATGCCAAAGTGGCAGTAAAATCAGGTTGAGCAGAACCATATTAAAAGCAGCCGGACGTCACGAACAAATTGGCAGCCACTCATCTGTTTTATATATGTGTCTGTAAAGTGACACTATGTCTTCATGCTCCTAAGCCTTGTTCTGCTGTTGACCAGGGTGATTATCTGTCCATGTGTTTTCTTGCGAACAGCCTGTACCCTCTATATTGTTGTTACAGCGTCGTGATCATGCCTGCTGTGGTACAGTAGGCGGGGCAGAGAACAACCACACCGAAAAGAGGACACCGAGAACCCTGCCTGCCAGAGTCCACCATTTCCAAGCTGTCCAAACACACAAACATAATGTTATAGGTAAACACTGAGTAAGCATCTAGGACTGCTCTGTTCTTGCTGCTAGAGTCCTTAACATATGTGTGTGTATGTGTGTGTTGTGTGTGTGTGTGTGTGTGTATATATATATATGAAGCATGTTCTTATAGAGCAAATATGCAGTGGCCAAAGCAAACTAGGAAAGATCATAGGTCAGCCACATGAAGTCTCAGCAATAATAATTTGTTAGTTTTGGTGACTGGCTAACAATTTTCAGCAATGTGAAAACACATTTAACCAGTTTCTCCAATTGGGTTTAATTAATGTGGGTGAGTGTGTTTTTCTTAATAGAAGTGTTGTTCTGATACATAGCAGGTTAGGTTTAACATCCTTCTGCTCCCAGTACAAGCCTTGAGGCATATAGAGTAGAATTTTAGGAGCATTTTGATGGATGAGGTGAGAAATGTCTTAACAGGATGGGGTAGGGATTGAGTACAATGAGTAACATCTTGCCTTGCCAAGTACACTGATTGATTATCTATTGGCCGATTCATCACATCCTGGGGATATTGGAGAAACTAGTGGGTGGTTTTTGTCCTAAATGGTATTGTTGCAGCTGAGACAACCACTCCAATAAGTGGAGTCAATTACGTTAAAGAAATAAACTACATTAATACATCCTTTTTCTTCCTTCATTCCCATCAATTCATGAAGTTCCATTGATTTGAGGCCTTCAAAATCTCTCTGTCCTTTTTTTCCCACCACCAATGGAATGATTGTCAGAAGTCTCCTAAGTGGCTTCCTTATTATTTTTTTAATCCCAAAGCTCTCCCCACAATTACAACTCTTGCCAAGAGTCACCAGAATGTGCCTTTTGATCACGCCTTTTCCTCATGGAAAACCTCCAAGTGTTTCACTTTACTACCTAGTGAAATCTAAACTTCACGAGACTTTCAGGAACATCAGTCACAGGTTCATCTCCCTATTCAAAATGACTTCTTGCCACTCTTTAATACATTTTCCCCCTATAATCTGCTAAGTTCAGTTCAGTCGCTCAGTCGTGTCCGACTCTTTGCGACCCCACGAATCGCAGCACGCCAGGCCTCCCTGTCCATCACCAACTCCCAGAGTTCACTCAAACTATGTCCATCGACTCAGCGATGCCATCCAGCCATCTCATCCTCTGTCATCCCCTTCTCCTCTTGCCCCCAATCCCTCCAAGCATGAGTCTTTTCCAATGAGTCAACTCTTCACATGAGGTGGCCAAAGTACTGGAGTTTCAGCTTTAGCATCATTCCTTCCAAAGAAATCCCAGGGCTGATCTCCTTCAGAATGGACTGGTTGGATCTCTTTGCAGTCCAAGGGACGCTCAAGAGTGTTCTCAGGAAACTGAGAAAAGTAATGAGTGGGGAAAGATGAAATTAACTAGCATTTTAAAATTCCAGTTCCTTCTGACCTTGTCTCATTGCATAATTGTGAAAAACAGGCAGGGGATGCATGTTTCCCCCGTACAGAAACTAAAGTTAGGAGATGTTTGCCCAAGTTACTACTTGCCCAGTGCAACAAAGTGGGTTGGGGGAGCTGGGATTCTGACCTAGGTCTTTTTGAGACCCATCTTTTTTCCAGTATTCCACTCATTGTACTTATGCAGGTTACCCTCTGGCACCTCCACCTCAACTTTCCAGACCTGGAGTGCCCTCTTTTCTGCCTCAACTTCAAGAGCTAGTTCTTAAGACAACCTACCTGGACCCTCAGGATCTCCCTAATCTTCTCTGTCCCAAATTCCCTGAAAATGTAACCCCTTTACTTGACCCCCAAACTGGATAAGATGTTCCTCCTCTGGGTTCCCATAACATCCTATTTTTATCACATCCTATGTTTTTCAGTTTTATGTATTTAATTTTAGCTGTGCTGGGTCGTTGCTGCTGTGCACGGGCTTTCTCTAGTTGTGGTGAGGGTGGGCGCCTCTCTAGTTGCGCTGCACGGGCTTCTCATCACGGGGGCTTTTCTTACTGCCGAGCACACACTCTAGGTGAGTGGGCTCAGTGGTTGTGGTACATTGACTGAGTTACTGTGTGGCATGTGGAATCTTCCTGGACCAGGGGTGGAACCTTTGTAGCTTGCATTGGCAGGCAGATTCTTAACCACTGGACCATGAGGGAAATCCATATATTTTTAAATACCATATTTATTGATATATAACAAGCATATAGAAAAGTCACATAAGTATTTGTCTTGATGATATATCAAAAAGCAAAATCAGGCCTGAAATCACCAAGATCAAGAAATTACCAGCAAGTAACCAGAAGACCAGCCCCCTCGCTTACCCTCTTAATTTTTATCTCCATTCTCTCCTCCCCAAAGGCAATCAGATCCTGACTTCTATACAGTTTTGTTTGCCTGCTTTCAAATTTTATATAAATCAAATCATACAGTGTGGTTTCTATGTCTGTGAGGTTTATTCCCTGTTATTGTATATAGCAATTATCCATTTGTTTTTATTATAATATGGTATTACATTATATCTATTCATTTTACTAATTATATTTATTTTGCTATTAGGAGACATTTTGAATTGTTGCCTTTTTGAGGCTCATATAAATAGTCCTACTGTGAATATCATTGCAAACTTTTTGAATACATGTGCACTCTTTGGGGTGTATATACCATGGAGTGAAGCTACTGGGTCATAAGTTATAAATATATTCATCTTTATTTAGTAGAAAATGCCAAACATTTTTCCAAAATGACTGTACTGGTTTATACTCTCACTGCAATGTGTATTTCCAGCTGCATCTCATCTTTATCAACAACTTACAAATGTCTGTTATAATTGCAAATTCTTTTTTTTTGTTTTGTCACACCACACAGCATATGGAACTTCTCTGACCAGGGATCGAACCCATACCCTCACAGTGAAAGCATGGAGTCTTAACCACTGCACCACCAGGGAAGTTCTGTAATTGAAAATTCTTTCTTTCTCCCTCCCCACCCCACTTTCTCTTTTTCTCTCGTTACCTTAGCATGACACTTAGAAGGTAGCTGAGTAAAAGTCTAGTGAAATAGTAAGTAAATGACTAACAAGCACAGAAGTGTTGGCTTCTATATTCTTGTCACTTAAGAGGTGACATTATGCAGAATAGTGTGCTTACATACACAGGCTTTGGGACCAGACTATCATGATTTACTTCTAACCTCACCATGTCCCCACAAATTACCTTTCTGTGCTAATTTCTTCACTTTGACATCAGAGGGTCAATGAATTTTGTATAAAGTACTTAGAGCAATGCCTGGCATATAGTATAGATTCTGTAGTATTAACTGTGTGTGTTGTCTAATTCTTAAGGCTTATATCATTTTAGACTCCCTAGAAACAGAATCTCTAGGGAAATTCTAGTAACCTAGAGAGTTTTGAAGCCTGCTCTAAGCAGCCAACCCCACAGAGAACTTCTAGACTTCTGAGGTTCCCTTTAGCCCTCATTCTCCACTGGCCTTATACCATGGGTGGGTGCCCCAAGTAGATGGTAAATTCCCTAAGCATGGTACTTGAGTTATCCTCATGGTAGCAGTGGTTTCAAAGTTCCACTTCAATTTGTGGGAATCTTAGCTGAACACATTCCCCCTAAATCCATATTTGAGCAGCTATACAGCTGAAAACCTATAGAGAAGTGAATTGTTCCTTTTCTCCACCATCATGCTCAAATGTAGTTTCAAATGCTGACAAAGATGTGTCCCACACCCCTAGATAAAAGATACTTCTGCACATGGACTACTTGACATCATAGTGTTTAGTAAATATTTGCCTTTTTTTTTTTTTTTTTAATATATTGATCCTTTGTTCTTTCTAGACTTCCCTGTTCTGGCCCTGTTCCCTTCCCACCCATTTGTGTTTGATCTAATCTCCTCCTGTTTGTGTGACAACACTCGGGTCTCCTCTGGCTCTTTTCTGCTCTCCAACAATGTATATCAGATCTTACATAGCAACTGACTGAAGCCAGAAGCCACATTTCTACCCTCAAAAGACTAAAAAGCTTTGTAATCCATGATGAGCTCCTCTGAGTTCTGTCTAATTAGATGGGAGAATGCCAGCTGAAAGACCTGGGTTAAGATAAAAATGTTTTAAGTACTTATTGTTCATAGAGGAGCTCTTAACTGTTATTCATCATGAGAATGAGGGGAAGATACACAGAAAGCCTTTCTGTCAGGACAGGATCAATCTTTACTACTAGGACTTTATAGATTTTCTTTATCATTGTAGTTGACTTTTGAGCTTCCCAGGTGGCGCTAGTAATAAAGAATCCACCTGTCAATGCAGGAGACAGAGGAGTCACGTATTTGATCCCTGGGTGGGGAAGCTCTCCTGGAGGAGGGCATGGCAACCCACTCCAGTATTCTTGCCTGGAGAATCCCCATGGACAGAGGAGCCTGATGGGCTACAGTCCATGGGCTCACAGAGTTGGACATAATTGAAGTGACTTAGCAAGCATGCAGTTGACTTTGGCATTTGTGCTAGGTAAGGGGTTTAAAATGCAGCTAGTGTCTGGAGGGAAGAGCAGTAACTCAAATGCAGAGCTTGACCAGGGGCTACCCTGCAGCAAGATATGAGAGCCACAATAAAAGGGAGAACGACTGTCCCCAGGGAAATCCCTGTGCAAATTGAGAGGTCAAGATAAAGGGTGTGCAGTAGGCTTACAGCCGCAAGACCAACTATTGGAGGATCCTGTGTATGCGAGGAATTTCTGGAAGGCCTAGGAAAGAGAAGTCCAAACAACTTGTGTACAAGATGATGATCTCCTACAATGCTCTTTTCCCTTCTCCCACAGGAACTGTTCCAGTGGGCCGAACACAGGTGGGCCCAGGCAGTGCCGGGTGCATACCAGCTCCAGAGGCTTCTGATCCAAGTCAGGGATGTGTCCCTTCAGGCTCCTTCTCGGAGCTGACATGGACTCAGTTCGGCTCTGGTTACTCTCAGGAACCAGGAGTCCTGCCGGCTCAGCATTTTGGGAACATAGCCACTTATCCATTGGAGAAGGCAATGGCACCCCACTCCAGTACTCTTGCCTGGAAAATCCCAGGGATGGAGGAGCGTGGTAGGCTGCAGTCCATGGGGTCGCTGAGGGTCGGACACGACTGAGCGACTTCACTTTCGCTTTTCACTTTCACGCACTGGAGAAGGAAATGGCAGCCCACTCCAGTGTTCTTGCCTGGAGACTCCCAGGGACGGGGGAGCTGTGGGCTGCCGTCTGTGGGGTCGCACAGAGTCGGACACGACTGAAGCGACTTAGCAGCAGCAGCAGCAGCAGCCCCTTATCCTCGTCCTCTTTAGCGGCATTCTCCTAGACTTGCAGACTATTATCTAGATTTCCATTTCAACAAACTGCTTTATTGCCCAAGTCTGCCTTTCCCATTAGGCTCTGTAAGGGCAGAGATGTGTCAGCTTCAGTACTTGGAATAGAGCTTGGCTCAGTGAAGGCACTCAAGTATTTGTTAAAGAATTACCTGTTACTTCAGACAAGACAAAGGTCGGGACAAACAGCCAACTTCACAGGCAGGCAATAAACATAGGGAACATGACTTCATGACTGTCCTTGAAGCAGTTAAATGGACAAGGATTTGTTTGGATGGATTTGTGGATAATGACTGACCTCACAGAATGCTGGTAAAGCCCTCAGATGGAAATTGGCTTTAGGGAATTCTCTGGTGGTCCGGTGGTTAGGACTCAAGAGCTTCTACTGCCAGGGGCACGGGTTTGATCCCTAGTTGGGGAACTAAGATTCTGCAAACTGCACAGTGTGGCCCGAAAAAAAAAAAAAACCTTAAGACTGCCCTATTCTCTTCCGGAGTCAGAGGCTGAAGCTTCTGGAGGAGCAAGCCACTGTCAATCACAGCAGCATTTCCATGGTTTTCGACTTTAAATGGATCTACTATTGTTCCCTTAACTGAAATATATAAAATAACGCACATGACACAATTTCTGTAAATATTTTTCAAGGTTTTATTGCAAACCAAAAGTTGGTTTATCACACACACAAAAAGGTGTGTGGTAGGGAGGGGAGAAAGAATTGTACATATTATAACCATGTTAATTACAGTACATTAAAATGGTGGTTTACATTACAAATAAGCCTGTAAGTTTAAATATACTAGTGTTATAACCCAATGTACAGACTTTCTTTATACAATACATACAATTATCAGGAATGCAAAAAAAAAAAAAACCACAACATAAATAATGCCCATTTTATAGGTGACTTTTAAACAATGAAAACACCAGGCTCTGACTGACAACTGGGGCATTGGTCCATAAAAACCCTTTCTAAAAATAGAAATATTTGTAGCAGCAATGCTTTCTTTAAGCATCTGGATACAAGTCATTGCAAGACCATTTTCAATAAATTTTAGTTATTAACTATATCTTACAAAAAAAACAACAGTCTACACATAAATTTATCTTCCAAATATGGAAGAAACAAACAATGTCCCACGTTGTAGTGTCCTGCAAGTGTCACATTGATGCTTATGACTGAGTCCTTCTGTGAGCAAGCATACCACACTCATACCGTGGATCACACAGGGAGCCCACAAGGAGAAACAGAAAACGAGAACACTCAGCAACAGGAAAAGCTTTGGAGCTAACACGATCTCATCAGAAAAGGCACATTTCATAAGATTCGTTATCGTGGCCCGGACAGACCTCCAGAAGCTCCTTCTCAGAACAGCGTCCGCCTGCCAATGAGACCACTGCATCTGTCTCGGGCGGCCCTCTACTGCTCATTTCAGAGATAGCACCACATTGGAAGGAAGAATAAAGAGGAAAATCTCACAAGCTCACTGAGGAGGATGTGCTCTTCGAAAAGCTTCCAGCAAACAGTGTGCAATAAGACTGCCAAGATGTGCAAGCTTCCAGGGATGTGCAAATTCTCTTTTACAATGTCCTGTCAGCTGGCAGCTCTGCCAAAAGGTTAACTAAAAAAATCCTTTGCAACCAACCCTAAGACCGTTCAGAGGAAAGAGTCCATGGGAGGTGCATAGGAAAAGCCCAGGAAGGCCTCAGCCGCTTCCTTGACGCTGGCTGTGAGAAGGAGGCTGTCTGGGGACCGGCCGATGGAGTTGGGGACCGGCTCTTCGGTGAACTCAGGATCAAAGTGCCGCAGGTCACTGGGTCCGCTCTGTTGCAGGAAGAGGAAAAAAAAGACAAAACAAAACATGCTCCATGTCAAGAATTCACAGTGGAGACAAGGCAGGGAAATTCTTGTGCAAGCTTTAGGTGCTATTAGAGACCATCATAAACCATTTCAAGCACAAAACCCACAGGCCACGTAAAGTTTAAACTATGAAGTTCATGTTTTCTTTCTGTCTTTCACTACTTTAATTTATAAATGTGTTGAAAAATTATGTGAGCTTCATTGAGATAGAGGTTCTACTTTTTCTGTGGGTAAAATATAAAATAATGGTTTATGAATAAAATATTTGCCAATTTATTCCTTGGGGGGGGCACCCCACCCCCACCAGTGTCATCAACTCTGACTTAAAAGAGAAGCCCTTGGGTTTCCATACATGCCCAAGAGAGCTACTCACCACATTTGGGTTAAAAGGAGGAGTAATCTTCTTATTAATGAGATCTTCCCAGTTAATTAGGGAGAAGAAGACATGATTCTTAATCTCCATCTGTTGAGAAAGAAACATGAATTTAGATGCCTGAAATTCAGGAAGGGCAGTGAGGTCTAGTGCTCTATCCAGACAGCCCAGGAGGACAGGAAACGTGACTCACAAAGTCATCCTTGGCACCCAGCCTCTTTGTCCTGTCCTTCTGCAGGAGGCCTTCCAGGACGTGTCTTGCAGAGTTTGTAATATTTGGCTTCAACTGGAGGGGCTTGTTCAGAATGTTGTCGTACATCTCAGCTGTGTTTCGGCTATAAAAGGGAGGCTGAAAGAAGGGGGAGGATTACTTACTAGTCAACTGGAAGTTCTGGAGAGCACTCATTACCAATAAAGACTCAGACTGTAATGCATGAAGCTGGATCTGACAAAGTCTATCACTTGATAGGTTTTCTTTGCCCTGGATTTTTCAGCGACAATATTTTGCCACCCTGACGGGAGGTGGGGGTAGAGGCTAATAAGCCATGTTTTTCACTCTCACATACATTAAGTGTGGTCAAACCTAGTAAAGTGTGAACTTACAAAAGAAAAACCCATTAGGTAAGGGTTTATCTTAAGACACCTGTAATTTAACCAATATGCCTGTCACGTCAGCATTTGTTAAGCTTACTGATAAAGAGAGAGACATGATGATCAATCTGCAAAGGGGTTTGTGTGCCCAGATGAGTCTAGAGGGAGAAATGTATCAACTCAGGGCAATATTCCCCGATTCTCAATGGGCTACTCACCAGGCCATATAGCATCTCATACAAGACGGCCCCCAGGCACCACCAGTCCACGGTTCTATCATAGGGCTGCTTATGAAGCACCTCAGGCGCCAGATACTGAAAGATGAGGAAGAGAGAGTTCAGAGCCCCTGAAACCAGGCACTGCCAAGACCAGGGGTGTGCCTTCAAAGGGCTGAGACATGCTGGGTCTACTTGGAGGATATATTTCTCTAGACTACTTCCTGATAAAATCGATGCCTTTGAGGCTGACTGTCCACTTATACATCCTGATATTTAGAAAGCTAGTGGGTACCCCTCAGCTATCTTGAGAATTTAGAAACCTTCTATGACCATGGATCTTATCGATAGCTCATTTTAACTAAAGCAACATGAGGCTTTGGAATTTCTCATGCCTCCAAGAGTAAATGCATTTTGCTTGCACTGAACTGGACTAGAACACTTCTAAGAATACTCTTTCAGCAGTTAAAGGCACTAGTGCAATGATCTCTTCCTGGAGGAGTGGGTAGACCAGGCACCAAATCAAGAGTGTGCCTACCTCGGGCGTGCCGCAGAAGGTGGATGTCGTGCCATTGTGTTCAATGTTCTCCTTGCAGAGTCCAAAGTCAGTAAGGACAATGTGTCCTTGTGAATCTAGCAAAATATTCTCTGGTTTTAAGTCTCTGTTTAAAAAAAAAAGTAGTCACATAAATTAATTTCACTGCATAAGTAATTCTCTGTAAAGATCCTTGCTAGGGCTGTTAGAAGCACTTTATATTCACTGTAGTTGTGTTAGTAAATCTAAAAGGGAGTCCTTGTTCTGTTAATCTATTCTGAATTAGGAACAATCCATATTGGCTAGTTGCCTAGTGGAAGGGAGTCAAGACCAGTCACATGCTGGAGATCTGGTTTTAGATGAACAAGTTATGCCTAAACACAAATTATTTTAAGGTGCGTCAAAGCTTGGGCTATGGTCTCCTTTACACCAGAAGAGCACCTTAAGTGCTCTTCAACTCACCTATAAACGATGTTCAGAGAGTGCAGGTAACCCAAGGCACTGGCTATTTCAGCAGCATAGAATCGAGCCCGTGGTTCCAGGAAGCATCGCTCCCTCTGGAGATGGTAGAACAGCTGTAGAAGACAGAACAGAGTTAGCCTGGGTTGCCAAGCCAGAGGACAATGCATTGAATCAGTCTTGACATATATATAACTAAAGAGGACAATGGCAGGAAGCAGCCCTAAATAGTCTATTAACTATCTGAATGCTGGCAGGTTAAGGGAAATGCTAATTCTGTTAACTTTTCTCCTATCTTTTACAAACTTTTCTCTCAAATTAAATGAAGTGGGCTATGCACAGACTCCCAGGGGTCAGTTCTCATCCCCTCCACTCACCTCTCCACCGTTAATATAGTCTAGGACAAAGTACAGTTTGTCGGCCGTCTGGAAAGAGAAGTGAAGGCCCACCAGGAAAGGGTGTTTCACGTTCTTCAGGAGAACATTCCGCTCCGACATAATATGCTTTTCCTAGAAAAAGGACAATGAAGATTTAGTGGCAAATTTCAACTTGGCGCCAAGATTCCAGTGTAATGTTTAGTGAATGTCTTATCTCCAAGCCCAGCTCATACCTCCTTCTTTTTCAAGATTGCCTTCTTTTGTAAAACTTTAACTGCATAGAATGCTTCTTCTGCTTTGTGTCTTGCCAGGAGAACCTGAAATTTAAATTAAAAATCATTTTCCTGTTCACATCCAGGGAGAATGTAAAATTAGCGTATAAAAGACTATAAACAATGAGAGCTTCAGACGTGAAATTACCTTTCCAAAACTGCCTTTTCCAATTACTTTCAAGAAGTGAAAGTCAGACGGTTTAGCATGAGGATTGGATGATGGGCCCAGGTTGATTTGCTGAGAAGGACTTGGCTGGAAAAGAAAAGATTTTCCTTTAATCTTTTCCTTGCTTCAAAGGAAGATTGCGATAGTAAGTACAGGCAATGTAAGAGATGAGATATTTGCAAATGTTTAGACAGGTCCCCACACATCTATAGACACATTTCAAAATACCTTTTGTCCATACATGTGCATATTGCAAAACAGAGTATGGAAACTGTACACAATCGTGCTGTTCTTAAGCAGGTAACACTTTTATGAAACATGCCTTTCAAAATGCTCCACTGATTCATACTTAAGTGCTTATGTCAGTTGCCTGCTATGAACAAGGCATTCCTGCCTTGATACTAACTAAAATGCTATTTTAATTCATCCACGTAGGGAAACTGACTCATTTTTAAGATCCCTCCATTGATGTATCATGAATAGAGAACACTTACTGGAGGAGAAGGGTTGGCATTCATAAGCTCAGGCTCCTGAGGTGGGGAGATTTTCAAAATGGACTGAACTTCAGGGCTGCAGAGAGGAAAGGAACAACTTAGAACATCCTATCTCGCCACAAGGGGGCAGACAACACCAACAGTGAATTTCTGGCTCAACTCCGGAGGATTCAACGTTTAAACTAAAAACACCCGAATCAATTACTGTTAAAAGAATAGCTAAAATAATAAACCCAGTTAAACACAGAGATGGGGGTTGTTCTTCAAGGAGAGAAGAGGTGAATGGGGGAAACATGAACATTTTATCTTGCACCTCTAGTGCAAGCCAAATCAGCTTGGCTGATTGATTTTAATGTTTTAAATGTCTTCAATAAGTAGAATTTAAAGAGAAAAGGGATCCCCACCCGTGGGAAGTCTTTGACTTCCTGATCAGTATACTAATGAGAAGTATATCTTTACTGCTGGTAAATGGAAACTTCACTACTTATTTTTATTTCCCCCAATTCCCCCCCCCGCGAAACTTACTGTTTGCATGCATAGGAGTTATTGGCAATCTTCTGAATAAAGTCATTCAGGCCCATCCTTCTCTGTTTCATAAAAGCTGTGAATTAGAGAGGAGAAACGTTTAGACAAAGGCTTTGTAACATCCAACGCCACACACACTAATCTGATCCGGGCATTCAAAAACTTTCACTTCGCGTAACCTAGAAATAACCTAGAAGTCCAGCCGTATCCCTACACTCACCGATAAGAATTGCCACCATGCCTCTCATTCTGGAGTAAGTGAGGGTGTCTCTAGCAGCCTCGGTTTTCACCGTCATCGCCAGAGAGTGAGCACGGGGAGTCGTTACAAAAGGGAGACCGGCTCTGCCAACACTGCGCTCAGGCCCCGTCTCCTGCTTTATAAGCGTTGTGCCGCCGCGGGGGCGGGACCCACGCGACAACGAGTAAGCAGCGCTGTCCGGCCCCGCCCTCGGCCCCGCCCCCAGAGGCCGCGCGGCTCGGCGGGCGGCACAGCGGCCGGCTGCGGGCGGTTCCGCCCCCGACGGGAGGGCCAGCCGGGAGCACGGGTTGGGGGGCTCGGGGACCGCCCCGGGAGGGCCTGGCCTGGGACTGTTATCCGCCTCCCTCGGCTCCCTGGCCGGAGACTGGGAAAATCGCAGGCGGA